>QXTE01000056.1:4005157-4283346 GCA_003942145.1 Platysternon megacephalum | reverse complement strand
CCAAAGCAGATCTGAGATGATGTATGATCATGTCCCAGGGTTCTTATACATTTCCAGCAGCCTTTCGGCCTGAGAAAACAATAGGCTTAATTCTCCTTCCTCTAAACATCATGGCAATTAGCACAGGGTAATTTATCCATTAAACAGTTCAGATACAGGTTACTACAACCTTCAAAGAGACATATAGACAATAATACTATTTCACTCAAGTATCATCATAAATGTTAATACTCCTTTTTTGATCTTTGAATTAAAGTTATAGCAATAGACAAGACTTGTTTGCTTACATCACAAGACCTGAGCAAACATCTACCCTTGAGATCTCTAACAATGCAGACTTGCATTTCAAAGCTCTATTCCTTTACATATCTTCCTAACCAGCCCTTAAGGTTCATCCCTAGGTCAGGTTATTCTGTGAGTTAATTAACTCTTTCTGGCCCTGTCACCTTTCATGAAATATTATATTACACTCATAACGTCACATAGGGTTAGTCAGCAACTGAGCAGTGGCTTTTTGAATGCCCAACCATGCCTAAATGTTGGATTTAGGTGCCAAAAGGGGCAGTTAGGTGCCTAAGTCCCCCTTTGTGGCTCCCTAGCACTCCTCATCTGCTCGGCGGGTTGTCCACCTAGAGCTCATGTCAGGACCAGGGCCTTAATATGGAAACTCAGAATCTGAGTCAAGCAAAGAGGTGTGGTCAGGCAAATTGGGATGGAAGAGGAACTCATCAACCTACCCCCCTTCCTCCCAAAAAATGAAAATTGAATTCAGAACCATTTTTTGTGGAAGCAAGAGAACAGGAATCCCATGAGCTGTACATTTTGTTAAGGAACAAATAAAATGAAAAGGCCCATGGCTTTGCTTCCCAGGCCTGCTGAAATCCTTGATTAAGAGCCAGTTTGGGAGACTCTACCCCATTTAATCAGGAACAATTTGCTGCAAGGTAACACATTACGATAACGTCCTTTTTCGCTAAATATTGTATTACAAACCATGACAAAGTAAGGGGGATAAAATAGCATCCAGGCAACCAGTAGCTATCATGGTATTTACAATTTTGTCAATTTAGTCCCTTGCTGTGAGTGTGTTCTGGACTTTGCATATTTACATTCCTTGTGCTTCATACACTGATATGCTTCATGGAACATAAGTACTGCATTCCATCAATTAACATTGCTCTTCCTGGTCTCTAAGATGTACGTTTCCATTGCCTCTTTGTTTCCCCATTTGAATGCGATACATTTTAATTTTACAGTAAATGCCAGTTTACATTAGCTCAGCTGTCCTCCTGACATAATCTGACTTGAAGTTATGCAAATGATTTCTTTCCAGATATCTCTGATTAGCTGAAGAAAACAGTCCTTAATTATTTCTGAGATAATCAAGGAGAATTCAAGCTTGATTATACGTAGTAGATTCTCTTCTTGAATCTAAATTGCAGTATTTCCTGCCATAGGACATTTCAGAAGGCACTTTAAAAAGAGTTGTAGTTTCCATCTTTTCGTCCCCTGCAAAGCACTTCAACTATTTGCTCACAGCTTCATCAAATCAACCCTTCTTTTTTATATTCACGGCTTTCCAGACATCATAAGTGGCATGCCAACAGGCTCAGTGCAAATGCTGCCTGGGCTGTTACTAACAATACAAAGTAGTAAATCCCACTGGTAATGCATAGGTGTCAAAGGCTTTAAACTATCTTAGAATAAAGGAATCAGTGTTAGAAGGGACCGCAAGGGTCATCTAGTCTAATCCCCTGCCAAGTTAAAGGAGAGGTGGCCCAAAAACAGTACTTATGATTAAAAAGACATTGTCAACCAGAAGCAAAGAAACAATTTTAGAGGTTTGTATTCTGTGCTTTATTACTAGTGGAGTTTTGCTGGGCTGCAATACACTAAAAAAAACCCAAAATGACTCACTAGTACATCACAATCCATAGTTTTCAAATCACTTTCATACAAACAGGGATGGGTGGACCTCAGAAGGTCCAGCATTCAGATTCTATTTGAATAAGCAGCCAAACATTTGAATGCTTATCCAAAGTTTGTATCAATTATGCATACATTTTTAGCTGAATCCAAATCAAGTAACCCTCCTTCCACAGTCCCCATACTCATCTCCCCGCATGGTGTTTTGGCAGGGGCAGAAGGGCAACGTTGCAATCCTGGGTCTCCATTTCCTGGGTCTCCAGAGCTCCCATTTTGAGATCACTACCACCCACTACCATTTTGCTGCAATAAGAAGAGGGAGGATATGTGAGGTGGGGGTTATTTACCCCAAAATTCTGAAAAATATAAAAATTCCATTCAGGTTTGAGCTTTGGGCAAGGAGTCAAGCAAGTGGCACACACTTAGGGATGTTGAAAGTCCAAATTTGGATCCAAGTTTTCCTATAGTCCTTACCTCCAAAATGCATGGAGTTTGAAGATTCATATCTCCAATCCAAATCAGTTCTCACATTACTGTTGCAGATTGTATCAGCGGAAGAGAAAGTATCACCAGAAGAGAAAGTTACTGCCCCAACAGTGATGAGACTTTCTGAAAAGACAGAGAGGGAGTCAGTGCAAGACAAATGGGTGATCAGAGAGGGGACAAGAGAGAGACAGAGGGCCAAATTCTGCTGTTATTTATGTCAGTGCAAGTCCAGAGCAACTCAATTCAGGTAAATCAAGTTACTTTGGATTGGACATGATGTAAACGTATGTGGGAAAGAAAAAGTAACAAAAAAAGAGCAAGAAAATCAAAATGTTTTTGACTCTCAAAGATTGATTCAAGTTTTGGGTGAAGTTTAAACTTGGGTTTTATCCTTAGTAGTTTATCCATCCCTTATCTCAACTATGAAAATGTTCTTTTACCCCTTACCTTCAACCATTCCATATGCTTTTTCATCTCTGAAGGCTTTTCCCCAGCCCAAGTCTATTTGATGTTTCTCTCTCTTTTTTTAAAAAATAATTTTATTTCCCTATTGTTCTGATGTTTATTTATAACATAGACCTATTATTGCATTCTAACAAGGATGCAGTACATTTGCAATTCCCCTTAGCATTAGTGGGAGTGCCACATGCAGTCAGGGGAAAACCACAGCACAGCATTTTGGGAGAAGTAGCTTGTCACTGTCACCAAGTAATTTATTATTATGCTATGAAGACATAGCAAATTGTCACAGGACAGTGGTCTTCTCTTGCTACAAAAATGTGAAGGCCCAAGTACTCTTATTTTATATATTACATGTTGAAGCAAAGCCAAAAGATTTAATTTCAAAGCAGGAAATATCAATCTTGTGACAAAGTTTTATAACACTGTTAATCTGGTTATTCCAAATGCCTCCTGTTGATGTAGTCAGTCTATTGTAGATTTCAGTGGAATGTTCAGTGGAATTATATGAAAAAAAAGAATTTGTCACAGCCAATCAGAGAACAGAGATGCCATACAACTACTGACCCATAACTGTGCATTTAGAGCTTGATCCTGAGCACATTGCAGTCAATAGCAAAACTCCCATGGACTGCAGTGGTGCAGGATCAGGCTTTTATTGCTAAACTATGCAATTCCTTGCACTCTGATTGGCTGAGAGTCTAGTTTGCATAATGATGGTGTGATTACTGAGAAATCAGAATAGAAATATTTGCATAATCATCACTGTAGGCTAACTAAGAAATAACCACACCAACATTATGCAAATTAGGCCCCCCCAATCTGACTCCCAAATTAGAACTCCAGCAAGAGGGCAGGTATTTTTCATTATCCATCAGTGGTTTGCTCATATCTGTGCAGTGACTGCAAATATTTCTCATTTATTCTACTACAAATATGTTGACGCCCTTGTTACTTTCCTCAGAACTTCCCATTAACATATCCAAACCAAACATAACTTCAGTGGCCTATTCCTGAGAGTAAGGCTATATAGGGTGAGGCTCACTTTCTTCCTCATCGCCATATCCTGGGTCTCAAAACCTTCTAAACTCTGGCCTCAGGGTTTCTTTTCTATAAACTCCCTAACCTTTGGCCTGAAGTTTTTGTAGCCCAGGTTATGTTCACACAGGGAATCCTGAAGTTATTGTTTAAAAGTCAGCTGCTCAGTTACACCAGTGCTAATCTGGAGTCAGCCCATAGAGTTTAGTGGAGTTTCGGCAGAGCTGCATCTGTAGCTGTGATGAGAAACTGGCCCAAAGTAATAACATTCTAATTGGCTTATAAATCAAGCGTAGTTTGTGTTTAGGCCAATTAGAGACCCACTTATCCATTAACATTAGTTATTAAAAAGTACACTGTACTCTTAGGAAAATGCTGGTTGCTGTGGCTATTTTTTAAATTTTTCAGCGAATAAATGTCAGGCATACATCAATCTGGTTGGCAAGTACATTTTGGAAAAAGAATGCTTTCAAAATGCATTAACTTAGTCTGCTATCTCCCTTCTCTCTCCCTCCTCTCCTGCCGATATTTTTCTCTGCACCATGTTCCTCTGCTCCTGATCTGCCTCTCTCCTCTGCCCCCTGCTTTTTCTGACGATGAATTAATTTCCTCCTCTGCCTCTCCTTCCTCCTTTCTCTTCAGTTAATCTCTACTACGACTCAGAGTTGGATGGTCTCTGATTTTTTTAAGTGAACATACAAGTTGCCTTTGAAGGCATCTTTAAAAGTTCTATTTTCTTTTCAAAAGCTTCCAGTTTTGCTTTTCTTTTTCTTATTAGAAATAGAGCTTCAAAGCTGGAAACTGTCTACAGTGCCTATGATAAGAACCTGTGACTGGATAGCAGAATTTGAGTTGAGAACGTGGGATCAGCTGCAGGATTTCACTTTCAAATATTTCAGTGGGTTTTTTTCTACTTCAGTTGTATTGTTTCATGGTATTGACTTTAAGCATCCAAGCTTTTGATGTGTCTCTCATTCTCATTTAATGCTATTAATGCCATTGCTAAATAATAATAGTGCTAACCTTGGCCATTTACCATGATTATCTTGGCATCCTCGGATTAAATCCTAAATAACGAAAGATATTGCTCAGATTCGATTTTAATAATCACACTGTGTATTTTAATAATCACATTTAATGATGTATATAGCTGTGTCTGCATCACTCCTATTTGTTATCAGCAATGTTCCTGGCCCGCCATATTGTCGTACTTTACATTTTACTCAAGTTGCTAATTAACATTGCACCATTATATGAAACATAAAATTAAATTAATGTAATAGTAAAATTCTTGTTAAATCTAAATTGTTCTTTCTTAGAACTTTGCTTAGTAGGAATTGGAGGCATTAATAATTTTCCTTTTCACTTTGCCTTTGGCTGATGAGCAGTTTGGTTGCAAGAACCTGTGCAGCCTTTTCTGAGATATTACATCAGCTGACTGTGGGATATTTTCCAGTGGATTCTTGGTTCGATATCACAGGAAGGCACAATGGACAGAAGGATTTGATGGAGAGTCAGCTTCTTAATGCTGAATTCACTGACTTATCAGTTTCAGTTCGGGGAGTTGGCACATGCTACAGGCCTGATGCTGACAGGTACTGAGTAGTCACAACTCCCGTTGGCTGTGACAGAAGTTAAGATTTTCTCCACACCTTCCAGGCCCAGGCCCTTCAGTTAGTTTTGGTTCAGATGCTTTTGCAAACACAGACTGAACATAGAATTAATCTTAAACTCAAACCTGAAACTCAGATAAGACAACCAGGCTATGAATTGGTTTGGGTCAAAATCATAAGACGCAATTTCTAGGATTTCCATCCAAAATCATGATTTGTCCCAGTTTCAGTCAAAACCTGGTTCAGACTCACTCAAAGCCCAGGGGACCCTTTTGGACTGACATTCACAGTCTCTCTCGCTTAGTGCCCTTTGGCTCCAAGATGGGCAAAACTACGCATAGGCTGGATTTCCAAAGAAGCCTAAGCTTTGTGGCAGCAAGCTGTGGCGCTGCCCATGACTCCTTCAGTCCTTCACTGTAACATTCACATTTAATAAACTCCCCATCAATAGCCTCAAAGAACATAAGTCAATCCAACTCCAGGACACTGTAAATTGCATGTAGACATTGGGGAGTGGGGAATTGAATGGACTTTACAAAATTGGGTTTTATAAATCGAGGTTCCAGAACAAATTTGGAATACCAGTTGTGATAAATGAAGGTGGGGGGCGGGGAGCTCCCTTTGATGGATCCAGCCAGCCAGTTAACTATAAAATCCCTCTTAGGCCTGGTCTACACTATGGGGTTAGGTCGAATTTAGCCGTGTTAGGTCGATTATATAATGAATGGTCCACACAACCAACCCTGTTCCGTCGACCTAAAGGGCTCTTAAAATTGACTTCTGTACTCCTCCCCGGCGAGGGGAGTAGCAGTAAAATCGACTTTGCTGGGTCAAATTTGGGGTAGTGTGGACGCAAATCAACGGTATTGACCTCCAGGAGCTATTCCAGAGTGCTCCATTGTGACCGCTCTGGTCAGCACTTTGAACTCCAATGCACTAGCCAGGTACACAGGAAAAGCCCCGGGAAATTTTGAATTTCATTTCCTGTTTGGTCAGCATGGCGAACTCAGCAGCACTCAGCAGCACAGGTAACCATGCAGTCCCCCCAGAATCATAGAGCGTAGAATGTTTCTACGCTCCCTCTATCATCCCCGTCCCTGAGGTTATCCCAGATTAGAAGGCGAAAAAAACCGCACTTGCAATGACATGTTTTCCGAGCTCATGCAGTCCTCCCGCACTGACAGGGCACAGCTTAATGCATGGAGGCATTTAGTGGCAGAGGCCAGGAAAGAATTAGGTGACGAAGAGCGGAGGCAGGACGCAATGCTGAGGCTAATGGGGGAGCAAACGGACATGACGAAGCATCTGTTGGGAGAGCAAACGGACATGATGAAGCGTCTGTTGGAGCTGCAGGAAAGCCAACATGAGCACAGACCCCCGCTTCATCCACTGTATAACCACCTACCCTCCTCCCCATGTTCCATAGCCTCCTCACCCAGACACCCAAGAACATGGGGGTGGGGGGAGGGGGAAGGCTCCGAGTACCCAGCCACTCCACTGCAGAGGATGGCCCAAGCAACAGAAGGCTGTCATTCAAACAGTTTGATTTTTAGTGTGGCTACAATAAGCAATGTGGCCTTGTCCTTCCCTCCTCCCCCACCCCACCCTGGCTACTTTGTCTGTTATCTCTTTTTTTTTTAATTAATAAAGAAAGAATGCATGGTTTCAAAACAATAGTTACTTTATTTCAAAGGGGGGAGGGTGGTTGGCTTACAGGGAATTAAAATCAACAAAGGGGGCAGGTTTGCATCAAGGAGAAACACACACAACTGTCACACCGAAGCCTGGCCAGTCATGAAACTGGTTTTCAAAGCCTCTCTGATGCGCAGCACGCCCTGCTGTGCTCTTCTAATCGCCCTGGTGTCTGGCTGCTCAAAATCGGATGCCAGGCAATTTGCCTCAACCTCCCACCCCGCCATAAACGTCTCCCCCTTACTCTCACAGATATTATGGAGCACACAGCAAGCAGCAATAACAATGGAAATGTTGGTTGTGCTGAGGTCTGACCAACAGCGCCAGCGAGCTTTTAAACGTCCAAAGGCACATTCTACCACCATTCTGCACTTGCTCAGCCTATAGTTGAACTGCTCCTTGCTACTATCCAGGCTTCATGAACAGATCCCCTGAGCTTGTCGCTGGGGAGCAAGAGAGCAGAGTTGCAGCGGAAGCGGTGGATAACAACGGTTAGCAGTCCTACTGCACCATCTGCTGTGGAGGCAAGGAGCTGCTGCTGTGTAGCAATGCCAGCTGCTGCAGGTGCTTCTGTGTCGAATGCTTGGAGGTCTGGGTAGAGGTCAGGGTACCTCGGCCAAGGGAAAAGAGCAAGAGCCCTGGAGCTGTTACATGTGTCAACCACAGAAGTGCTATGGGGTGTTACAGCGCCAGCCGGACTGGAATGTACAGCTGCAAGACTTCTTCCCCAGCAACACAGGACAGGAATATGATGCACCTAAAATCTAAAAAGGCCCACACATTTCCCAGAGTCACTACCCTTGATAACAGAACGTCAGTGATGGCATTGGCTACTTGGATCACAGCAGCCCCCACAGGAGACTTGCCCACAACAGCAGCGGTGATGGTGAGCTGAGCGGGCTCCATGCTTGCCGTGGTATGGTGTCTGCATGGGTAACACAGGAAAAAAGGCGCAAAATGATTGTCTGCCGTTGTTTTCACGGAGGGAGGGGCGACTGCCGACATGTACCCAAAACCACCCTCGACAATGTTTTTGCCCCATCAGGCATTGGGAGCTTAACCAAGAATTCCAATGGGCGGCAGAGACTGTGGAACTGTGGGATAGCTACCCACAGTGCACTGTTCTGTAAGTCGATGCTAGCCACGGTAGTGAGGATGCACTCCGCCGACTTAATGCACTTACCGTGGACATACGCAATCGACTGTATAAAATCTATTTCTAAAAATCGACTTCTATAAAATCGACCTAATTTCGTAGTGTGGACATACCCTTAGTAGCTGTTCTTTACATGCTTTACCTGTAAAGGGTTAAAAGTCACTGCAATGCATAGGTAAAAGGAAGTGAGTGGGCACATGGCCAAAAGAGCCAGTGCGAAGGCTAGAACTTTTTAAAATTAAAACAAGCCTCCCCTTTTGTCTGTCTGTGGTTGTTCTCCCGAAGCGAGGGGACAGGGCAGAGTTATGCTGTGAGAAGCTTGGGCCAGGTATGAGAAAAATCATCAGTATCATACCTAGAAACTACTCATTTGAAACCCCAGATATGTAAGTAGACCAGGAAATATCTAGGAAGACACAATTAGGTTTATTCCTTTTATTTCTTTATGGCTTGTGGACTCCTCTGTGCTAACCCCAAATGCTTTTGTTTTGCTTGTAACCTTTAAGATGGACCTCAAGAACGTTATTCTTGAGGCTTAATCCTTGTAAGTGTGTTTTTTTTTAAATCTAGCAATAGCCTGAGTTTCCAGATGTATTTTCTTTCTTTTTGTTTTTAATAAAATTTACCTTTTTTAAGAACAGGATTGGATTTTTGTGGCCTAAGAGGTTTGTGCATATGTTGTTTAATTAGCTGGTGGCAACAGCTGATTTCCTTTGTTTTCTTTCTCAGCTCTTCCTCGGAGGGGGGTGAAAGGTCTTGAGGGTACCCCACAGGAAGGAATTCCCAAGTGCTCCTTCCTGGGTTCTCAGAGGGGTTTTGCACTTGGGTGCTGGCAGCATTTACCAATTCAAGGTCAGAAAAAGCTGTAACCATGGAAGTTTAATACAAGCCTGGAGTGGCAAGTATTAATTTTTAGAGTCCTTTCGGGCCCCCACCTTCTGCACTCGAAGGTGCCAGAGTGGGGAATCAGCCTTGACCCCAGTACTTGACCAGATACAAAGTTTGGATAACAGAGAGAGATGTATAATCAGGGTTCAGAAAAATCAGGCATGCCTGCATGATAGTTGTCCGGTATGTGTTTCTACTTCATTTTAGAAACACCCACACCCACATCCTATACAGTTCCATGGATTCTTTCTTGGTCTGCTTGGAGGACATGGTTTGTTACTACCATGGATGGCTGAACTGTAGGCAAAGAACCATTGTCAGTTTCAGGCCAATAGGGGATTCTCTGCAAATTAGAATATCTGGAGCTAATTCCCAAGGGCATCTGTTAATCTGGTAGAATAGAATCAAGGACTCCTCCCTTGGGAATAGGGTGGTAGATTATGGCAATTGTTGACAATGCACAATGGAAGAAGGGAATAATGCCTGAGGCTTTTAAAATTTTGTGTGCCTGTGCCATAAACTGCAAAGGTGAATCTTCATTGAATTGAGCTGTTTAAAATTGAATGTGAACAAGAGAAAGAGAAAGCAGTGGCTAAACTGTGATTTTGTCACATCTTTGAAAGACCCTGAGCATTTTGTGGAAATATGTTTATATGTGGAGATGTAATATATGATTATTTCAGCATATCATACTGAAGTTTGAAGACTGTCACTCCAAGAGGTGTAGGAACTAATTTAATTACATACAGATGGCAATTCCAGCTCATAAAATAAGCATGTGGCCTAGGCTGAGAAGTAAATCACAAATCCCTGTATTCAGCCCCCGCCACATCCTTTAAGTCATTCTATCTGATTATTGTCAGAAATGTTTGTTTTTCTTAAAAAAGATATTTAAGGACTCTCATCTTTGACAAATATGGAAAACCCTAAATTAAATCTGAACATTTCATCTATGATACTTCAGCAATATGTGCAAAATGCTTCCCTTAAATCAAGACAGTTAACTGAGGCATTTGGTAGTATATTACCACCTGATACATTGACCGCCTACTTCTTTTTTTTCTTCTAGATCTTTGAAGTTACAGTCTATGGCTCCAGCTGTGCTGTGAAACTTGAGCATGCCCCAAGCCATAGCATCGCAAAGACAATGGAAGCTGGAGAATGGAGCTAGCGCATCGGGACCCAGGGCTCAGATAAGTCCTATTTTGATATCACATGACAGTGTGCTAGAAAGTTTCTTTTTCTTTTTTGATATCCTATTAATAACATAGAAACTGAAAACCTGCACCAACTGAAGATGATAGAGCTAAGCATGGTTTTAAGAACAGATGAGGAAATAAACTGGCTATCAATGCTATATTCCAAAATGGCCCCAGTCCAGCAAAGCATATTAACATGGAATCATTGGACTACTCAGGCGCTTAAAATTAAGCATTTGCATAAATGCTTTGCTGGTTATTGGCCTAAGTGTTGTCCTTAGCTATCCTTGTTAAGGGGTAGTTAATGAATACAAGTTGCTGAAGTAGATGGAATTTTGAAATGCTGTGTGCCATTTATTTTTAAAAGTACTCCAAGTACTTCATGAAGGAAAAAGAGGGACAGTTTTAAAAAGTAGAGAAATAGAGACTAGATCAAACATACTGAAGAGAAAATTTCTATCTCCTGCATGTCATACACATTAAGGAATTCAAAACTTTATTACTTGCTTCAATAGTATTCTTTCTTCTTTACTGATTTCTACAAGAGACAATAAAAAGTATGAATGAATTTAGTTTGGGAACAAAATTCTCTACCTTCACTCCTTACTTCTTATTTGATTCAATGAGAAACACATTAATTACATATATGATCTAGAAAAACTTATAAAATCATTGCTGGTAAAGTTTGCAGATGGACACAAAAGATTGGTGGACTAGTTAATAATGATGAAATCAGATTAAATCAGATCACTTCTACAGGGCTATTTTTAAACTGCATGCAATCAATCAAACAATATGCAATATACAGCTAAGTGCAAGGCCAAATATTTAGGAATAATGCAGGCCATAGTTAAAGGATGGGACCTTGTATCCTGGAAAGCAGGGACTCTGAGAAGGCATTAGGAGTCATGGTGTATAAAAATTGGACATGAACTCCCACTACAAAACAGTGGCCAAAAGGACTAGCAAACCATGTGTAAACAGGAGAATATTGAGAAGCAGAAGGGAGAAGGAATAAGTGCAGTGGGAACAATAACTGGAAATAACACACAATTCTTAAAACTTTAGCCACCTTTCACTCCCTGACAAATGTGAACTGAGACGCTATCAGACCATTAAATTTTTGTTCATTTTGCTTAATTTAACTCTGGAAGACACTTGGGAATAAGCACAGCATAACAACCTAAACCAAAGAGAAATGTTATCAAACTATCGACACATCAGCCTTATTTACATAACTGACAAAGGAGGTTCTACCAATAGGTAGGCTTACTCCATATCTTTGATAGCAGCATCCTTCCTAGCACCAATATCAATATGAAGTTTGCTCATTAATCTACGCACCATCAGTGTTACTTCAGAATCAGAGTTTACAATGGCCTCATGAATAGATTTCTCCTTTATGGTAAAACAGGGGTCCCAGTGCCCCTCTCCAAAATGGACATTCCAAAGTATAGTAGCTGAGTATGCATTCTTCTATTAAGTACACATTCATACACCTCTGCATTACCCTTTGTCAGGGTGAGTGAACAGGAGTAGACATAGAAGCTAGGCCTGGAACCAACTGGTAATAAAGGGCTGTATTCTGCTCCCAATTACAGTGGTGTAAATCCAGAGTAACTTCATTGCCCAAGGAATTTTGCACTTAAACATCAAGTGGCATGACTGCTATAGGCTCTGATTCAGCAAGAGGTTTAAGCACATCACACTTAAATCACGTGAGTTGTCCCATTGAAGCACAATGTGCATGCTTACATTTGAGCATATGTTTAAGTTCATTGTTGAAACAGAGACATGATGAGCAGATGGACATAAGAGGCAGCCAGGATCAAAATGGAAGATTAATTAAATAGCCCAAGGTCTCTTCTGTCTCTATATTTCTAGGATTCTAGGTGGTGATGATAGTATAGAACAGACATTTTAGTGATAGTTTGAGCCCCAGCCTCAGTTTATAATAAACTTGGCCTAGATGTGACCTTGTGGCTCACATACCAAAATTGTCCCTCTCTGCTCTTGATACTGCATCAGCAGCTGGTATTAAAACACTCTGTTCCAGTCTAAATCATTATTAGCATATGGAATTTCTGTCTCCTCCCCAGCTTGAAATAACAGCGTTAAAGATCCTTTTTACTATTAGATTTTAATGCCCTTTCCTGTTCTACAACTCTTACTTGTTATTTAATCTCTACAAGACTTTCTTTGCCAAGATCATTTTTTTCCTAATATCTCTGAGTCACTCTTAGTCTCCAACTCAATCTGCTCTGCTCTGATTTTATGACTGGGAGCTGCTCCAGCACCATTATTCATTCCCATGTCTGTCCTCTGTCTCATTCTCAAACTCAGGAACTTCCTACTGCTTTTGTCTTCTCTCTTCTGATGGTGCCTCATTTAATCCAAGGCAGTTTCTCGTAAAATTAATAAAATACCTGGAACTTTTTGCAGTGAAAACATTTAAAATTTTCTTTCCTCTAAAAGTGATCTCTCTCTCTCATGCATATGACCTGAGCTTGCTCCCACTAAAAAACAATGGCAAAAATCCCATTGGCTTCAGTGGGAGCTGGATCTGACCCTTAGTGAACAGAGTGATATACTAAGGTAAAATCATTAAAAACTGCTTCTTGAAAATAAACTGAAAGAGTTTTTGGTTTTTTTTAAACAAAGAGACTTTGCTATCAAATCTTAAAGCCCAGATTAGTTAGTTCTTCTTTATCACAGATCAAGTCTTTGTTAGAGAAGTCTGTGTTTGGATCCAGAAATTCAAGCTCCCCCTTTTCTGAAATTCAGAGGAGTTGAGGTCCTGGTTTGGTCACTTTCTAGAGCTATGGATGTTCACATATTCCTATAAAACATCTTATAAAAATGTGGAGAACCATATAAAATCAGGTCAACACTGAAACAGACTGGGGAGGCTGAAATACAAGGTAAGGAAACACATTAGTGGCATGTAAGAACTATATAGGATTTGGCCTTTACCCATATAGTCTATTTCCTCTGAACTGACCACAGACTAAGTCTGCTCTCGTGGTGTATCAAAAAGCTATCCTGACTTGGTTCTCCATCACTCTAGTTCCATTAGGTCAGTCTGTTCTTTGGCTCCATTCCCTTCAAATACTTTTATTGCTCTAATGGTCTTCCTCCTCTTTCGGTTTTCAGCAGGTTTCTCTTGGCTTGTATCACTCGCCTCCTTATATCAAGGGAGTCCTATTCACTAGGGTAAACCTTGTCCTGATTGGCTCATACCATTTCTTCCTATAGTCAGCTTATTTTTGTGTGGTCTACCAAACAGGGCACTAGATTGGGAGCTGTAAGACCTCAGTTCTATTCTTGGTTCAGCCACTGGCTTGCTGTGTGACCTTGAGCTAGTTATTTCACCTCTTTGTTCCTCTATTTCACCTACCATCTTTACTGTCTTAGCTCTTGTGCACAGGGACTGTCTCCTATTCTGCTTGTACACTACCTAGCACAATGGGGCCCTGATCTTGGCTGGAGGCTGGAGGTATTATTGTAGCAAATATAAAATAATGATCTTCCTGATTAATTCTCAGTGGTCAACTGGTCTCTTCTCTATGATGAACTGGAAGGAGTGAGTTATTAAAGAAGTTAATGTACCAGTCATCTCAATATACCAATATGTTGTGGGATTGCTCATCACCAATGGGAATTTATCACCACTAAGGAAGTAAACAGGTGGAGATTTCTCACCCAAAATGCTCCCTTGCATATGCTTTCAAATTAGGGAGAACAATCTGGTCTGTTAGAATTAGAATGTCCATCATGCCCTCAAGTGTTGAAAAAATATTTAAAATAAAGAATAATGTAAGCCAATGCTGCTCCTATCTAAAATTGACCTACACATCTACACATCTTAGGGTTTTATACTGCCCCCCATCATGGTATTATCTGAGCATCTTCCACATAAAAATCAATAGAATAATGCTCCCTAGGGACTTCACACTGCCACTTCTCTCTTTTCAGGGTCAAAACTCTGCTTGAGATAGTTTGGTGGGTTTTTTTGTTTTATTGTATTTGTTTTTGTTTTTTTTAATTTTATTTTTATTTTTATTTTCCTTGGCGGGTGAAGGGACTGTAAAATAATATTGAAATCATCTCAAGATGCCCAGGTGGAATCACAAGCTTATTTAAGGAGGAAAATATCTTTATCTGTGTTAGCCTTTGAGAATTTGCACCCAGTTCAGAAGATGGGCAAATCTTTTTTTTTTTTTGGACCTAATAATTTTAATAGATAAGGCCTCTTTTCTGCATGGTGGCAGTTATATGAAAGGCTTTCCTTGATATGAAATGAACTATGCCATTGAAATCTGTATACGGTGTCATATTGTATAACAGTAAGCTTTTAATATACTAATTGAGTTTGTAGTATATCAGGCACTATGGCTCATCTTGTATACATATCTGCTTGTTATATTAGTGCTAACAGCTGAGGAACGGACCTTTTCAGCTTGAAAGCTTGTATATCTTTGTAGTTCCAATAAAAGTAATCACATTATTGGCCTTAATGTGGACCCTTAGGGTAAATTATGTGATATTTATGTTGGCATATAACAGCTGAAGTACAGCATAGAATTTGGGGCACCATACTAATACTTAATTAGTATTTGCAGAGCACTTTTCATTTTTAAAGCTGTGAATAAATATTAGAACATAAGAATAGCCATACTGTGTCAGACCAAAGGTCCATCTAGCCCAGTATCCTGTCTACTGACAGTGACCAATGCCAGGTGTACCAGAGGGAGTGAATCCAACAGGTAATGATCAAGTGATCTCTCTCCTGCCATCCATCTCCACCCTCTGATAAACAGGCTAGGGACACCATTCCTTACCCATCCTGGCTAATAGCCATCAATGGACTTAACCTCCATGAATTTATCTAGTTCTCTTTTAAACCCTGTTATATTAGGGTTGAACTTCTAAATTAATAAACCTAGATTATGGAAATGATAAAGAGAAATTGGGAACAATGCCAAGAAGAGAAACTACAGAGAAGAAACAAAAGCAAAACTGTCAGGCTTCAGGATTTGGCCCTATCAATCTATATTAGAAAGATCAAGTAGAGAACAAAATCTCTTTCCATTGTTCTCTACCTTCTTCACATTATTGTTACTTTCCTATCCCTCCTTACTAAGGGTTGTCCATCTCCCCTTCTGTTCTGTTCACACAGTAGTCAGGGTGCTGAGCTTTGGGATTTGAAGTTTGAGTCAGGTTCTACTTGATGTGGTTTTTTTAAAAGATTTTTCCTTTAAAGATTTATATTTACAGGCGCGAGCAGTTATAAGAATGTAGGGGAGGTTTTCAAAGGTACAAAAGGCCGTAGGCACTCAACATTAAAAATCATTGGGAATTGGATGCCTAACCAGCATTTCCAAAATGCATTTCCAATAAGCATATTATTGGTTTTTACAGTCTATAATAAAATAAAATTGTATGTTCCTCCACGAACAACCTCTAAGTTGAAGTTCAGGTTGCAGGCACATATCAATGGGTTCAGTGCATATGGCCTGTCAAAAATATTAGAGTCCCAAACAACCCTGAGATGTTGAAAATGGAGTTAAGGTTACACTTTTCAAATAAGGCACCCAAAGTACCTTAACTGAGACTGTGGGAAAATATCAGAAAAGCACGCTACCTTAATCTATCCACAGCTGTTTCATTTTATCCATGTCTACACAATGTAGAATGCCTTCTCATCTTTATTATATAGATGATTCAGGGTTCATCATGGGGAGCCCTACTGCTGCAAACCACAGAGGAGCATCAGAGGACCTCAGGAAGTCTGCAACCAGGGAGGAATAGTGAGAAGAGAGACATTTCTCCCAACACCTTCTGTGGACCTCCTCAGGAAGCCTTAGGAGACTTGCTGGGCTCATAATACCATGGAAGCCTTAAGAATCTCATCAGGCCACATTGCAAGCCGATGATGTTTTTATTCTTTTTACAATAAAAAGTCTTTCTAACAATTGAGCTACAATTTAGCGTCTATCTCTGCAAGGAAAAGGGCTAAAGGATTTTTGTGTATTCCTGGCCCCACTGAAATCAATGGAGCATTGCCACTGAATTCAATGGGGACAAGATTTCACCCTTTTTGTTTAATGGAAGTTTAGGTCTCCAGCAGTCAAATCGTTGTAATGTTTTCAGATTGAAAACAAAATAAGAACTTCTGCAATTGGATTTTCATCAATAAAATGCTGGTGTTGTATGCTCTTTCTCAAGTAAATAGGTCCAATATAATTTTTTTTTCAAGATTGCGAGGAAAAATGACAACTTTTTTGAGTTCCAATTTACACCTCTGTATTCAGAGTGTACATAATTCAAATATTCCTTGTGTAACTTATTTTATATTTTGTAGAAAATTGTGATGTTGGATCCACACCTGGCCGGTTTTGAGGCTGATAAAAGTTTCTATTTAGATTTTAGAGGGCTGGGGATTGGAAACTCATTGCTCCATGATACAGCTATCCAAAATAAGACATCATTATGAACTGATGTTTATATTATTTGTATTGCTCATTTGTGCATAGTGAGAAAAAATTAGGGTCTACAGGAATAATAGGTAGAATAACGTAATGTATCTATCAACTGCTAGCTACCTGAAAACACAAATTGTTTGTTAATTTATTGTAGCAATGAGAAATTAGGTATATTCTGGATTATTTGGTAAGGAAACGAAGAGAGACTGTAGTGGACTTCACCCCTTCACAATGATGCCGTACAAACATGTTGAACTTTGGGAATGCAACACTGGATCAGCGCCAACTGGCAAACTCCAATAATTTGACTTGCAACATCTTTGCTTTCACCATGGTCTCTTCTGACAAGTCATCATGTGAGTTTGCCATTACAGAGAAATATTGACTAAGGACCACATTTGGAAAGCACTAGGCCTAATTCACATGTGATCCCAGCTAAATTTAAATGAGGTTTCCAGGGATGAAAGGTTAACGGATTGCACAGATGCCCCACAGCTAACCCGTCTCCACTCCCCATCCCTAATTCTTTATTCTTTCCACTATTTGACATTTTTGACTCCTGTGGACTAGTTAAATAGAGCCTGAGAGCTTCTTTCACATCTAAACAGATTTGTGTAGTACATCATATTTCATAATCAGGTGCCTTCATTTATGTGTCTCAGGAGTCTTACTAGTTTTTACACACTCCTTACCTTCCAATTTCCTTACCTCTAGGACAGCATGTTGTACACATCAAGCGTGGCCAGAGGGATCAACAGCTATTCAAAGTTTATCTTGCTTGCTGGCAGCAGCATCATAAAAGAAAGAAAGCAATTTGAACAATTTTTTCACCTACTGGCAGTACTTCTCCTAAACAAGCAGGAGTCCTGGCTTTTTCTTACATATTGTGTAT
Organism: Platysternon megacephalum; assembly: GCA_003942145.1. NCBI lineage: Eukaryota > Metazoa > Chordata > Testudines > Platysternidae > Platysternon > Platysternon megacephalum. The sequence continues at coordinate 4,265,512 of QXTE01000056.1, read as the reverse complement.
TATGAGGACAAAGAAATAGTCACTTACAATTTGTATTAGGAGTGCTGAAGTATTCAGTTCAATTCCCCCCCTCCCCCGCCATAAAAGCTAAAAGTAGTTCAAATATAGGTCAAACACTACAGAACAAAAGCTTTCAGACCTCCTTGCTGCATATATATATATAACCCACAACTCAGCTGCTAGTTGGTCAGCTGTTCATTTGTTGTCTGCAAACTTATCCATGGTCTTCAGAGAAAAATATTTTAGCCAGGGAACTAACAAGACTGTGCCACTGTTCACATTTTAGTTCCTTCACTTCCTAAATATTTATAGATTGTTGCTCTCTAAATAGAAGGATAAATTTATAGACAAGCTTAATAAAAACCTGGAGCATTACAAAAGTTGCATTATTTAAAGATTTATTTTACGCTTACACTTAAATAGTTAGAAGTTCAATCATGCTGAGGCACTTGGATAGGGGTTTTAGGATGATATAGGGTTTTTTTTATATTTCCTTATTTATAACTTTTTTACTGCTAAAACAAACAATAATCTGGGTTTGGAGTTTTGTTCCAACAAGTTTGTTTTGCTGGTTATATATCACCCAGTGATATATTTTTCATATTTATTGAACACACACTGAAAATGAAAAAGAAAACATTTATAAAACTCAAAAGATCAAGTCCACATTCGTTTTAACAATCTCGCCTATTCTCAGTCTCTCTCTCTCTTTATGCAAAGAGTATTTGAGCAAGTGATCCACCTGAATGTCAGGTGGTATAAAAATCACAGGCTTAAAATGAAGTTGACAATAATAATTACAGACACAGCTGTTGCATTAAATATCAATAAAAGATGCAGACATTCCAAGTCACCCCACAACAATTATTTTTAGGTGCCCTGGGGAAGAGGTTGGTCTTCAGGATGGATTTGAATTAGGAGAGGTGTTTGATGACTGCCCCATGAAGAGGATCAGTTAAGATCTCCTGACTATAAATAAATGGGAAGAGGAGGATATTTTCCCATCTCTCTCTCTCGCACACTATCTACTTGGTAGTTTGATGCACTCAGCTCGGGTACACAGTGCAGAGAGAGCGAGAGAAAATCTTTTGTTGCCAGCCTGAGAGAAGAGAGCTTCGTGTAATTTATTTTTATTTATGTTATGTTATGACCACACGTACAAATATCTTCAATTCAACAGTGCTGCCAGCCATGCTGTATGGCAGTGAAGCCTGGGCACTGACGAAGAGAGAAGAACAGCAGCTGTCGGTAGCTGAAAGGGCAATGGAACGAGCTATGTTGGGAATTTCCCTTCTGGATCGTATCCCAAATGAAATGATTAGAGAACGCAGTGGTGTGAAAGATATTATATTTGCTTTCCATGACAATAAGATACAATGGGCGGGCCACATAGCATGGTTCACAGACAATAGGTGGACCGCAATCATTACTGAGTGGTACCCGCGAGAACAGAAAAGACCCCTGGTCGGCCTCCAAGAAGATGGGAAGATGACGTTGTTAAACATTTCGGACGAACATGGAGAAGAAAGGCAAGAATGCGAGAAGAATGGCAGATGTGTTGTGATCGGCACAGTCTTAACAACAACTGAAGACCAGTCGATCCAGGTGATCCAGGTGATGTTATAAAAATGGTTTTGTTTCACGGACTGATAATAAATAATGAAATTGACATTTAACATCTAGGCTGTTTTACTGCAGTTTGTCAGGTGATGCAGAAGTGGCCAAATGCCTGATGCGAAGCTGCCCCTCTGGTTACAGTGCTTTGTAACAAAGACTCCTAATAACTGCTCATTTCTTGCTGGTGTCTCCATTGGCATTTTGAGCTAGGTAAGAAGTACTGGGCTTTCCCATGCAGTTCCTTTGGACTCCCCCCCATGACCTCTCATGGCAAAGCAATCAAGCAGAATATATACATAATTGTTTTCACATACTAAACTTTGTATCCAGACTTCTGTACTGCTGAGATCAGTGGTTTTGGATCAGCCTATTATGAATATAGGAGGGGAAGTGTAACTGTAGAATGTACACTAGGAAGTGATGCACAAAGGATGATTAAACTCCACTTTTTCACTCCCCTGATCTGCTGTAGTCTTCTATAGGCCAGTCTCCTTGCTCATTGTTACAGCAGCCTGAGGGTTGTGTGATGGGTTGGATCACAGAACCCCCCTGGGAGCTGCCACCTGATTTGCCCAGACTACTTCTACCACTGCTTTCCCTGCCAGCTCAGGACTCCAGCATCCTGTCTTGCTGAGCCAGACACGCCTGTCTGCTCCAACAAAGACCCAGGTCTGAATTACTTGCCCCAAAGCTGCAGGTTTACCTGAAAGCAGCTAACAGAAGTGTTCCTGTCTTTAACAGTCAGATGCCCAACTCCCAATGGGGTCTAAACCCAAATAAACCCATTTTACCCTGTATAAAGCTTATACAGGGTAAATTCATAAATTGTTCGCCCTCTATAACACTGATAGAGATATGCACAGCTGTTTGCCTCCCCAGATATTAATACATACTCTGAGTTAATTAATAAATAAAAAGTGATTTTATTAAATACAGAAAGTAGGATTTAAGTGGTTCCAAGTAGTAACAGACAGAACAAAGTAAGTCACCAAGCAAAATAAAATCAAACGCACAAATCTATGTCTAATCAAACTGAATACAGATAATCTCACCCTCAGAGATGCTTCAGTAAATTTTTTCCTTAGACTGGACACCTTCCAGGACTGGGCACAATTCTTTCCCTTGGTACAGCTCGTGTTCCAGCTCAGGTGGTAGCTAGGGGATGCTTCATGATGGCTCCTCCCCCTTTGTTCTGTTCCACCCTGTAGCGGGGTGGTCCCCCACTCCTGCCCGGAAGGGCTTAAAACAGCCCTGGCAGAGGGCTGGGGAAAAGGAAAAGCAGCAAGCCTTGGCTGATTGGGGAAATGGTGGCAGCTGGGCCACACCCCAATCAGGCCACAGCTGGCCTGTATAAAAAGGCTGTATTCAGAGAGAGAAGGGCCTGGCTGCAGGGAGCTAGAGACAGGGTACCTGAGTGGAGCAGGGCTGGGGAAAGGCTGAGGACCTGGAAAGCCCCAGGCTGTGGCCTAGCAGAAGGCCAAGGGGCACTGGGGGTTGCAGAGGGCAGCCCAGGGGTAGGCCAAGGCAGCAGGTCCAAACCCAACCTTGCCAGTGATGAGTAGGCTGATACTGCAGTCTGCCCCAGGGCGTGGGGCTAGACGATGACTGGCAGTAGCCTTATACTGAGGTGAGGTGGGAACAGTGGGTGGGGGTTCCCTGGGGAGGGGAGACCTTAAGACTGAGGGGTTACTGCCAGGGGGCAGCACCCCAGGTAAAGGGGCACCAGGGTCCAGGGAGGGACATGGGGGCCAGAGGACAGGTGGATCACCAGCCTGCAGAGGGCGCTCTGGAGCTGGAATGAGCTAATTCCCTAAGAGACCAGCAGGAGGTGCCACAGGGGTGAGTCCGCTCCTCTACACACCCCTTTATATATCTTTTACATAAGGCAGGAATCCTTTGTCCCTCTCTGGGTTCCCACCCCCTCCTTCTCAATGGAAAGACACCAGGTTAAAGATGGATTCCAGTTCAGGTGACATGATCACATGTCACTGCAAGACTTCACTGCCCACTTGCCAGCACACACGTATACAGGTAAATACAGCCATCTGCAGTCAATTGTCCTGGTTAATGGGAGTCATCAAGATACCAAACCACCATTAATGGCCCACACTTTGCATAATTACAATAAGCCCTCAGAGTTATATTTCATATTTCTAGTTTCAGATACAAGAGTGGTACATTTATACAAATAGGATGATCACACTCAGTAGATTATAAGCTGTGTAATGATACCTTACAAGAGACCTTTTGCATGAAGCATATTCCAGTTACATTATATTCACTCATTATGATATTTTTATAAAATCATATAGACTGCAATGTCACAGGTTACTCTAATCTATACTGGCTGCAATGACCACAGGGGTCTGGAAATGCAGTTGAGGAGGTATAACTCAGGGGCAACTGGCCATGCATCCTTTCCTCGACCCCTGCCCTTTTTTCCTTACTACACCACCAGCAAGGAGGGAGAGAGGCATTAGAGACCCTACACGGGCTCTGTGCTATTGGAGAATGATCCATATACTGGGATGATCCTCTTGCATCCAGTTAAACTGGCTTTAGGGCAAGGTTACACTGGTGGTGTGCTGTGCTGATCTCCATTTAGGACCCACAGCTGTAAACCCTCTCCAGGAGTCAGGTGCCTAAATTGTTTCTTGCAAGAATGGTGGCAGCATACTCCTCACTGTCACCACCTTAATAAAACTTTTAGCCCTGTGGTTAGGGAACTCATGCAGGGACCCCCAGTCAATTCCCCCTTCTACCTGATGAGGAGATGGGATCGGAACATGAGTTTCCTACTTCATAGGTGAGAGTCATAATCACGGCACCCTAGAGTTATTCTCACCCTCTCTCTGGCCCAATGCATATTGACCTATCCACAGTGGAACAAGCTTCTACAGGAGAGATTGAGAGAGCCTCACATCACAATATCCTACAGTCCAGGGGTTAGTGCACTCACCTAAGAGGCAGGAAACCTATTTTTAAATCCCTTCTCCACATCAGCTCATCTGGCTTACATAATTGTCAGAAAATATATGAAATCTTCCCAAATTCCCTGGTAGAATTCCTTGTATTGCTCTCTGCGAAGGACACCAGTACATTTTCTACACTGAACGTTGATTCAATTAGTCATAAAACCTATACCAGAAAAATTAATCCAGTGGTTCTAGCTGAAGGATGTAATTCATTAAGTTTTACCCACCCCAATACTCACACTTAAGGTACATCTACACTGCATACTCCTTATGGCAGCATGTAGCGTACATACACTACACGCCCCTCCCCCCCCCCGCTTGGGTAGAAATAGCAGTGCAGATGGTGAGGCACTGCTTAGGCAAGTAAAGACATGCCTGAATCCTTAGGGTACATACCCTACGCAGCTCTCTACATGCCCAAGCACTGCCTTCCTCATCTACACTACTATTTTTTAGCCATGTAGTGTCCCATTGCCTCGCTGCTACCGGAGCCTTTCCCCACCACAGGGAAAGGCTCCAGTAGTGGAGAGGCAGTGGGGAAAAGCAGTGGCAGCAGGGCAAGGCTTTGGCAGGGGGCGGCAGCAGGGAAAGTCTCCAGCATCTCCCCACAGCCTGAGCCTTTTCCCGCTGCTTCCCCCTCTCACAGCCATTCACTGCCTATTCTGTTCATTCCCTCTGAAGCATCTGACATTGGCCATAGTCAGAAGACAGGATACTGGGCTAGCTGGACCATTGGTCTGACCCAGGATGGCCAGTCTTATGTTCTTATGTCCCATGTAACTACACATTGCAGCATGGACAAAGCCTGCTTTTCACTGCAACATCTAGCTATGCATACCCTACCCACTGCCACCAGTGGTGTGTAGTGTTGACATACCCTAAGTGATGGGAGAAGCAGAAAGATAAGCCACCTCAATATTTTGAAATGTTTTTTCATTAATATTATATGCCTGCTAGGATATTTTAACCTCTTATTTGTGGAGTATGAATTTGGCCAGCAGTGTCACACCATCTCAAACCCCTTGTTAATTTTGCTCTTAGGCATACACATTTGCCACTTCAACTCTTTCAGTGCATTATGAGTATAACTACTCCGTGTGGTGCTTAAAATTGGAATCCTTTTAGTCCCATTGGTCTTGCTATTCCATTGAAAGTCACAGCAGTAAATTTCACGGCAGCCCATTGTGCACAGCATGATGGCACTTAAGGAGAATGTAGAGGTCTACAAAGACAATACCTATGGCTTTGATTCTGATAGGTCCTTACGCAGGTACACAGAAGTTGGGGGAGGGGCAGAGGGGAATTGTGCAAGCAGTCTCTCCACCTTGTGCGCCCCTATCAGAAGTGCAGTCCCTGGACTCTCAGGAGTGCAGAGGCTGCTCTCTCCATGCAGGAAGGGGACACAACCATGGCCCTCCCACCCTCTGTACCTGCTTGCAGAGTGAGACTGGCACAGAGTGGGAGTATGCTGTACCCTCTGACCAGGGCCGGCTCTAGGTTTTTTGCTGCCCCAAGCAAAAACATTTTTGGCTGCCCCCCACCCCAGCCCTGGGCTCCCATCCACACCCCCTGCCGCCCCAGCGCTGGGCTCCCCCCTCACCTACCCACCCACACCCCCTGCCGCCCCAGCGCTGGGCTCCCCCCTCACCTACCCACCCACCCCCCTGCTGCCCCAGCCCTGGGCTCTCCCCCCCAACCTGCACCCTCCTGCTGTCCCAGCCCTGGGTCACTGGTAACTCGCTCCCAGGGCGGGTCATTCAACAGGAATTTTGGATGTGCACAGAACACAGACAGGATTGGTTCCCATATAGTTACAGAACTGCAGTAAAGTGAAACAATTTTCAGCTTGTGTGATTGGAGGATATCTGGATGCATATTATAAGACAGTCCTACATAAATGAGGAACAGTTGAGGTGCCTTTATTATTCTTTTGCTCCACTCTTTGTTTCTATGGGGAATTTGCCAATGCAATATCACTGTCTTCCTTTTAAACAAATAAAACTAAAAAAAAAAAAAGCAATGGCTGTTGAAAATAGCAATTCCAGTCCTAATAACCACTGGGAAGCGTTTCTTGCTCAATTTTATCCTACTTTATCTACAGCAAGTTACAGTGGATCAGTATATTTGATTTGGGAGAAATGAAGTAACAGCTGCCCAAATTGAGCGTGAGCACTCCTGAATTTTGAGGGTGTTCAAATCTGGAGGGCAGGTGCTAGATTCCCTTTCTGAATATTAGCTAAATCTAGAAAGGAAAAGCCAATTTCTGCTTCCATGGTTCAGAAGTGGAAATCCTCCTACGTGCCTGGTACTGTATCTAAAGCTGCCCAAGTCCTCTAGTAGAGCTTCCCCTCTTTCAGTTTTCATTTTAAATTCTAGTGGGATCCACGTACCTCCCTTGCTAGGCTTCAGATACAGAGGTACATTGTCCATTTAGTCCACCCAGTTCCTTCTTTGGGGGCTGCAAGGTGAGGTTACACCAGTATCCCTAATCCAGTCTGGGGAAGTCTTCTGAAGGGGATCTCTGCACCAAAGCCGCCTACCCCTTGGGCTGGGCACACTTGTTCCCCATTCACAGGGCCACCCCTTTCAACTCACAGCAAGCTACAGCATGGCTCAGCTACGTCACTCCTTCCCCCTCCCTTTCCTGTTGATAGCGGCCAAGGGATTGCTGGGAAATGTAGTTCTTTCCCTGCTCCAGGGCTGGCTCTCTAGGCAGGGAGCTAGCCAAGGAACTACAGCTCCCAGGGTCCCGTGGGTTCTCAGCAGCCATGCTGGACTGCTCCGTGGCTCCGTTTCTGCAGGGTTGTGAGAGGGGAAGAAGTGAGTTAAAAAAACAAACAAACAAGGATGGCCAGAATGCCGCCCCCTGCAAATGTGCTGCCCCAAGCAGCTGCTTGGTTTGCTGGTGCCTAGAGCCGGCCCTGCCTCTGACAGGATATAGCTAGGGCCCTACCAAATTAATGGTCCATTTTGGTCAATTTCACAGTAATAGGGTTTAAAAAATAGTAAATTTCATGATTTCAGCTATTTCAATCTGAAATTTCATGGTGTTGTAACTGTGGGTGTCCTGACCCAAAAGGGAGTTTGTGGGGTCACAAGGTTATTGTAGAAGTATTGACTATTGCCACCCTTACTTCTGTGCCGCCGCCACCAGTGGCACAGAAGTAAGGATAGCATATGGTATGGCCACCCTTACTTCTGTGCTGTTGCCTTCAGAGCTGGGATCTCAGCCAGCAGCCGCCACAGAATGGCATGGTATGGTATTGCCACCCTTACTTCTGCGCTGCTGCTGGTGAAGCGCTGCCTTCAGAGCTGAGCGCCTGGCCAGCAGCCGCTGCTCTCTGGCCACCCAGCTCTGAAGGCAGTGCAGAAGTAAGGGTGGCAATAGTGCAACCCCCTACAATAACCTTGTGATCAGTGTTCCCTCTAATATTTCCCACACATGTGCGGAATGAATTTTGTTATGTGCACCAATATGGAGGTGATGTGTCACATCACCTCCATATTGGTGCACATAACAAAATTCATGTGGTGGGGTTAGGGCCGAGGGCTTTCGGAGTGTGGGAGGAGGTTCAGGGCTGGGGCAGAGGGTTGGGGTGCAGGGGTATGAGGGCTCCGGCTGGGGGTGCGGACTCTAGGGTGGGGCCAGGGATATGGGGTTCAGGGCTGAGGCAGAGGGTTGGGGGGGGTGAGGGCTCCAGCTGAGGGTGTGGGCTTTAGGGTGGGGCCGGGGATGAGGGGTTTGGAGTGCAGGAAGGTGTTCCAGGGCTACAGCAGGGAGAGAGGACTCTCCCCACAGCAGCACCTCGTCTTGGGGGCAGAGGTGCCTCTCCCCACCGTGGCAGCTCCAGAGCTGGGGCCGTGGGATAGGCCCCCCTCTCATGGCAGGTCCAGGCCAGGGCTGGGTTTGTGCTGAGGGAGGGGCACCCTGGCCACGGCAGGTCTGGACCAGGGCTGGGTTTGGGCTGGGGGGAGGGTGCCCCTGCCCCGGCTGCGGCAGGTCCAGGCCGGGGCTGGGTTCAGGCTGCCCTTCCCCCGGTCGCGGCAGGTAAGAGCTTGGTTCAGTAGTTTGAATTCATAACCATTCATGACACCATTTGGTCAGCATTCCATTCCACAATCTGGATGGCTTATTAGAAAGATTTGTCAAGCACCTTTTTAGAAGTGGTTTACAAAAATAATAGATATATGGTATTTAAGTGGCTGAATGTGACTTTGGGGAATTTAGGGGTAATGTTTCAAAGGTGTTTAAGTGACTTAGGAGCCTAAGCACCATTTTCAATAGGGATTTAGGTAGTTGGAAGACCAAGACTATGGCTACACTAGACAGCTTACAGTGGTGCTGTAAGATCTCTAGTGGAACCGCTCTAAGGCGACGGGAGAGAACTCTCCCATCAGCTTAATTACTCCAGCCCCTGCGAGCAGCGGTAGCTATGTCAGCAGGAGAAGCTCTCCCACCGACATAGCGCTGTCCACACCGGCGCTTAAGTCAGCATAAGTTATGTCGCTCAGGGGGGTTGCTAATTCACACCCTAAAGCAACATAACTTATGTCGACTTAAGCTGTAGTGTGGCCATAGCCTAAGTCTCACTGAAAGATTCCTAAATGCCTATTGACTAGGTTCCTTTTGAAGATAGTATTTACATTTCTAAAGTCACTTAGGTTACTCGGAAAACGTTACCCTTCATCTTATTTAACAATGGTTGATGCAATAATGCAAAAGATTGATTTGCTCTAGGTCCATTCTGAAATGCTAGTGCAATGTGGCTAGCAATGTGGTTAACTGGGGCCTGTTGCAACTGCCATTAATATCTTTCCATTGACTGTAGTGGGAGTTGGATTGAGCCCTAAATAAGACTACTACATAGCAAGGGCTTAGATAATTATTCAACTCCATTAACAGTCACATCAACACCAAGGGCAGAGTAACAGTGGTTCAGGTCTTGTTCAGCAAATCATAGAACTGCCTTGCATAGAAACAGGCAGGGTAAAATTCAAAGTTTTTCCTTGGAAACCTATCACCAGCAAGCACTGAAACTGATCATAGCAGCTACACTTGGAAATGATCTTTTAGATAATTGACACCATCTCTCTTTAAATGAAAATGCCAGATATTTAACTTGTTCATCTAATTAGATAAAAGGTGTACTATTTACAACATGAGCCTAAAGCATTTTAAAAAGTTGTTTGCCATTCTCTTTCAGTTTTAAGAGATTTGTAAATGTCAAATCCTGTTTGTTGGTGCTAATCCTGTCGTATACTGAAATGCCTGCATTTGATGAAAAAGTGAAATCCACAAGGCACTTACAGAAATGAATTGCCAGTATTGGAAGCACTAAGTGGATTTGATGTGTGATTTTGTTGTTGTTGTTCACACTTTTTTTCTTCCTTACTTTATCCTGTTGCCATAGAAATGGGTTCAAACTCCAAACATGGTCATTTTCTCTGGTTTTAAAGGCCACTCATTCCATTTAACTTGAGATATTCAGTATGGATTCTGAGAAAACTGAAGAAAGAAAAACAATGCATTCTGCTGTTTAATAAAAAGAACCTTAATTTGCAAGGGGCAGTGAATGAGTCGCACTGAAAAGCAGTGAGAAAAGGTGAATCTGTGTACCAGAAGATTGCCTGCCTCTCCCTATTATTAGGTACAAAAATAGAACAGTGGTTTTAAATTGCTGCTAGTCCCATCTCCTGAAAACTTGACAGTAAGAAGAGGCTGCTGGGTAAGCTATTCTGATATTTAGAAAAATTAGAGTCTTTAAAGAAAAGTGGGGAGAGACCTCTTTTAGATTTACATGACAAAGAGACAAAAAAGGCTTTATGGAGGCATGTTAATGAACTCTTAAGGTACTGAATGAGCTAAATCAGATGCAGTGTTCAGGCTGCTCATACTGACATTCATATGAGACTGTGGCAACTCTAATCCTCTTTGTTAATACTATTAGATGCATGGTGTAACCAGAACAAATTTATTTTGTTTAAAGGGTTTAAGTGCAATTGATCTTATGTTTTTAAAGTGTGGAGAAATCACTTAGCATCTAGTCCTGTTTGCCTCCTTTTATCTGGACTGATGGGAAGAGGGACTATTGTAATGAGCACACCATTCTGTGAGTCTGGAGTTCGGAGTTCTATTCCAGACCTACTTAGCAGTGACTTCCTGTGTGACTTTGGGCAAGGTCCAGGGTCTTTGGGCCTCAGTTTATCCATTTGTGCAATCAGGATAAAAATAACCCCATACAGGTGTTATGAAGTGTCATTAATGTTTGTAATATGCTTTGACATGCTCAGATGAACGGTATTATGGAAGTGCAAAAACCCAAGCTCTCCCTGTCAAAAAAACAAAATCAGATCTTTCGCCTCTTCTGCCAAATTGACAGACGGTTGTTTGCTCAACTGACTGCCTTGTAGTAGAGGGAAAATTAAGACCTGAATGATAACTATCAAAGTCCCTGTGTTGCAAAGCACTGAGGCCATCAGAGTAACTCAGTGTAAGAGTACCAGCACGCAGACTGAGAGAAAAAGAATGTAGTCCTTGGATTTAATGCACCTGAAACTGTGGTGTATGTCGGAAAGTACACTCTATTGACATGGGGCATAAGATAACAGGAAACTTGAAGAGAATCACTCACATACTATTTTCAAGAGAAGTAGGAATTTTGTTAGTTACTCACATAGTGAGCCACTGAGAGAGTCGAGAAGAGAATCCACATCTCCCAATGCTTACTTCTCTGCACTAATTGCCAGTCAATGCCTTCTCCTAGGGAGTTTATCTTAGACATTTTGGTGAGGCAGCAGTCAAAGCAGGGTTTTGTTGGGATATTGAGTGAAGAGGGGAGCTAAGATGCAGCATTGTTTCTACAAGTAGATCAAGTTATAAATTAAAAGCCAGATACTTGTAAATTCATAATTAAATGCATCTTTCATATTTGAGGCATTCTAACACACTTTACAGTGAGTTCATAGATTCATAGACTCCAACGCCAGAAGGGACCATTGTGATCATCTAGGCTGACCTCCTGTATATCACAGGCCATAGAACTTCCTCAAAGTAATTCCTAGAGCACATCTTTTAGAAAACCATCCAATCTTGATTGAAAACATTGACAGTGATTGATAAGGCACCAGGACTCTTGGCAAAATGATTAATTATCCTGACTGTTAAAAAAAAATCCCTTTTTTGCAGTCTGAATTTGTCTAGCTGGATACTCACTGAGGTGCCAGTACTGCTTGTGTTATTACTCTTTCAGTTGCACTCAACAAGAGCTGAGCCTTGAACATGATGTCTTCTTTAATGAGAAATTGGCTATTGAGCAAGGTACACCCAATTTTTTCAAAAGTGCCACAGGAGATGTAAGTCACAACAGAAGCTGGTAGATGGACTTCACCCACAGGAGGCATCTCTTGCCATGTACAGCACTTTAATTGTGGCACTGTTGCACATAATGGAGTGTTGATTCTAAGCAATAATCTCATGGTGTGTTTCATAATTTAGGACTAAATTCTGATTTCAGTTACCCTGATAGAACTCCACTGAAATTGAGAGAGTGGCCCCAGAGTAACTAGCAGCTGAATTCAGCCCAAATGTGGGACAGCAGAGCAATGAATACTAGACTGCACACAGCTCTGCTCCCGAGGGATGAAGTCCATGAAGTGGCTGCAGAGTAGAGCTGGTCGGGAATTTTTCCACAAAATATTTTTCTCTGAAAAATGCTAATTTGTCAAAACCAGAACTGTTCATGTGGCATGATCAGTGTCAACAAATTTCCTGACTCAAAAGTTTTGTCATTTTTGAAACAAAGTGGGTTTTTGTTTGTTTGTGTCAGAATGACTTTTTATTTTGAAATTTAACTTAATTTATATTTAAAAAGGTCAAAATCAAAATGTTTGTTTCAATCGACCTGAACCAAAATTATGAGGCAGCCTACCCCCTGCATGGCCCCTTTAGAATCCTGCTCCCTGTTGTGCAGCAGAACTATATTGATTGTTCAGAGGAGAAGATTCCATGCCTGCAGAGGACGGGGCATGTAATGGCAATATATAAATTCAGGCCTGGCCTCTAACAACATCACAGCTACCACTACTCTCCAGTGTCAGTGGTGGGCATGAGCCCAAGCTCTAGTGTGGAATCTGAATTGACAGTGTCCTGGCTGAGGGTTGAGAAAGCTACAAATTGAGCTGGAATAGTAACAGTAGAGTATCATACAAATGCAAAGAGATGGAGAGCCAACTTTCAAAGTTATCTGTTAAACTGACTCTGGAAAAAAGAGTGTGAAATATTAAAAGGCGAAGAGGTATTGCTTTCATGTACATAATCCCCCCCCAGTTTGTACAACCTGTAACTGAAGGAAGATATAGTAACACAGCAACAAATGACAGCCAGTAGGAGAACATTATTTTTAACATACAGAGCTGTCAGACAAGCTCTAAACTGGTAGCTGTGAAGGCTGACCTAGTTGTCTGGCAGTTGGCACAACAGACTGCCTAATGGGGAACATGAGTCTGAGTCCAGTAGCATCACTATAATAGGGGCCTGGCAGGGGAGGTCTGAAAATGGTTAGAGCTGTGGGGGGATAAAAAATGAGAATCTTTTCATGAAAAGTCACACTAGCGGGGTGGCCATATATACATATATATGTTATTTAAAAAAATGGGAATGCAAGGAACTCATTTCAATGAATCTGAACAACGTACAGTCAATCCAAGACTAGTATAAGCATTAATGGCAGGATGTCTTCCAATTGTACTTTATTTTGAGGCATTTACCATGGCTGGCTACAGTACTTATTACTTCTCACACATTCAATGGAACACCTTGCACAGCTGTTCCATAACAGTAATGATGTTAAGCACACTAACGCTGAATGAATGAATGGACCAATCAAAGTTAGAAAAAATACTCACACTATTAATTTGAAGAATGATGTATTCTTTCTGTTATAAAAATAAATGAGTCAATCTCAGTTCCTTTATTTTCATCTGTCAACTTATAAACATAAGAGTGCTTAAGCAGTAAGTTAGTTGATTGCAATCTATATTTGGTAGATTAAAATTTATATTATTTATTTTGGGAATTAAAATATCCCAAAATTAAATCATCTCTATAAAATGAATTTTCAAACCATGACAGATTCTGCAGAAGCTAAATGGATAGAGACCTCTCTATATATTCTGTCTAGGTTAGAACCACTGCCTAGTAAATGAATATTCTCCGGAGGTTGTCCTTCTTGTTACATATGCTCCTAATTCATATTCTAAGAGCCCTTTTATGTTTTGTCTGGGAGAAGGATCACAATTCATTTGTGATGGAAAAAGACCATGAGTTAGAAAACAGTTATTGATTAACACCATTGAAAACTTATTTTGCTGCTCAGTTTAATGGAATAAACTGAATTCATGCGTTTGGACTGAAACTGAAATTAACTCTCTCATTCTTCTTAGACTAACTAATGTCCCCTTTTTAAATCACAGCCTCTTTTGCCCCAAAGAAAATTTAAATTCTCACTGCATTGGAAATCTTCAAGAAAGCTGCTAAAACAAATAAACTTAGAACGTATTCATCTTTGCTTTCCATCTAGATGATCCTGACATTTTGCCTACTTAGAAAATAAGTCATGTGACTGACATCTGACATCTATGGGGAATTATCACTCTGTTACATTTAGTGGCAGGTATACAATCATTTCTATAGAGCACTGAAGGTAAATTCAACTCAAGCATTTATTTTATTATACCAAAAAATGTATTAAGTGAAACTGAACAAATTCTTATTTCTATCTTTATCTCCAAAGCTCTTAACTCATGCTTCTATACCAGCCTACTAAATTTAAGTGATAACATACCAAGTAAACACTGAACAGAATGGAGCAGGTATTAGACAAAGCCTGGATGGTCATATTTATATATACCTTTTTATTCCCTCTTTATTTCTACACCCCATATGGAAACCCAATATAAAAATTGCCCGTCAAGCACACGTTCCACCAAGAAGGTACCATCAAATGGGACAAGTGAAGTTAGACTCTTTTAGTACAACTCTCAGGGAACAAGAGAGTTTACTCAGGAGTGGGGGTTGTGAGCAAGGATTGCATACTAATGGATTGAAATTTTTAACCTTCCAGAGCCAATGGCATTCCCCTTTTGAGAGAATGTCCCAGATGACCTTTAGAGATAGCATACTTGTTGGCCCAGATATGATTAGGTATAAACCCAGATATGATTAGGCACCTGATCCAACTATCACTCAAGCCAAAGTAAAGACTCGCATTGGTAAGAAAGGGAGCTGGATCAGGCCCTTATTCAGTTTCTACTGGCATCCATATTAGTCCTGGTAGCTAAATAGACCTCTCCAAATCTGGGTTGCTAGTTCCATAAAATATAGCTTTGTCCCTGGGAAGTGGTTGACTCACTGCTAGTACCTCCTTGTGAAGTAGAAGCTCTCTTCCTGTCAGGTACTTCCTGCCAGTGATCGTGCCAGCTCTGCAGTGGCCTGCTTCTTCCTGAAACTTGGGCCTATGGCCAGTCACTTTAAAGTCTCTCCCCTTCCAGGTTAGTCCATACACAAAAAGCATGGGGAATTAACACAAATAAATGAGCTAATAGGAAATAGAAGGGAATTATTCTGTCTCAAGGTGAGTCAGCATCTGGCATTCCCTTCCCTCAAGGAGGGTCCATCAAGCAGTGGTCATCTGGGAAGCTCCTGCCTTCAGTCAACCCATTCCTCAGGAGCTGAGGGTCTGTTCTCTTCCCTGGTCTGCCAATAAGCGAGTGGCTCTGATCCCTTTTTAAACTCCTTTTCCAGCCTGTGTATATTCTGCAGGTGTGGCAGGGCAGAGCTGACTGAGCCCAGAGCAGCTCCTTATCCCCTGGTTGTCCAGTGTGAGGTTTGTATGCCCCATCTCACTCTCTAATGGTAGCCCACTGTAATTGAGGAGCATCATTGAATCTGATCTATGCAAAACAGAGAGACAGTCATAGCTGTGACCGTGGGTCTGCCTCCCTTCCCATACTGCTGGTACTGACTATAACCAGAATATCAATGATAAGAACAAGAAAGCTGAAAGCATGCAAAAAAGTCATTGATGTCCTGTCAGTGACAATTCTAAGAGTCTGGTGCTGTTACAGCTGATGCTCTGACTTCTGTCCAAACTTCCCCTGACACAACAAATTTCACACGTAGCCTACTATCCTCCAGGCCACTAACATTGGTCACCACTTCTCATAGTCATCTCCTCGTGTCTGCCAATTCCTTTGGGAGAATATTTCACAACAGAATAGAATTCACTTTCAGAAAGTTTTTCCTGATAATCATCCTA
Organism: Platysternon megacephalum; assembly: GCA_003942145.1. NCBI lineage: Eukaryota > Metazoa > Chordata > Testudines > Platysternidae > Platysternon > Platysternon megacephalum. Next base: position 4,249,605 of record QXTE01000056.1, on the reverse strand, counting down.
AATTTTCTGCTCTGAATTTCATCCCATTACTCTTAGTTATATCTCCTGGTGCCATACTAACAACTCCTTTCATTGGTGTTGGTAGCGCTCTTCAAACATTTGTAGTTTATGATCATGCTCTGCCCCCACCTTCATCATCACTTAGCCAGTTTAGTTCCACCTAGTCCCCATGTAATTAATGTCACTATTCTCTGAATTCCCTCTAATTGATCAATATATTTCTAGCTATATGTTGCCCAGAAATGAACAAAGTATTACAGATGCACCAGAAACACATGGGAAACCACTATTATTACTAGTGTAATACCAACAGAGTGCTAGGCATACTTCAAGGTCCCAGTCTCAACACAGGACTCAATGGGGTTGAACTGGCCCTTGGCATCAGAGCAGCCAGCTGGGGATCACTAGGGTGCAGCATGCCCATTCCTGTAGGCATGCCCCAATGCCCCATCTGTAATCGGCAGGTGGAGTGGGAGGAGGTGACTTAAAGCTGGTTAGGACAAATTTTTTTAACTCTTTGTGGATCACAGACAAGTATCTGGTCCAACATGCAAATCAGAGCCCCCTACATTAGGAATCTGCCAACAGCACAGCTCAAAATATGACTGACTGATTGTGAGATGAAACTATACAGAGAATGCTGAAATCTGCTTATGTGCTTGCAAACTCAGCGGATCCAAGATTCAAGACTTCATAATTTCCACATGACCTGGGAGAAGACAAACACTGTGAAACAACAGCTAGGGAACTTCCAGCTTTCAGCAAAGACAGAAGATCAACTGAAACAGAAGTATCTGCTGCTCAGCCAGCACCAGCCCAAGCAGAAGCTGCTGCTTCAACTTTCACATCCTTTTTCCTATTGTCATTTCCTAGCCAACGCTGCAGCAGCAGTTCTGTGCCTCGAGATTTCACAAACAACTTTAAGAAAGCTGTAACGCAAGGAGGGCTGATAAAAAGACACTGATCTTTATTTCCTGGCCCAAACACATGATATGATACATGGTTACAAAAGGTGCTTCTCACATGACAGTGAGTAGTATCTACTTCCTTTTTTCTTGAAAAGTAAAGTGCAAATAAAATATATCAACTAAAACCAACTATCACTCCCTAATATAAAGAATTACTAAAAACACAGAAGTAGAAACATCTAGGAGGGAGATCAGGGTATTGGACATCTGTCAAAAACTAGCATCTCTGAACCATAGTGTCTTTCTCATCTCATAGCCACTAATCATTCTCAAAACAGATCTTTCTGCTGCTTGTTCTCAGAACAGTTCCTATTTGGCCACTGAGGTGAATGCCCTATCTGGAACCTGTGTTTTCATTGTGAATGACTGGTTGTGTCACTGCTACTTCTCTCAGCACAGAAGCACTGTCAGCAGTGTCATGATTTTTAGCATTTTTCTTAAAGCCCCTGCTGCTGAATCATGATCTTGCATGAAAATCTCACCTTTCATTGGAAAAAAATAGCCCACTAGCCCTCATGGTTAAAGGGAAAAGCTTTAAAACACAAATCAAGTGCACCCCACAGGCTCAAACACAACAATTATTATTAAAATCTCATGATTTGTGGGGGGAGGGCGAACTCAGGAGCTTTGAATATTTCTGCATCAGTAGCATTCTGGTTTTGTTTAGGTGTCTTATCTTCTTCCTGTGGTACTGACCCCAATGGGTATGAATATATGAATATTCTGTGAATGACACCAATGTTTCATTATCAGGTTGGTGTCTGAAAGCTAACATTCTCTCCCATTTGCAATGGGGATAATTATTTTGGCTTTTTTGCATCTCTTGGCACTGGAGTTTGAGGCATTCTGGAATCAGGACTATTAAGAATGATGTGGAGCGGGTTCTAACTTCATATCTACTCTAGAACGTCTCAGAACATTTCTCCATCGGCATGGGTCAGAAGAGTCTTCCAATCCTTGTGAGCCTGGCAGATTAATTTTAGGTAGATGGAGCACCAGTTAGGTAAATGCCCTTCAGCCAATCATCAGAGCTAGACACTAGGAGATTTATTTTAAATGAAGGGTATTCTTTAAACACAGCCTTTTTTTGCTACACCTTCCAAGAAGTCAAGTCCCCCCCCGTCAATTTTTTTTTATTATTGGGAAAAAAATGTTAGAAATGTGTTCCCTACCTTAACTGTGTAATAAACTAGCCTTTACCAGAGAAAGAACAGAAAAATAAATCGCCTTCAGCAAACTAAGAAACTCGACTATAAGGAATTCTGATTTCCTGTTTTGGTAGCTGAAAAGAAGTGAGAATGGATGGGGAGTAAACATGTTCTTCTATGGCTTCACCGGAAACATTCCACAAAGCAGCACAAGGTCTGCGTGGAGCCCGGTGACTTCATCTTTCTGTTGTGTTCCAAGTTTCAGTGCTGTGCTGAAGCACATCACTAGAGTGGAGAACTGTGCTGATGATACTTGAAAGAGTATGTATGACTGACTACTCGCCTTGTTGCATATGTTGCCCTCCTCCACTTTTTCCTTAGTAGTATCATTGACACATAATAGGGTTAATGGCTCCATCAGGTGACACTCAATATTATGTCAAGGGACTTTACTAGATCTTGATTTCGCAAGAGTCTTTTGTATTAATCATGACCTCCTGAAGACATTTTGACTGGTTACTGTCTGCTGGAAATGCATACAGGTCTGTCTCATCTTACGCTGGGGTTACGTTCCACGGTCAGCGCCTAAAGCGAAAACCGCGTATAGTCAAAATTACATTGAGTGTTATGGCGGGCAGAATCGCCCGCCCTACAGAAACAGTATTTAAATTGTTATTTTTCTCTTTTTTTTGTTTTTTTTCTTGTTTTTGCCGTCCGCATAAAGCTGAAATCGCACATGTTAAATGTGCCTAAGATGCGACAGACCTGTATTATCATTAATATTCTATACACTTTTATTGTGGACTTTGGTACCCTTATGGGTGTGAATGTGCATTAATAACTAAGTTCTATATTCTTGGATATTGTGGATTGTGGAAAGTCAATAGGGAACAGGTAGTAACTGCACTGTAAATATAAAGATGTGCCTTGTATTTTTAATACCATAAAGGACCCAAATTTCTGTACAATTATGGTCCTTTGCAATCAGAAAAGGAGAATCCAACATAGTACATTTCCACGAGCAAAACAAAGAGCTGGAGCAGAACAGATTCATTATGAATTAATGAAATAAACTCTGCACTTCCATTACTTTGGCTTCAACCAAAATCAAGGGCCTGATTCTTCTATTACCTCACTAGGGCAAGCCAAGACCAACTACACGGAAGTTGGTAGAGTTACACTGGCCTTAAAACTGTCTAAGTGAGAAGAGAATCAGGCCTTAAGTGTTTATGCAAATGTTACTGTACAAACAACTTAAAATCATTGACTGGCCAGACTGACTAGCCAGTGTCAGTGTAATAAGGACTTACTAATTTGCAAGCAGAAGGGACATTGGGGAAATGCTGATGTGGAAAACACTGCAGCAGGTTTAGACTGGTTCTATAGAAACCAATGCCAAATGTTTGAGGTGGATTTTCCTTTCCATACTTTTCTAAAACAATATTAAATTGGTAGATTACCAACGAAATCTCAGTCAGTCATATGCACAAGGAAAACAGAAGGAAAACAACATTAATTAAGGTTATACTAAAAGGTATGATATTGATATATGGATGCACTGTGTTTACTTGTAGGCATAATAAATCTACACAATGGAGCTCAGCAGAAATTAAGATACCTATAGAAACACATTGGCTTTGGGAAAATAAACATATCACCTGATTAACTCCCCCCGCCCCCAGTCATGTTTCTTTTTATTTACTTAGGTCAAAAACTGGATTTTCACTAGATATTGTGACTTGTTATCTTTCATGTGATATACCATAGTTACCAGTAGAGAGGCACTCAAACTAAAATTCTGGATCAGAAAGACACCCTCAAGCTTTATGAAAGGTCATATCTGTAATTCAAATGCAAACTTTGTGCCTCTGATCTGGGAATGGATCATGTGCTGAAGAGCTGCCTATTAGCCAGCTATTGTGGTGCTCGCTGAGGGAATGAAAATAGCACAGGCCTAAATTTTCAAACCTGGGGGCCTGAAGTTAAGCTCTTAAATCCATGTTTAGACATTTAATTAGATTCAGAAGCCCAAGTGTGAGAGCTCTGGTTTGGCCTTTATTGTCAAAAATGTTAATAAGAGCATGTGGCAAAGTGACTCAGCATCCAGTGTATTGCCTTGTGGTTAGGTGAGGCATTGCAGGGTTTTCTCTCTGTAGCCTGCAGCCCAAGTCCACTAGTGGTCCCCTCTTCCCTTGTGACTTCAGCCAGGTCACCTTTTGCTCTCACCCCTTGAAGGGTAAACCAGGGTCTTCACCCAGTAGTCCCATGATCTCATACCAGGTCAATGGCCTAAGTCCAGGCCCAATAATCTCTCTGGTCCCTTGTGTCTGGGGTTTTCCTGGAGATGCTGTAGGGAAACTCAGACCCTGTACTCTCAGTTCCAGCCGAGGGACCCTTATAGGAGTGGCTAAGGCCTGCCTTGTCAGACCTCTTGCTTCTTCCCTGACAGGGCCGGCTCCAGGCACCAGCTAAAGAAGCAGGTGCCTGGGGCGGCCAATACCAAGGGGCGGCACTCCGCCCGCTATTGGGGCGGCACGTCCGGGTCTTTGGCGGCAATTCGGTGGCAGGTCCCTCAGTCCCTCTCGGAGCGAAGGACCTGCCACCGAATTGCCGCCAAAGACTGAAGCGGCGCGATCGCGCTGCCGCGGCTTTTTTTTTTTTTTTTTTTTTTGTCGCTTGGGGCAGCAGAAAACCTGGAGCCGGCCCTGTTCCCTGAGCTACTTCCGATGTCAGCACATCTTCTTCGCAAGGGCCTTGTATTCTCAGTGGGGGTCAAATATCTAGTCCCAGGTCTTAAGGCTATCAAGGAAATGAAACTAAAGTAACAGAAATTAAGAGCAACACCAGTTTCTTTGTCCTATCAGGATCCTCCAGTCATCTGTCCTACTGCTCTGTGCTCACAGGCAACCGAAGATAGTTTGTCTCTCTGCTGTGCTTCTTTCTGGGAGCTGAGGATGAGAGTTCTGTCTGCTGCCCCTGGCTGGGCCCTTCTGAACTGAGCTTCCCCCTTTTTAAGGTGCCTCCTTCAAGATTTGCATGTCTCACAGGTGCAGTAGGGTGGGGCTGGTTGAACTATCTTGTTTGGTGTGGAGTTTGTACAGCCCATCCCAGAGCACAATTTGATAGATGAAAAATCATTGGAGTATTTTAAAAGAAATATCTGATTTCACTACTATATCAGATTGCAGGGTACAGTTCCACTGATGTTTTCCCTAGAGATGGGTTAAAACTACAAATTTGAATCCAAACCCCTTTGAATTTCAAGGGTTTCAAATTGAAAGCCTCAGATCTGGACCTCTAGCCACATCTGGTTTGGTTTCTGGGTCAAATTCAAAATCAGACAGGCACTATTTTATTCTTTTGGGATGTGGCTGAAAGCTAGTGAGATCTTTCATACAGCAGAAATTGTGAAGATCTCATGAGATTCCCACCAACTGCATCAAATATTTCATGAGAATACCTTGGGACATTTTACTGCCATTGAATCCAAACTACTACCATAGCTCTGATTTAGTCTGTAAGACAAACCCCAGCCCAAATCTAATCCAGATTCAGACACCGTTTCCTTGACCTATGTCTAGTTTTGGTCTACTTTCTGATAAATAACAAAGCTGGCAGGTTGAAATGTCAGTGGAGCAGCACCACACAGTCCGACTGGGTATAAAAGAGGTAACAGGTGTATTCATGGAAGTTATCATGATACCATTTGCATGCACGGTTATCATAAATGACTATGGATGCTTAGGCATACCTGCTATGATCCCGGTGCTGGTTTCACAGGCATCAGATAAATGCGGTAAGAGAATAGGGGCACAATACCATGATATTAGGTGCTAGCACTAGAATTACTGTGCTCCTGCTCCTCCATGTTATGGCTGCAGGATTTATATATTCTGCTCTACCTATGGGGATAATTAGACTGGCATTACTCACTGACTCAAGGAGTCCAAATTAAATTCTGCTTGAAGAAAATATGTATACACACACACAATTCCCTGCTTATTTTGCTTTGAAACATGGGTGACGAAGAAAAAGTTCTTGTTTTTTTAAATGTGCCTTTATAAAAATAAATGAGGGCCAGATCCTTAGCTGTAAATTGAAGTAGCTCCACTGAAATCAAGTCAGGTATTGCACACTGCCTATATTTTCATGTGATGTAACTATAAATCAGAAATATTTAATCTCTGAGACTAAATCCTGGTCCCATCAACTTCAGTGAGTCCTGGATTTGACCTTTGCTCTGCAATCTGTATTGGTTTTGAATACGTTTGGAGGTGAAAATTCAAATGTTGGTTTTGAAGTATGAAGTCCTAAATGGTGTGGATTCTAACTACATTAGAAACCCCTTTTCTTGACAGCTGTTGTGATGACTTGGGACTCTGGGCTAACACTCCCCATAGAAGGGTCTTTGACTCTGCCACCCTCTTCATCCTTTGCCCAACATGTATTTGTTGGTCTTCAGGACATGCTGCAACACCTAGTTATTTTCCCATGCTTTCCCAGTATAGGTTGAGTGGGTGTGAGTGAGTTCAGGGAAACAAATTTCTTGTTGATGGGGTGGGAAAAGGTTTTGTGTGGCTTTTTATCTAGTTGAACTATTTGTATGTGTTGGTTTAAAAAAAAAAAGAAAAAAGAGCCTTGCTGTGTTTGACAAATCAAAATAAATTGGCCCACATGAGGAAGCTCTGAGTTGGAGAAATAAATGTCTCTTGCTCAGTTCAACCATTTAAAATGGTCAATACATTTCTAACATAACTGTCTTTATTCAATAGCTGTCCCATCTTTATATGGCTGAATTCTACTACACTGGCTTCTTAAAAAAAATCTGTAAAACATTTTTTACTATATATCACAGATGAATCTGAGCTGTAAAGTTTGGAATTTGATCTGGATGCTAACTTTTCCAATGCTCAAAGGCGCTCAGGACTGGGGTTTTGGAACGGAGCACATTTCTGATATATTTATGGTACAATTTGGGAGATATGTAGTGGTGAGTCCATCACATCATCTCTCTGATTTGCACTGATTGGTGGACCCATTGAAGAGTACTTAAAATTTGCAAATTGGTAAGCAAGTTAGCAAACACAATGGATAAAACCCAAAGGTTATGTATCACAAAAAATGATTATTTCGGTTGTATTTTTACATGAATACTTTGAAATAAGGCAAACATTCTGTACTTGTATGAACCCCCCACCCGTAGTATCTGAGTACCTCACAAACATTAATGAATTTATCTTCAGAACAACTTTGTGAGGTAGGGAAGCATCATCATTATTCCCATTTACAAATGGTGAACAAATACACAGGGAAATGAAGTGACTTGCCCAGTGTCATACAGGAAGTTTGTGGCTGAGCTGGGAATTGAACCCAATCCAGTCCATTAACCACAGACTATCCTACTTTATCTACAAAGCTCCAGTCTTAGGTTAATATTCACTGGGATTTGCTTTACAGGAACTATTATCCTATTATGTAGAACCTTGCTAATTCACACATTTCCAATTGGTACGCAACATAATCTGCATACAAAAATAACTTTTCAGTGATCCCCTTTTCAGCAAAGATTTTGCGGCAGAGTACAGTAGAGAGATTTCACATTACTTTACTCCTTTTACAAGATCTCCTACGGTACTGTATATTTACCAATGTGCTGTGAATTATCACACATAATTAAACCTAAGCTAGTCAAAGAAATTAAAAACACATTTTGTGATGCTGGCTTTTTAAAACTGTGCTTGCTTATTTACTTGCTCATTTGTAAACTTCAGTAATGAGTCTCCAATTATTAGTATAAATTAATGAGATTCTGCTAATTGTTGACCACCAGATGTCTCCCATATTGTTCCTTATAAGTAACAGTAAAATACTGGAAATTGTGGACAAATTAATAAAAACAAATGAAAAGAAACTAAAGAGTTCAAACAAAGTATGTTCGCCGATTCATGCCAAAATCTACAGTACATGCTTTGAAAATGTCACAAAAACCAGACACAATTTACTGTGAGGTCTGGTACTGGAACAACAAAAAGAGTTGGGTGAACTTTATGACATTTTGTCTATACTGCACATTTTTTCCATAAAAGGGCACCTATTTGAGTATTTTTCTATGTGCCGTTAGCTTGTTTAGGTCTCTACAAAAATACCAAGCGTCACAGTTCAGGGCAACTGCACCTATATTTCCCCTCAGTGATTCAGTGAGGACACCCACTCTGAGGTTTACCGCTCCCCAGCTGTTGCCTTTCTTGGGCAGAGACCATCATCTCATTCACTCCTGACCAGGGTTAGAGCCCAGCGCGGATGCAAATTTATACCCGTGGATGTGGATATCCGCAAATATAAATCGGTATCCCCAGAACTGCAGCGGCGAAAGGAGCAGAAGGTGGGGCCGCCGCTCCCAGGAGCCAGCGCCCTGAGCCAGCAGCTCTTCTGACATGGCTGTACCGCCCCCAGCCCTGCCCACTGGGGTGGGTACCAGGCTCACCGGCAGCTGTCCCTGGTTGCGCTAGTGTGTGCAAGTGGTGCACACACCCCCAGACAGGAGAGACAGACAGCTGTGTGGAAGGGATGGGGCAGACCTGGGGGCAGGGCTGGGGGCAGTACAGCCACACTGAAGGAGCTGCTGGTGCGGGGTGCTGGCTCCTGGGAGCAGTGGCCCCATGTTCTGCTCCTTTCACCGCTGCAGTTCCCGGGAAAGCCCTGTGGTTCAGCGGATACTGATTTATATACGCGGATATCTGCATCCGTTGGTATAAATTTGCATGCACGCAGGGCTCTAACCAGGGTATCTCCAGGCTGCACAGTCCCCTGACTATACTGTGACTTCACAGCAAGAGATTCTGCCTAAGCAGGCCTGCTTGCTTTCTCCTTTGAGACAATTAATAGTGTGACTGCCCAGAGCTATAGTTACCACACAGCTCTTTTCACGCAAGTTTATTTTATCCTTAAGGTTAAGGCACTACAGAAAAAACATTAAAAACAGTAATAGGACCTACACACATGCTAATGAGTTTACCAGAGATCACCCTACCCCGGGCTCGGGCAGGAGCAGTCCTTCAACACCCCACTCAAGGTGTTTCCTTGTGGTTTCAAGTTCATCGCAGCTTCAGCTCAGAACAAGCACAGAGTCTTATGTTGTCTCAGTAGGCCCAGCCCTTCCAAACATTTCTTGAGAACTGGGGCCCTCTGCAGGCAGGGCTGGATTAACTCTCCTGTGGACCTGGGGCTATTAGATTTTGTGGGGCCCCTGAATACAAGTCTTTTTTCTGGGAGGGAGTTTGGATGGGGCTGGGTCAGGGGATTGGGATGCAGGAGGGAGTGCGGGGTCTGGGAGGGAGTTTGGGTGCAAGAGGGGGATTCTGACCTGGGGCAGAGGGTTGAGGTGGAGGAGGGGGTGTGAGGTGCAGGCTCCAGCCGGGAGGCGCTTATCACAGGCAGGTCCCAGCTGGCGGCGCAGCAGGGCTCAGGCAGGCTGCCTGTCATAGCCCCACACTGCTCCCAGAAGCGTCTGGCTGCTTTCACATCTCTGCGGCCCCTGAGGGAAGTGGGACACCATGTCTCCATGTGCTGCCTGCACCCACATGTGCCACCTCCATAGCTCCCACTGGCCGGTTCCTGGCCAATGGGAGCTGTGGGGATGGTGCTGGGGGTGGGACAGCATGTGGAGCTGCCTCCTCCCATCTCTCCCCCCCTCCCCCCCTCCCCGGCAGGGGCCACAGAGACGTGCTAGCAGCTGGCCGCTTCTGGGAGCAGCATGGGGCTATGGTAAGCAGGCGACCTGCCTGAGCACCCCGCTGCACCACGGGACTTTTAGCGGCCCAGAGTTGGAGATCTCTGCCTGTGATTTATTTTTGCTGGGCCCCTTTTGACCTTGGACCCTGGGCTGCAGCCCCTAAAGCCCCTGCCTTAATCCAGCCCTGTCTGCAGGCCAGGGTCCGATCCATTTGCTAGATCAGGAAGAAGGCCCTGAGCCTGTTTAAAACCAGGCTATTTAGCCAATAATCCCTTCTTTGCCCATTGCTCCTGGAGAATCCAATTGATCTAGTTACTAGATTCTAGTACATGTGAAATTTTCCAGGGGTTAGCTTCAAAGGACAGATAACTGGAGGAATTACATTTGCATCCTCCTCCTCCTGCAGGAGTTACACAGAATTCCACAATAACACATATACAATTGCATTTTGAATACAATCGACCTCTCTAATATAATCCCCCTAACATTGGGGATTGTATTAAGCTCCCGTCAGGCTTAACTTAATTCAATAGAGTTTATCTTAATTCCATAAGGTTTGTCCAGGATATCGTCACTCTGTCACACCAACATCTAGTGTCATTTTCCAGCTCTCGCTGATTCCTTTGTGGTAGGGGCCTGCCATAAGCTCCCCAAAGGAGGATGGTGGAGGTGTGATGATTCGCAGGGTGCCCAGGAGAGACTTGCTAGTAGCTAACTAGGGGTCAGCTCCCTGACACCACCAGCCTATCAGCCAACCAATCTCTCTGGGCTCTGCCACCGGGGCCCTTACTTTGCCTTGCAGATTAATAACAGGTGTCCTCCAGTCCCTGAGCCCTTTTGAAGCATTCCCCTGTAGTATTCAGCCCCTTATCCACTGAGCACTCACCATAATACTAGGTCTGCTGTCCTCAAAGAAACAGTGTACACACCTGCTTGTTTGATTGAACTCAGGATCAGCTCCCATATAACATTACAGCACTCAGATATATTTGGAGTGAAAACAATCATAAGTTTCTTATCAAAGATCAAGATTTAAGAGACAGTGAGTAAGGATAATGGAAACAGAAGGGTTACATATAAAACAAAATCATAACATAATTGCTAGAGACTAAACTTAACTTTAACAGGCTAACAACTGTAAAAAGGAAGCTTATCTCACCCCAAGTGTCTTTTTGCAGCGTTTCCAACCAAGGCTGGCTACGTTCCCATTTTTATGAATGTAAATGTGCTGTCCATTAATTTGCTCGGTGCAAGATCAAGGGGTGTCTCCTATCCTTCCACTTATATCCCCAAAGTTCATTTTCTTTGCACACAGCCAGGCTAGCCCTCATGGTTTGTTTCTTCCTGTCTGCTCCTTTCCTGTCGACTCCATATGTATATGGGGTTTCCATTGTATTGGCTTACAATATTTAAACTGCATGGCCAACAAAGAGACAGGCAAATCAACATCCTTTATCTGACCCCAAAGCTATTTGTCAGCTCTGCCTTGGACACAGACTTTAAAACTTATTTTTAGTACATATACACAACTACTTAAATATCATCTTTACATACATCTCACGACAGTTATGAGGATCAGTGTGGCATAAGCTTTTATTAGAGACTTCACATGATACCATTCATGGACAAAAACCACGAAAGCAGTGTGCTAGGTATAGTGAGTTAGGAGTTGCTGTTAGAAAACAGTGAACCCTTTGCCAGCTGGTACCAAAGGGCTTCTGTGTCACAGAAGGGAAGGGAGTGTGGCGCTTTGGACATGCTTTCTCCTTCTACCCTAGAGAGCAGAGCACGAACAGTTTACAAGACAGAATGACTTATTCTCTTATAGTTCATTTTAACTCACAGATCCAAAGATTCTCAGGCCAGAAGAGACCTCTGTAATTATTTAGTGTGACCTCCTATGTAACACAGGCCATAAGACTTCCCAGAAATAGCTCTTGTTTGAAATGGAGCATATCTTTTCGATAAAACATCCCATCTTGATTTAAATCCACAACATTGGTAAGTTGTTCCAATGGTTATTTACCCTCACTGTTAAAAATTTACAACTTATTTCTAGTCTGAATGTGTCTAGCTTCAACTTCTAGGCATTGGATCTTTGTCTGCTAGATTGAAAAGTCCATTATCAAAAAATTTTTCCATGTAGGTACTTATACACGGATCAAGTCACCCCTTAACCTTCTTTCTTAAGCTAGATAGCTTGAGCTCCTTGAGTGTATCACTATAAGGCATGTTTTTCAGTCCTTTAATAATTTTCGTGGCTCTTCTTTGATCCCTCTCCAATTTATCAACATCTTTGTTGTATTGTGGACACCAGGACTGGACCATCTTTCAGCAGCAGCGGGACAAGTGCCAAATACAGAGGTAATATATCCTCCTTCCTCCTATTCATGAATCCAAGGATTGCATTAACCCTTTTGATAACAGTGTTGCACTGGGAGCTCATATTCAACTGATTATCCACCATGACCGTGACCCCAAGCCTTTGTCAGAGTCACTGCTTCCCAAGACAGAGCTCCCCTTCCTGTAAGTATGGCCTGCATTCTTTGTTCCTCAATGTATACATTTACATTCGGCTGTATTAAAACAAATATCACTTGCTTGCACTCAGCTTAACAAATGATCGAGATCACTTTGCATCAAGATCTTCATTATTTACTACTCCCCCAGTTGTCAGAATGTATGGTATAGTTCCAATTCTTCTCTATGATGTAGCCAAAATTAACACACACATACCCCATCTCTAGCCTCCCTGTTGCATACACCAGCTAATAACCATATAATAAGCACAATTAGCAATGTGTACATCCTGCATATCCTCAAACTCCAACTAAACCTCCCATGGTTCATTCAACAGGCTGCGTTTCTATTAGATGAGCCAGGATAAACTTATCTAAAATAGAAATTATATACTACATACAGAGTAAGTTATGTAGTGCATTGCTAGCAATGCCTGGATTAAATACAGACAGTTTTGCCAATGCTCGTTCAATGTTTCATTCTCAGTAGTGCACACTGTAGGTTACAGGAATTTGATAAGGTGAACTGGCCCCTTGTTTTAGAGAGCTGAAGAAGTGATTACCAGCTATGGTTAGAAAGGAGAGGAGCATCAGCAAGAATGTATAATGCATTCTGACTCAAATGCCTGGGATGAACACATCAGAGTCTCATGCTCACACGCAGAGAATTTGCCCCATAGTTCCCCAGAGAATCACAATATTATTGTTTTGAGATCAGAGAGTTCTCCTAGTTCATGTCCCCACTTGTCTTGTGCACTTTCTACTCCATAACATGTGTACAGCACTAATCTTTATCCACAGACAATGGCAATTCTTTCACAGCTGCAGGAGAGCAGAACTAGAGAAGGTTGGTGTGGCTTTTTTTACAAAATGCGCACGCACCGAATTAAACATTTAAATGCATTCGAACAGCAGAGTTGTTCAACTTGCTCATTTTTAATGCTAGTGGCAGCTTTTTAGCTTGCAGACAGACTGCCCCCCGAGTTAACCTTTCCTTGGATGCTTCATCAGCTTGCTATAAGACTGTTCAGCTCCCTTGCACTTAACGGATTCATTAGTGTCACCTGAATTTTCCAACCAAAGCGGCTGACAGCTTGAGCAGATACCATGTAACTCATCTAATCACTGGGGGAGGGGGGAAAACTAAATTAATTCTATAGAGAAAATGTATCCTTTTAGATATATATTCAAACCTAAATCATGGTGGGCAATAGAGAGGAAAGAGACAATCTTTCTATTGCATTGTAAATGATACATGTTAGTTTTAATAGGAATAAAAGATCCCCACTTTCAGAGACAAAAAGATATTAGACTATAATCAATCATTTCTGTCATTTAATCCAGGATTGGATGCCTGTCGGAAATTAGATCCTAAAGGGTTTTTTTAACCTTAGATTCTTGGATATTTAGGGCAAACTATCCTGAACTATCAAAAATGATGTATTAATGAATAGTCTATATACATCCACCAACAACAAAAGGCTGCAAAGCTTTTTTACCGAGAGATATAAAGCCATTGTGTGTGGCTGCATAATGTGTGGGGTTCTCATACTGTACTGAAGTGATAATGAAGCTGCAAATTCCTGGCATAATAATAGCACATGGCAGGGTTGAGGGAGGGCACAAGATAACGCTGAGTGCCTAAATTGATCTTGCCGTGTGTTATTAGAGCAGGGACATGAAGAACCAGGCCCCTGCTATCATTATAAAATGGATTTCAGAGGGAGTTGGGCTTTAAAGGGAAAACTAAAGAAAAATAACAATAGTTTGGTTTGCTTTTGATTTGGGATAATCTTAAAGAATCTAAACTGAAATTAACTGCAGCTATGCAATATTGCTGTTTTAACAATAAGGGGGAAAAATCATCTTTATGCATATTGTACTTGGAATAATCCTTTTCTGAAGACTTCAAGTATCCATTTCAGCATCTAAAGATAAACACAAGATTACAACTGAAAGGTTGCAATGAGAATAGGTTACACCCATACCATTTCCCATTTATGTTACAATCCTTGTCACGAGAATGGATTGACTGGAGAGGACTGGAGAGGAGTAGTTTGCCCTGAGACTTCTTGTCTGTCTCATGAATTTCCTAGGGGTTTGGTTTTGTTTGTTTGCAAACAAAAAAGTAAACCTTTCCGTAACATTTCAATGGAAATTACAGCCATATCGAACAAGCTGATTATAGTAAAACTTCCACAATTTCAGTGGATAAGCATGTCAGATATGACATACTGTCCATAGAAAATGTGCATGCCCATGAATACCCAAAACACTTCACCTTAAATCTCTGAATGTCACTGTATTCTAACATCAGAATGCTGGACACCACCAGTTTGCTGATGGAAGATAGTAGACCTCATTTTCCTCTCATTACACTGGTGCAAATCACGAATAACTCCATGAAAATGAATGGAATTACACTGGTGTAAAACCAGTGTTAGTGAGTGGAGAATCAGGCCCAGTATCTCTAGGATTGATGAAGAACCACACTGATGATGCTGAGATGCTAAAGGGAAGTTGAAGGATGGAACCTCTTCTGTCCACTGCACTGACTGACTGTTTTATATTTTATTTACAGGTCTGTCTCATCTTACGCTGGGGTTACGTTCTGCGGTTAGCGCGCAAAGCGAAAACCGCGTATAGTCGAAATCCCATTGACTTTAATGGCGGGCGGAATCACCCGCACTACAGGAACAGTACATAAATTGCTATTTTTCTCTTTTTTGTTGTTGTTTTTTTGTTTTTGCCGACTGCGCAAAGCCGAAATCGCGCATGTTAAATGCGCGTAAGATGAGACAGACCTGTACTCTGGATTGAATCCTACACGGCACTGAGTAGGGTGCAGAGACATTTGGCAGTCCTGAGCATTGATCGAAAGTATCAGCTGCATGCAAAGCCATAGCCGGAGACATCTAAGACTTTATTGTTTCTCTCAAACATGTCCATAGTTGGCATTTTAATTGTCCATTACCACTTTTTAAAATGCAGTGTGTTTTCCTTTTTAATTATCTGAGTAAGGTAGCCATAGTAGTGACACATGAATATCTGGGTTGTGTTGTGTGAGACATGTTACCCTGGAAAAAAGAATCAGCAGGACCAGCGTGTCTCATTGTGCTACTGTGAAGGATGCATACATCACACATAAAGGAACCCAGAATTTGCTTCCCTTCCACCTTAATACCACCATCTTAAATTGCACCCTTGCACGTGTATTGGGCAAAGTTGAATTAACTTAGTCCATCTTGTTGGCTTGAGGTCAGCTGCCTAAACTTACACTGTCCTCTAGTCACTTCTGCAGGATCGAACCCTTTCTTTGTTTCAAGACCGGATACATGTTTTTAGTATTGTTTTTTAATCTTTATGAGGCATAACAAGGTCTCAAAATTTCAAAAATGTAAAGTGTTATGTAACATATAGTGGGGTGTTGTCTTAATCTCACCTTTTCAGTGTTCTATATTTTGATTGGCTGATTGTTCATTTCAATCACTGATTAAAGGAATTGCTAAAGAAGTAAAATTGCTTCACCATCCCTGTTTTGAAACCATTCTTGGTGCCTTTCAGTCATTTCTCTCTCTCCGTGCCTCCAGTGACCATTGCCAGACCTCCTATCTGAAGAGAGAGACTGCAACCTTTTCCTTGTCAAAACTTTGTACCTGTTAGTTATTCTTGGCTTTGCGTCTCTTGTTGTCAGAGCTCAGTTTCTCTCACAGAGACACCCATCACTGCCCCAACTAATAACATAATATGGTGGCACATACTGTCCCCGTCATGTTTTCTCACACAACGAGGAAGTGTCAAAATGGCTGGTGCAAGAGGCTCAGTGCATATGAATATTCCAAGGCTTTAGTGTAGCATATTTGTTCTCCTGTAAGTAAAATCAGTGTTGGAGTTAGTTTTTCACTGCAGAACACCAGGCATGCCCTCTGCTCTCAGGCTGCAAGCACAACAGCAAAACAGCAGTGATTCCAGCCTCATCAGCAGGCAGCCCATTCATATGCCTCTTTCTTTCCAAGATAAAAAAGCTAGAAATAGCCAGAGTCATCAACTACTCCATGCCATGGGAAGTCAAATGGAGAGAATAGAGCAACATTCGCAGCTCTCTGTCTCTAATAATCAAGAGGAAAACATTAAGATCCCGATCTGGAATACTGCCGACTGACAAGATGCGTAAGGGATTTTTGCACACATTTAAAGAGTTCAGTTGTGGAGCCTCATTTCCTTCAATGTGAGCTCAATTCCTGGAATGTTTAAAAGATCAGACTCCTAGTGCATGTGGTTTTGCAGTCAAGGGGCTGGTCTTTCATTACAGTAGTAATTGAAACTCAAAAGAACAAAGCACATTGAAAATTCTCCTTATCTTTTAGATAATAAACCTATATTATTAGTCTGGGGCTGGCTTTCCTGAGAGACCACCGCTCTTTACAGGCTATACTCACCACAGCTGGATCCCTCTTGTTATAAAAAAGAAGGAACTGTTGCAGTCATTACACCTTGGGACTTTCGAACCTGCTCCCAACTTTAGTCCAAAATAGCTTGAATTTGTGACCTTCTAGACAGGTTGCAAAAGCCATTAATGTAATAGTGGGTTTTTTTTGGAAAGGGCTGAAGGTATGTTCCCACAATGAGCTCGTGGAAAGGAGCTTTTTGTAGCTGACTGGTTGAGTTATTTGTTCCTAATGGAACATTTGCTTTTTTAATGCTGCTGGAGGTATTATTAAGCTGTACATTTAATTAATGTCAAGGTGCCTGAAGCCTCTGTATAGGTTCATTATTTTCATCTAAATAACTAAGTATTATTGTAGTTAGCACAGTCATCATCATGACCAATTACTACTGTCCAAGCCCCAAACTGTTGCATCTTGGTTAGAAAACAGAAAATACGGAAATACATCAGCATCATATTGATTTGCTGTGAAACTTTAAGCCTAATGTCACCTTATAAAAACTTTGAAAATCTAGAGTGCTATGTAGTATTGACATCAAACCTACACAATCATATACACCGATACTACGCTGAGTTTTGTTGACTGAAATAAATTCTGCTCCTGTAAAAACAGCACCTGAGTCATGAGCCTCAGATCACAGATTATCGTGCCAAATTACTATGTCTGTCTGAGTTGGTCCTTTCCTGGTCTGAAGGTGAGATTAACAGGAAGACACTACCTATCATTTATCATTAAAATCCTTTCAAAAAGCAAAATAAGGAGGCTCTATTTCAGTAGTCACTGCTAATTAGACTGCAAGGGAAATTGTCTCACCAGACAAAACAAGAAATTATGTTGCTTCAGGGTGGGAGACAGGACACACCGCTGCCAATACTAATGATTTTCAGCAAGTGCTCTTTTGCTTGGAGACTTTTATATTAGATCAGTGTGATAAAGTTGTACACACAAGAGTGTTGAGAAGAGAAATTTATTCTGGGCCCTAGTCACCTGACTTGGGTCAGGGTTAAAAAAGGTCAATGATGTTCTTGTCACATGACAGTTCAGTAGCCACTATCAGGAGTGATGGCTGTTACGGGCTGACCCAAAGCACTAGCTGGCCCAAAGAGGCTACAGTAGACCTATTGCTGATCTGAAGTCAAGGGCACAGGCAGGAGCGCCACCAGCTTTTTCGCCGCCCTAGGCGGCGGAAGGTCCCACCCCCGAAATGCCGCCCCTGACAGAGGCGGCGGAAGGTCCCGCCCCCGAAATTCCGCCGACGACCGGGGCGCCGGTGCCCCCCAAATGTTGGCGCCCTAGGCGACCGCCTAGGTCGCCTAATGGGTTGCGCCGGCCCTGGGCACAGGGCAGGTCTGTTCCCCTCTTAAAAACAATTGAAATAATAATAATATAACATTAATGTAAACTTTTCACACCTACTGAGGACTTTGTACAGTTTGATTGGACTTTCTCTGCCTTGTGCTGATTAACTGTTTGCTCCAACCTTCCCTCTCCCTCACAGTCTCTTCACCTGTCAGTCTGCACCTGCCTCTCTTAACTTGATAATAAGACAGAAAATATCATAATGCCCCTATATAAATCCATGATTAACCCACATCTTGAATATGGTGTGCAGTTCTGGTCACCCTATCTCAAAAAAAGATATATTAGAACTGGAAAAAGTACAGAGAATGGCAACAGTGATTAGGGGTATGGGACAGCTTCCATATGAGGAGAGATTAAAAACACTGGGAGTGTTCATCTTAGAAAAAGAAATGACTATGGGAGGATATGACAGAGGTCTATAAAATCATGAATGGTGTGGCGAAAGTGACTAAGGAAGTGTTATTTACCCCTACACATAACACAAGAACCAGGCATCACCCAATCAAATTAATAGGCAGCTGGTTTAAAACAAACATAAGGAAGTACTTCTTCACACAATGCATAGTCAACCTGTGGAACTCATTGGCAGGGATGTTGTGAAGGCCAAAATCATAACTGGATTCAAAAAAGAATTAGATAAGTTCCTGGAGGATAGGTCCATCAATGGCTGTTAGCCAAGATGGTCAGGGATGCAACTCCCATACTCTGAATGTCCCTAAACCTCTGACTGCCAGAAGCTGGGACTGGACAACCAGGGATGGATCACTGGATAATTGCTGTATTCTGTTCATTCCCTCTGAAGTATCTGGCACCAGATACTGTCGGAAGACAGGATACTGGGTTAGATGGACCACTGGTGTTAGCCAGTATGGCCGTTCTTATGTTCTTAATTTTGAGGACCTCAATGATGCCTTAATATTGGACTTAGGCCCCTAAAATGGCAGTTAGGTATCTAATTCCCTTTGTGGATCCAGCCCTAAGCTCTTAGGGGCAGGGATCATCTACAACTGTATGGCTGTATAGTGCCTCGGCAATGGGGCCCTTAGGCACTACCATCATAAACTTGATTATTATTCATAATAGCCAAAGACATTATACAAATTGATTCTGACTGAAAGGGAAGAATTGGTTGGGAATCTAAAGATTGAAGGACATTTGGGTGAAAGTGATCATGAAAACCCCGGTCCACCACTGAAGGTAGGACAAGAAGTAATGGACTTAATCTACAGCAAAGGAGATTTAGATTAGATATTAGGGAAAACTTTCTTATAAGGGTAGGTAAGCTCTGGAATAGACTTCTAAGGGAGGCTGTGGAATCCCTGTCATTGGAGGTTTTTAAGAACAGATTGGACAAACAAACACCTGTTGGGGACGGTCTGGGTTTACTTGGTACTGTCTCCGTGCTGGGGGCTGGACTAGATGACCTCTCAAGGTCCCCTACAGTTCTTTGAGTCTATGGTACTATGAAAATAGTATTCAATGGGTAATGTAGAATATACTCTTTTCTGGAGTCAAATACCTTGTTGGGGCTTCTAGGCACTACTGTAATATAAATAATTAGTAAGAATTAATAAGCATAACTTTTTATCAAATACCCCCATGACACAAGTATTTTGTCCCTTTTTTTACTTACTACATTTTAAAAGCAATAAATGAAGTAATTTACCACTGGGATAATGCAATATATGAATAAAATATAACACAATAAAATAAGCTATTTTGAAAGTAGTCATTAGTTCACTTTACAATCTTACCTATTTTATCTAGGTGGGAGAGAGGAAAGAGAAATAAAAGTGGATAAGGAAGGGGGGGAAAGGAAAGTAGTAAAAAGAAACACTATTGAGTCAAGCCAAGGAAAAAGGCTAAGATTCATAATGTATCTATAATGGATTCTGTATAGTCTCAAATTTGTCTTCAGTGCCCTTAAGCCTTAATTTTTCACAGGGAGCTGTTACCATGGGAGATGTTACTCATTTCCTTTCCAGTGGAGAGTTACAGGTGTCTCAGCTTTTAGTGCTTCCATGTCTATACTTGGCTTAACAGAGCTGGTACCTGGCAATGGGAGTGTCTGCCCACTCTTACAGGGGAGTAGCTGCTTAGACGGGTGGCCTCTCAAAGACCCTCTGGGGGGAGGAGTGTAGCAACCTACCAGCATTCCATGAATAGCCGGGAAGGTTCAGAGTGGGTACCTGGTCCCAGAATGACTGCACATAAATGAAAGAAAGGCAACGAGAACCCACTCCACTATGCCCACTAAAAAATGGAGGTTTCCTCTGGCGCTACACCTTAGCCATAAAAGTTGCCATTGCTTGCAATGTTACTGCTGCTAACCTCTTTCCCCAGTAAAAAAAAAAAAAGCACACCCTCTCTTGCTGCCTCCACTTGCCTTCCCTTCCACAACCAGGAACAAAAGTATTTAAAAGCAAATTAAAGCTAGCTCATAAGTTACATTTCTTAGACTTTCATACACTCTTGTGCTTGGTCTAAAAATGTGCAGGTACAATTTAATCTACTAATAACTCAGATACTTGGAATTGCTTGTGATATAGAAACAGCCACTCCATAGTGATGAGTAAAGCTAAATTCCCATTCCCCAGATGTCCCCCAAAAGAGACCATTCCCTCTGAAATTTTGCATGCCACATCTAATATGAGAGCAGAATTTTTTGTGAGAAAAGATTTTAAAGTTATGAGACCAGATCACAGAATCATAGAAATGTAGGGCTGGAAAGTCCCTCAGGAGGTCAGCAAGTCCAGCCTCCTGCACTGAGGCAGGACCAAGTAAACCTAGATCATTTCTGATAGGAGCTTGTCCTACCTGTTCTTATAAATCACCAACGATGGGGATTCCACAACCTCCCTTGGAAGTCTGTTCCAGAGCTTAACTACCCTTCCATTTAGAAAGTTTTTCCTAATATCTACCCTAAATCTCCCTGGCTGCAGATTAAGCCCATTACTTCTTGTCCTACCTTCAGTAGACATGAACAATTGATCACAGTCCTCTTTATAACAGCCCTTAACATATTTGAAGACTGTTATCAGGTCCCTCCCTCTTTTTGCTCAAGACTAACCAGGCCCAGTTTTAACCTTTCCTCACAGGTCAGGTTTTCTAAACCTTTTATCATTTTTTGTTGCTGTCCTCTGGACTCTCTCCAATTTGTCTATATGTTGCTGGAAGTATGGTGCCCAGAATTGGACACAGTGCTCCAGTCAAGGCCTCACCAGTGCTGAGTAGAGCAGGACAATTATCTTCCCTGTCTACATATGACACTCCTGTTAATCCTCAGCTGGTGTTAATTTTCATAGCTCTGTTACAATCAAGGAACAGTTTACACCATGGATTGGCAACCTTTGACACGCGGCCTGTCAGGGAAATCCATTGGCGGGCCGGGCCAGTTTGTTTACCTGCAGTGTCCGCAGGTTCGGCCAATCGCAGCTCCTACTGGCCATGATTTACCGTTCCAGGCCAATGGGGGCTGTGGGAAGCAGTGGCCAGCACATCTCTTGGCCCACGCAGCTTCCCGCAGCCCCTATTGGCCTGGAGTGACGAACCGTGGCCAGTGGGAGCTGCGATCGGCCGAACCTGCGGACGTTGCAGGTAAACAAACCATCCCGGCCCGCCAGCAGATTTCCCTGACGGGCCGCGTACCAAAGGTTGCCAATCCCTGGTTTACACTGAGGATTTGCCCCAGGATTTTTCAAACATTTCTGATTTTTGAATTCCCAGTTACTTGTTGATAATTTCCCTAACTTTTTTCACTCATCCTACCTCTGAAATGGCTTCGCTTACAGATTCCGCATTTAGGTCCTGATCCTGCAAGGAACTCCACCTACATGGAGTACTTGGGCCTTACGGGGGGCAAAGGAACAAAGTTAAGGCTGGGTGAGTGAGGTAGAAAAGGCAGTGAGACAGTGAGTGGTGAAAGATCCTTTAGCTCTTCATTCCAAACCTTGTAGACATTTGAGTTTTTAGCATAAAGGTGTAGAACATTTGTAAAAAGAGTATGATACTTTGGGGCACTGACTGGACTCCACTTCAACATACTTTCAACCTTCTTTCTTTATTACACACAAAAACTACATTAGAAGAATGTTAAAGTTGCAAAATCAAGTACTGAAAGTTTACATTAGTACTGCTTTTTGTTTCCTCCCTATAAACTCTCCTGGGCAGGGACAGTGTCTTACTACCTGTGTGCCAAGTACCTGGCAGTACTCAAATCATTAATAATAATAGGGGCTGCAGAGGGGGAACAGCTTTAAAGATTTAATTTGCATGGTATAAGTAGTTCATTTGCATCTTGCAACTTGGGGTTCCTGCATCTAGCAAGCAGGGTGTGCTACTGTAGCTTTCCATTCGTCCTACCCCTTACTGTAAACACTTGTACTTTCAGTCTTCAGAATCACCAAGGCTTGTCTGTCAAATATGGAATTATTTTGTGATTAATCATTAATCCTTTTTTATTATCTTTATATTCCACGATAGAATTCTTCCTCAATGCTGCTTACATTATAGAGAGGAAATAGAGCTTAGTAAGCAACTTCCTATAGTATATTCTGGATTTATTTTAACATCATCTCTGTCGCCTGTTCAAATGATTCTTGCACATAAATGATAACTCATCCTCCTCCCCATCACTGCAAGACATACACATGCATCCATTTGCTTTGTCTCTTTGTGTTAGGCCAGCAGGAAATGAACTATGAGTCATTTGATCAGGGCCATATACCCTCAGGAGTTGAAGGCTATGCAATGTCTATAGATGGCATTCCTTCAGCATGTCCAGCAACACAGTTATATTCCTTCAAGTGACGATTTCATAGACGTACATGCTGTAACAGTCCTCAGGGCATCCAGGATGGGGAGTCACCTTGTTACCTCCAGTGACAGGGCGTCTTTCTTGTGGTAGCTGGGTGTCAGCTGCCTAATACCACCAGCCTGTCAGCCACTCAAGTACTCTCCTCAGGGCTATGCCAGGCCTAACCTTGCCTTGCAGGTTAACCGTAGGTGCAGTCCGATCCCTGAGTCCCTTTGAATCATTCCCATGTGATGTCCAGCCCCTGACACTGGCTACTCACAAAAATCCCAGATCCTCTGCCCCCAAAGGAGCAATGTGCCCAATATTCCAGTTTTTTCTGAGCACTTATAATAAAAGAGAATTAGGTTTATTTAAGAAAGAATAAAGATTTAACTAGAAATGAGAGAAAGGGATGGAAACAACTGGTTACAACACAAAACAAAATCATAAAACGCAAACTTGGGTCTACATTTGTCAATAGTTACCGTCCTATCTAATAAAGTAGGCTTTTTCCCCAAAGCTAAGTCTGTTGCAGAGCTAGCTGGTTTCATAAGAACCAGGATCCAAACATTTACGGAAGTCCCCCAATCCTGCAGGTATACCCTCAAAGAATGGATCCAAAGTGCCTTTCCCTACACTCTGTTAGACTGGAAGAGCCTTTTGTCTTTATTCCTGCTTACTATAATGTTCCTTTTCACCTCCAAGTGGTTTTGATCATTTGTGATTGTCTTTGATGGTTTTCTACTGACTGTTCTGGAATATGGCAATGGTAGACAATGGAACCTTGCATTACCTTGCTGTTTGATTAGGAAGAGGTGACAACTCCCTCTTGCTTGAATGGTTCATCACCAAGACATATTACCTCAGTGACTAATGTTTACTTCAAGTCCATAAATCATATTTTCAATATAAATATGTTATTCCTTAAATATTATGCGTACATACATCTCTCAGTGACTATGAGTTTTGACAAGTTCTGAGCTTTATGTAGATATATTACCTATTACTCTTTAAGGATAAATATCCTATAAGGTATATTTGGTGTAGTGAGTTTGTCAGGTCTGAGGTGGGACTTATTTGTAAAGAACAGAGGACCCTTGGCCAAGGAGCCTCTGTGTCACATAGGCATATTTCAGGTGCAATGGAGAAGTTAAATAATTATCATGGTGAATGGCCCTGTACATTCTCTTGTTCTTTCAACTGATTCCCTCTATAGCTATGCTTACACTGCTAGTTTCCCTTTAAATACATGCCATTTTAGGAGAACTTTCATGAGGGCCTATTGCACATCAGTGGGCCACCTCTTTTTACCATGTTTACAAATGTTTCTCTTCTCTTTTTACTCCAAATGCTCATGTACAGTCTCTGAGGAGTCCAATTCACTTCCTCGGTGAGCAAGGCAGAGAAAAACTTGACTCAAAAAGTGCTGGAATTGGATTCTCTCCAAACTGCAAGGGGTATATCCTCAGCTGGTGTAAACTTTCTTTGACTTCAGTGGAGCTAGGCCTATTTACGCCATTCAAGGCTCTGCCTCTTGAAGACTTTAAGGACAAGTACTTTGCCTTTAGTCTAAATGGAAAGCTAAAATCAGATTATACAATAGTTGTGGTAGCTAGAAGCCATTTCACTTTTTTGTATTTATACACTAAATTTTCCAGCCAGTTAGTAACTTCTAGGAAGTCCTGTGTTTCCCTTGAGTTACACTTAGCAGAGATGGGTCAGCTTATATATTGAAAATGGATGTTTTAATTTCATCCACTGAATTCTCCAGGATAATATTTTAAATTGCCATTTTAAGATTACATTTCCCCTTACAATGTACCAAAAGTATATATCAGCAAAAGAAAAACCATGAAAACAGAATCATCCCCTCTTTCAGAATTTAATCTGTTATTGTTCACTAAAAGACAACCACTCAACAAAAAATTAAAATAAAAAAAGATAGTAATCAATGCATCTCTTTCAAATTGCTCTATTATGAGTTTTCGGTACCGCATGAAAGAGAGCAAATCTTAACTGTTTTCTATGCACAGTACGAGGCCATTTTGCAGACTGAATATAAGAAATCAGAGTGGGTTCCGAGTTAAGAGGATGTGCCTCTTTATTGTGTTCAGAGCTCTCCACAATGCTTTGAATACAGTATTCAAAGTGAATGCATTTTCTGCAACATATCAGCAGAGTTTTCTTCAGTTCCCCACATGCTTAATCAAAATTTAAAGTTGTTACCCATAAAATCAAATTTCAGTTTACTCTATCTCACAAAGTAATGGGGCACTTACTATACCAAGGCTGTCCCAGGAAGCTTGCTTGACTTTCACAAGCTCTTTTTCCTACTGGTCCTTTTATTAATTCACATCAATCTGAAGAAAAATCATAAACAAAAGCAAGGTAACCATAACAGGATAAAATAAATGTTTAACTGGAAAAATCTATAAAATGGTTGTCAGTTGGCACATAGACATAAGAACACCGATTGGGGGAACAAGGACATGATGTACAATACCAATTGCTTCACTTTCAAGAATTACCAGTCTAGAAAATCAAACCATGGAAAGGAAAGAGCAGTAGTGGTATCTACTATTTATTAATTATCCTGTCAGTCATGATGAATTTTCCTCAAGGAAAAATAAAAGAAAATGTCAATACATTTAATAAGTCAATATTAATATTAAGGGGTTTTTATTAGGGCTGTCGATTAATCGCAGTTAACTCACGCAATTAACTAAAAAAATTAATCACGATTAATCGCAATTTTAATTACATTGTTAAACAATAGAATACCAATTGAAATGTATTAAATATTTTTGGATATTTTTTCTACATTTTCAAATATATTGATTTCAATTACAACCCAGAATACAAAGTGTACAGTGCTCACTTTATATTATTATTTTTTATTACAAATATTTGCACTGTAAAATGATAAACAAAAGAAACAGTATTTTTCAATTCACCTCGTACAAGTACTGTAGTGCAATCTCTTTATCATGAAAGTGCAACTTACAAATGTAGAGATTTTTTTTATTACATAACTGCACTCAAACACAAAACAATGCAAAGCTTTAGAGCCTACAAGTCCACTCATTCCTATGTCTTGTTCAGCCAATCACTCAGACAAACAAGTCTGTTTACATTTGTAGGAGATAATGCTGCCCGCTTCTTGTTTACAATGTCACCTGAAAGTGGGACTGTATCAGAAACCTTACTAAAACCAAAACCTCACATCTACAGCTTCCCCCCATCCTTTAGGCCACTAACCCCGTCAAAGAAGGAAATCAGGTTGGTTTGGTATGATTTCTCCTTGACATCAATGCAGGCTATTATTTACTACCCTCTTATCCTCTAGATCAGGGGTCGGCAACCTTTCAGAAGCGGTGTGCCGAGTCTTCATTTATTCACTCTAATTTAAGGTTTCGCGTGCCAGTAATACATTTTAACGTTTTTAGAAGGTCTCTTTCTATACGTTTATAATATATAACTAAACTATTGTTGTATGTAAAGTAAATAAGGTTTATAAAATGTTTAAGAAGCTTCATTTAAAATTAAATTAAAATGCAGAGCCCCCCTCGGACTGGTGGCCAAAACCCGGGCAGTGTGAGTACCACTGAAAATCAGCATGCCATAGGTTGCCTACCCCTGGTCTAGATGCTTACAAATTGCTTATATAATAATATAATAATAATATAATAATTTGTTCCATTATTTTTCAAGGTATTAATGTTAGGCTGACTGGTCTATAATTCCTCAGGTCCTCTTTTTTCCCCTTTATAAAAAATAGGTTTCTCCTTCTCCAGGACCTCACCCAGCCTCTGTGAGTTCTCAAAGCTAATTGCTAACGGTTCCAAGATTGTGTCAGCTTGTTCCTTTAGCTCCATAGAGTGTGTTTCATCAGGCCCTGCTGACTTGAATGTATCTAACATACCTAAATATTCTTTCATCCGTTTTGCCCTTATTTTGACTTGTGTTCCTTAATATTTAGTTAATATTAATGGTGTTAAGTATCTGGTCACAATTTAGCCTTTTAGTGAAGACTGAAACAAAATAGGCATCAAACAACTCAGCCTTCTTGATGTTGTCCCCATTATTAGTTCTCCTTCCCTGTAAGTAGAAGATCTACACTTTCCTTTGTCTTTCTCTTGCTCTGAATGTATTTATAAAACCTCTTCTTCTTATTGCCTTTAATGTCTTTTGCTAGGTATAACTCATTTTGTATCTTATCCTTTCAGATTTTGCCCGTGCATATTGTGCTATTTTTTTGTACTTAGCAATCTGCCCATGTCTCCACTTTTTGTGTGATTCCATTTTGATTTTTCAGGTCATTAAAGAGCTCCTGATAGAGCCATATTGGCCTCTGACTCTTCTTCCTATCTTTCCTTCGCATCAGGATAGTTTGCTGTTGTGCCTTTAATATTGTCTCTGAGAAACTGCCAGATCTCCTGGATGCCTTTTCCCTCAAATTTTCTTTGCATGGGATTTTACCTGTCATCAACAATGTCACCACTATATTCCTGTTGCTACTGTTGTTGCTGCCACTTCTGTTCACCTGCCTGTGACATGGCTCAGTGCAGATTTTGATGTGATGTCATTGGCAGACATTCCCAATAATGATCTTCATACCTGGAAGAATAAGGTGACAGTACTACAGCCATATTTACCCTCCTCTTTTTTAAATATGGACATACACTCTTTGCAGAGGAAATTTGGCTTTTTTCCCAGGGTCCTTTATCAATCTTCTTTTACTGTGTTGAATGGCTTTGAATGAATTTATCCCCCAGTCACTACCCCATTCTCTGTCCAATGATCAGGCTGTGTGGGTGGTTGTGTGTGGTGGTTAATTTGCTGTTCACACTGCTTAGTGATATACTGCACAATTCAAAACAAAACAATGTCAAGAAGAGTCTTCTTCATTTATTATATATTTGTTTACGACATTTTTCAAAATGTTTTCCCTTTTGACAGCCATACTGCATCCCCTTCTCCTTCTAACTCCTTCCATTATGACAGTGAGTGCTGATGATCAACTGAGTAGGATTCAGTTCAAGATCAAATAACTGCAAGAAGCGGAACTCTGGTTTTCTTCCTCCTCCACTATGACGCACACATTATACCGGTGCTATGTGTACATGAAACACAAGTTTGACTTTTTTCCTCATTGGCATTAACCTCTTTTCACTCACATCAAGATTCACAAAATTGCACAGTTAGGGGGAAGAAATAGCATATTGATTTCAACCTTCGTTGTGATACTAGCATTAAAGATACATTTGGCCACTTTTGCTTGCAATGCAGAAATGGTTTTTTGTTTGATTTTTAACTCAGCACTAAAAATCTTTCCTAATTTCATTTTGATCTATAGCACCTTAAGTGGATTTTAAGTGGCAAGATACAACTAAGCTTCAATAGCTGTTTCTTATCAATGTTATCATATCTCAGAGATCTCAAAAAGGAGCTGAAGTGCAATTAACTTTCTACTAGTTTGTGTTAACATAAAAGTAGATAAAATAAACGATTCAATTAACTACTTCTAATTATTTATCTACTTTCATACTATAAAAAACAGACATGCCTTTTATTTGTTAAGATGATGATGTATATTGAAGAATTATAAAGCACCTATTTGAATTTCCCAATGAAGTTTTATTAAGCATAGAAAATAGTTTCCAATAGTGTGAGGAATTAAAGCAACAGTCTAACCATCTTCCAGATAATTCCATAGCTACCCTTTCTAACAAACAAACCCAGACTATTATAGAAATATTCTTCAGCTGAAAATAATTGTGACTTGCTACAGGAATCAAGGGGTGTAAATAACTTTCTCCTATCAGTGACCCTAGGCAATTCTAAGCAACAGGAGCATAGTAACATTGTTTAGTCCATATCCCTACAACAGGAGAAAAATAAAACTTTGGTTTCTGGATTAAACACAGTGCCCTGAACTTATTAACCATTCTCATCTCCTTGGTGGATTCAGACTACTGCATAGGGTACTGGAGGCAAATTAATACATCTGTTAATGCCCAGTGATTATATACACACATATACAAGAGTGGCATACAATTAATGAAACATCTTGTGAGTGCAAAGGTTTTACAAGGCTTACCAGAACATCTCATAAGGTCTCATATATTGGAATTTGCTGTTGCCATCCTTTCTGCTTTGCATCCAGCTGAATGAATCTGATTAGATTTCTTGCTTGATAAATTAAACTCTGAAAACATGCAAGGGGATAGAGGTATATAAAACCTGCATTGTGGAAACGTCAGTGTTCCAGCAACAGTCTGAGAAAAACAGTCCCAAATGCAGGGCTGGAGGGATGGGAAAGTGATGGAAGAGATTGCCCAAAGTCTGTTCAAGCGCAAAGTTTCAAATAGGAACTTCTAGCAAGAAGTTCATATTGGAGTGGGGTTTGCTCACTCCCCAAATCCTTGTTGCCCACCTCTGGCAGACTGAACAACCCCCTTTCTTGGAAATTAATTTAGGAACTTCCCAGCCTATGGCCGTGATTCTCTTCTCATTTACACTGGTTTCACATGAGTGGTAAACCATTGACTTCAGTGGAGTTATTCCCAATGAACAGTGGTGCAAGTTAGACTAAAAATAGGCTCTATGTATCTGCCTCTCTAGTTTAAATGTAACATCTTCATGCATCAGAACCAAAAGGCTTTGAAGAGAATGAACAAATCAGGATTTTTGTTTTTCTGTTTGTTTGTTTGTTTGTTCTTGCAACTGTGTAGCTAGAATATCTGTCTTGGCCCTCACTAGTCCGTTCGCAAACAAGCCCTGCATACCAGATATACCTGATGTATTTCATTAGTATATGCATTTCTATAAGGCTCCTCACCACAGCATCCAAGTGCCTCGCAGTGAATGACTGGGTGGATGGATGGTTATGTATGTGTCTTTGCTAATTCAGCTAGACAATAACAGATTTCCAAGCTGGGGCAGCTCTAGCAAGATTGACAAATGCCCATTGGGCCCCCTGCCTGCTCTGTAATGTGAGAAAGCCAGCTACTTCCTACCTCAACTCTGCCACCTCACCTTTCAGAGGGTGTTGTTCCCTTGTCACTAAGACCAATAGCCCCAAACACAGTCCTGTCTCCTCCCAGTTTCTTGGCTCTAGGTCTCCAGCAGCATTCAGAAACTAATCAGCTAACGGGACTGATGGGGACTGCCACAAAGATGGTGAAGGGCTCCCTGATGCATGGGGTGGGCAGGAGGATAAAGAAGGGGGTGCTCTTCCACTTAGGTAGGGGAGAGAAGAAAGGGGCTCTCCTGCAGGAGAGTTTGGGGTCCCTAGCTGGGATGGGGAGGGAGCAGGTGAATCACTAACGATTTGGAAGTTCAGTCTGTTTTGAATCAACATCTAACAGTTCAGATGCCTATCTGAACCCCTAAACCATCTGAAGTGATCCCAGCCCACAGTCCCACTCAAAGTGCCTGGTGGATTGCTTTTACCTTACTCCAGAAGGAGGCCCTGACTCCTCCTCTCCTGCATCCTAAAGAGTTACATGGATTGCCTTGCTCTTTCCCCCTCCCCCAATTCACTCCCCTGCCACTCCAAGGTCACCAGGCTCCCCACTTCCTGCCAAGAGAAGGCAGCAGAAGTATCCCATTTTCTCCCCAACTGGGATTTCCTATATCCACTGTTCATTTTTTCTTTCTTTCAGTTCATTGTTGCAGCTGGAATATCTGCTAAAGCCATTCCAGACTTGAACAGAATAGTTCCCACACCACAGGCAAATTTTAACACTGATGCACTGGCAGTCCCAGAGGTTGGGAAGGAGAATTTATTCTTTTCATTTGGGAGCTGCCTTGTTTGTGCTCAGTAGGTGTCCTCAGGTTACTTTTCGTCTTTCTTGTCTCCTTCCTTCTCAGACTCCTTTGGGAAGGGCTGATAAACTGCAATCAGATTGTATCTCTTTGCCAATTCTGGATCTGGAATGAGACTGTTTCTGCAGTGAGGAGTGTGACAGTGACTTCTAGCTCTTAATTTATCTATAATAACAATGTTCTATGCTGCTTTCATAGACTCACCTATAGGGGTTGCAATGGGAGACAAAGTGTGATTGCCAGCAAGACAGCTGAAAGGAGACAGGAAAAGGCAGGGGCCATTATTTTTCAATCGGTAGAGTAATGTAAACTGCTCCACCAAGTAATAATGGCAATATAGGTGTTTCAATTTCTGATCATATTGGGGCAGATTGTGCCTGGCCCTCACAAGGTAGCACTGTGCGGTGAACGTAGGGGAGGGGAGGAAGCTCACCCCTCTCTTTGCATGGCTCAGGCAGCGGCGGCTCCAGGCACCCGCGTTCCAAGCGGGTGCCTGGGGCGGCAAGCCGCGGGGGGCACCCTGCCGGTCCCTGCAAGGGTGGCAGTCAGGCTGCCTTTGGTGGCTTGCTTGTGGGAGGTCCGCCGGTCCTGCGGATTTGGCAGCAATTCGGTGGTGGGTACGCCGAATCCACGGGACCAGGGACCTCCTGCAGGCATGCCACCGAAGGCAGCCTGCCTGCTGTGCTTGGGGCGGCAAAAAAGCTAGAGCCGCCCCTGGGCTCAGGTAAGGGTGAGGTAAAATTATAGTCCCTGCACTCAGGTACAAAAGGACTGCTCCATCCCTGCCCCACCCCGGCACACAGCGCTCTAAAGGGAGTGAGGAAGAGGCAAAGCCATGACCTCATCCCACCCCCAATGCACCAGCCCCAGAGCTGTTCTGAAGTGCAGGAGAGAGCAGGCTGCAACCAGGGTGAATGGAGTATCAGGTCTGTTCCCCTCCCCTTACATGTCAGGGAGTTTCTGAAGGCATTATGCCACAGTGAAGGAGAATGCCTCTTGCTGCTCCCCTGGAGGTTGTATGGCTCCACCCTGCCACTTTAGTTTGTAGGTTAAAAGGCGTGGTGCGGGTTTCTGTAAAAGGAGCTCACTTGTGGTAATAATTGTAATAGTACTTAGCACTTTTCCTATACACAACACTGCACAAATGTTAACTCATTGAATCTTCATTGGACCCTGTTGTTGTCCTTGTTATAAAGATGCAGGAACACAAAGCACAAGGAGGTTCAGAGCTCAGATCCTCCATGCTTAGTCACTCTGAGGGATGACTCCTGTAGTAAGGGACTGTATGCTGTGAGCAAGGGGCGGGGAGACTCAGCCTGGCATTGGGAGAGAGGGATTCACAAATTCTTTACTCCCAGTCCTGCTTACAGAACACTTGACTACGCCTCTCCTCTGGTAGTGGTGGGTACCTGGCAAATATTCAAAAGGCATTGCCTGGCAAATATTCAAAAGGCATCTCCAGGCTGATGGTGTGGCAGTGGAAAATGTCCTGAGCATAGAGACAGAAGGGGAGGCAGGAATAGCAAGAGAGCAGGTGGGAGACTGGTGATTGCAGGTGGGGTGGTGATGGGTGGGACATCTGAGATGACAGCAATCACAGCAGACAGGACACTGACTGGGCCCCAGCAGCAGGTATTCTTTGGGGAGGGTATCCTGGAAGACCGATATCTCTGAATGGATTCAGGACCATTTTGGCCAGTACAACAAATCCTATTTCTGTCAATACATTTTTCTTGCTAACCCTTTAGATAATTTTTGTTTCAAAACTGGGACACGCTGCAGTGGCGCTGCCTGAGGAATTTGTGGATGTGCTGTGGTGCTTTGCAACTCGCAATTAAATGGGAAACTCAGTTAGCACTTTAGTGGAACAGTTCATTCAAAACCGCATTATTGCTGAAGCAGCAACGGGAGCAAACATAACGGTACTCTGCACCTGTCTGCCTGATATTATCTCCGCTCCAGCTAGTGGCTGTTCAGCCAGACTAGTGTGCAGGAGGAAAATTAACTAATCATTTATAGGGCATGTCATTTTCTAACGACTACATCGTTGCTAGTGCTTTTTATAAATAATTCAAAATCAAATGAGAGCCACGGCAAACACAGCTGTAGCTCGTGCGCCATCACCCACCTGCTGGCGGGTCTACCTAGCTGGCATCTGCTCACTCAGACGTGTTGGCATGGACTGAAACCAAAGCCGTTAAAAAGGAACAACAAGCTAATAAACATCAACTGGCAAAACCTGGCTTTTGCCAAAGTGGCACCAGCTGGTACACCAGAGCACTTCCCCGTTCCCAGCCAGCAGCTCCCTCTGCTGCCTGACCCAAACCTCCCTGGCAGCACATGTTGCTCAGAGAGCGCCTGAGGCCAGTTGGAGTGCTGCTGACTGTGCATACTGTTATTTCCTTGTCCTGAAAACACTTGGGGGGAAAAACATACTTAAAGTTCCATTGTGTATAAAGAGTTTCTGTATGAATGTGCTTAACCCTTATAATTGCAGTTCTCATGATAGCAAGCTCCCGGAGAGACAGTTTTCTCCTCCAGGTTTTTCCCCGCCCCAAATGGCTGCAAATGTGCTCCAGCTGCTGCTAACCAAACACCTGGCATGCCACTGTCTGAGCAGCTTCCATTGGATCTGGACCCAAGTGTCACTTGTGAATGAACATATGGAAATGTCAGGGCTGGTCCTCAGCTGGTATGAATTGATGTAGCTTAACTAAAGTCAATGGAGATGCTCTGATTCACATCAGAGAAGCATTTGACTATAAAAGACTCCTGCAATTACACAATTCTCTTCCCACTGTCAATTTGTATATATCTGCAATATAGCCACCTAACCAGATAGATTTTTGTTTTCCATTCAGGAATTCTGCCTTGTGAAACATTTCTCTGTGTGTAGGGTTTTTTTTAAACAAACCAGAGAATACCTGCTTGACATCCACTTAAACTCCTTGTTGCTCACTAGCTATACTCAGCCTCAGGATGTATGACAAAGAACCACACTTAGTGCAGGCAGTAGTGAGGTGAGTTTCTTCTCTTTCTTGGAAATACATCTGGGTACTCTAAGTAGAGGACTCCTGTGTTGTACAGTCCTTATTAAGTACACCTGTAGGACTCGGAACAAATGAAAAAAAAAGTCCTAATGTTAAGGAAGGAGAAAAAAGGGGAAAATATCAGACCGACAAAAATGAAATAGTGTTTTAGCCAAAAGCTGGACTGGATAGGATGGGGGAGGTGGGCAGGTTTGCAATGTGTTTGTGATGATAGACATTCTCATGTCATGACAGGCCAGGATATAGGGATGTAGAGAGATCTTTAATAATTAGGTCCCAGTCCATGTAGATCTTTAAAGATTATTACTTACGCCAGATTCAAATCTGTGCACAGACATGGGCAGTCCTAGCCATGTGCAGGCTCTTCTGGGCTTGCGGTTGTGTTTGCTAGCATGTATCTCAGTGTTCTGACCCAGTAATGGCGCTACCTATTCTCTATTGCCTCATCATGCCCCTTCTCCCCCAAACAGCTTTCAGTCTCAGGCACCTTGGTTAGCCAAATTAGTGATGAGAGTTCCTTTTTCCTCTTTGGTGCCCCCTTTATTCTAATTGGCTGCATACACAAAACAATGGAGCAGTGACAGAGTGGGCAATGTGTGTCCCAGAGGTGAGGCTAATCTGATGATGATACCACCACCACCACCTAACTCTTATCTACCGCTTTTCATCTCTATGTCCCAAAACACTTTACAAAGGAGGTCAGTCTCATTATCCCCATTTTACAGAGGGGGAAACTGAGGCACACAGCGGTGAAGTGACTTGCCCAAGATCACGCAGGAGGCCAATGACAGAGCCAGGAATAGAACCCAGCGCTCCTGAATCCGAGTCCAGTGCTACATCCACAAGGAGAACAATGCATAGGGATGTAGGGTAGAGACCTCAGTATTGATGCAAAAAATTATTAATAAAATAATTATAATTGTATTTGTAGTATTAGGCCATTCAACTTGCCTGTGCCTTTACTGAGGCTTATAATATACTCATAATTATTTGCATACATATGGTGCTTGCAGAAGAGTACCTCACATGCATATATTTTTGAAATTATGTGAAATATTCAAGCTAACTAATTGAATTTTAGGACGCTTGCACCTTATCTCTCAAGGACACATGAATATCAGGAAAGATAAACATGGTTTTATGGCCGCAAAATATTACCACTGAGTGTGTTTACACCGACTCTGGAATGCCTCTTTATAACTTCTATTTCATTGTAACATTCTAATCAATGCATTTTCTTTTATACTAGGCTTTGAAAGACGTATAGAAGTCTTAATTGTTGTGCTTTGTGCTTTGTACAAAATATAGGATAAGAGTCTGTAATTACAAGTTGCAAACATACTGCAAATGGTAGGTTGTAAATCAAGAGACCATTTAATTAAAAAAACAAACGAATTAGAGTCTTATCAAAGAATGGGACACGTCCCTTTTGTATGAGATATCAGTTTGGTATAGATATGTTCTTTATATCAAGAAAACAGATTTGTAAAATATTCATGTTTTAGGAAGACATCTGATTGTGAAAAGAATCTAAGATGTTAACACAGTAATAAATCTTAGTAAACTCACACAAAGAATTCTAGAAATATCCTACATAAAATGAATATTATTATTACTCTAAAAATTTCATTCAGAAAAGCCTGTAGGAAAAACATGTAGTTGGAAGTATTTTAATATTTCGTTGTTTCTCAAATGCTTAAGATAGCACAAACTTCTTTTGGATTTATATTTGCAAATATTTTGTATCTAAAAGCAAGTCTTCATATAATAACTGCCTAATATCATTGTTACACAAATATTAAGATGTTTTGTGTACAAATATAGCAATATCATTTCATGCTATAACTGGTTACTAATATAAGAAACCACCTGAGTATAGAAATGTTTATATTAATTGGGAAATTAGTTATCTGGCAATGTTTAAGCAACCCCCTCACCACTTAGGAAGAAAAATGTCACCTCTCCAAAGATAGGGAAAAAAGAAAAGACAATACCTTCTTTGATGACCATTTAAGCTTAAAGAATCTCTTTAGGAATTTAATTTAAAAAGCGCATTTTAACGGCTCACTTTTATCGAGAGAACAGAAGTGTTTGGATTTGTTTGAGAAAGAATTTCAACTCCTATTAAACCTTGATGGAACTAACGGGATATTTCAGAAAACTGACTGAACAAAAGGAAAAGTTAAAACTCTAAATCTAAATATGTTCTGAGATTCTCCCTCCACAAAGACAAAGAAAATAGAACTGTCAAGAAAGAACTACAACCCTAATGCATATATGCATTACTAAACTGCATATTCATCAAGAGGCTCCTAGAGGACTACCCTCTGAAGGCATGGAGCCTATGAAAGAGTGAGACCAACCAACTTGGAATCTGAACAAGCCTGAAAGAGGTGTGCTTTTCTAATTCATGGAACTAGGCAGGAAGGGAGCATAAAAAGCTCTGAAGTAAGTGTGACAGAAATGGCAATTTCCTGGACAAACCTTATTGAATTAATTTTGTGCATCATCGTGGCCCAGGGACTGTATGCAGTTCCATGGAGGCTGGGGACCAGAGCCCAGTGGGAACTAAGAACAATGAGGGGTGGTCAGGCAAATTCACTCATGTTGTAAAACCTCCAGAGAGCTACCATGACCTGGAAAGAGGCTTGCATATACAGTACTGGTTCAAACTGGATTCTCCAGAGACCAATAGACAAAGAAAGGATTTTTCTGATAAATAGTTTAAACTGACTTAAGTCCTTCTTTCTGATCCAGCAAACAGACAAACCTCTGGTCCAAAGGGGGGCCCAATCCTTAGGGAATGGTTGGAAGGATTTTGGCCTGTTGAGGCCCCATAAGACTGGGTGCTTTGTTCTCAGCTGAAGCTTTGATGAATTTGTGACCACAAGAAAAACCCCTGTGTGGGGTCTAAAGGAGTAATCACCAGCCAGAGTCCTTGCCGGAGTGATGGAGTGATCTTTGGTAAGCTTATTAGCATATGTGTAAGTTCTTTTATTGTTTTTAATATGTTTTCTCTCTAATGCTTATACCTTAAGAATAAATGTGCTTGCTTAGAAAGAGCTGTGTGGTAACTTAACAGTGCCAATTACAGGGTGTACCATCTCTGAGGAGAAAAGCAAAGCAGGCCTGCTCAGGCAGTCTGACTTTGCCAGAGAGATCATAGTATAGACAGGGAGCTGTGCAGTCTGGAAATAGCCCAGTCACAAGGGAGTGAGACACAGGTCTCCACCCAAGAAAGATGGCTGAGGAGCCGAAAACTTAGAGTGGGTGCCCTTGCTGGATCATAGAGGGGGCATACAAGTGCAGGTGCCTTGACCTGTGATAGTAAGCCCCACCCGTACACCCTGCTACCCTGCTTAGACAGCAAGCATTCCATAATTCAACATGTCTATCTCTACAAGCAAGCTGTCACAGACAGATAAGAAAAACAGAGAAGACTCAAGAAGAAACCCACCCAAGGAAAATCTCCCTAAGATTTGCTGTTGTACCTTAAAATACTAACAGTTTATCCTGTTAATCACCAAGTGGCTAGATCATGTACTTTTGGAGAGGAGACCGGGGCTAAACTTAGGTAAATAAAGAAACAGTGAGCTTTAATTGGATTTCAGAGTCTTAATAATCATAATTGGCCTGTCCTAAAACAGCTTCTCAAATGGCTTCTTCCAAGTAACTGATTTAAATATTTTCTTAAATCGATTTAGCTAAGATCACCCACTTTGCCCAACTATAAACTGTCCACCTACCCAGAAGCAAAAAAAAAAAAAATTGTTTATCTATAAAGATTCTTTGTAGTCGAAGAATATACTAAAGAATGGATTCACAATAATTTGGGGAACCAATATACTTTGGTCTTCACGTACCAAACAAAGTGCCCCACCAAATGTAATTCACTCTCAAACATGTAATCTCTGCTAAAAGCTCTCCACAGAAGGTATGTGTCATAAACAGATAGTTAAGGGTTAATGCCTCTTTTACCTGTAAAGGGTTAAGAAGTTCACCTAGCCTAGCTGACACCTGACCAAAGGAACCAATGGGGGGACAAGATGTTTCAAAAGGAAGGAGGGAAGTTCCCTTTGTCTTGGGTCAGTTTCAGTTCTGGCCGGAGAGGAAAAGGAATCAGGAATCAAACAGGGTAGTGAGTATTTAGTGAAGGAATTAGCTTATGTTTATTTTCTTTTTGTAACTTGTCTTGGGCATTAGGAATAATCAAATTGGCTATTTCTTGATGTACTAAGGGTTTTGCCCAGGGGAACATCCTCTGTGTTTTAAATCTGTTGTCTGTGAGATCAGCTTGTATGCTATCTCCCAGAGGTTTTTCTTTTGCCTTTCTTTTCTTTAATTAAAAGCCTTCTTTTTAGAAACCTGATTGATTTTTCCTTGTTTTAAGATCCAAGGGAGTTGGATCTGGGCTCACCAGGAATTGGTGGGGGAAAGGAGGGGGGATGGTTAATTTCTCCTTGTTTTAAGATCCAAGGGTTTTGGATCGGTGTTCACCAGGGAATTGGTGGAGGAGTCTCTCAAAACTACCCAGGGAAGGGTTATAGTACTTGGGAGGGAAAGGTTTTGGGGGAGAAGACAGAGTTTCCCAAATGACTCCAATATTTGGGTGGTGGCAGCATACTGATCTAAGCTGGTAATTAAGCTTATGAGTTCCCATGCAGGTCCCCACATTTGTACCCTAAAGTTCAGAGTGGGGGTGAAACCTATGACAGTATGTCTACACTTGGAGCCAGGGGTATGATTCCCACCTCAAGTACACACTCACACTAGCTTTTCTAGGGATAGCATGCTAAGAATAGTAGTGTAGCTGTGGTAGTATGTGCAGTGGCATGGGCTAGCTGCTCCAAGTACATACCAATGTGGTCTGGATAGGTTTGTACTCAGGGTGGCTAGCTCATGATGCAACTGACCACTGCCTGTGCTACCGTGGCTACACAAATGCAGTAGGGCTTTGTGTTTTAGAGCCATAGCTTCCCAACTGTGGACTAGCTTGTAATGGTTTGACATGTTTCTGGAAGACATTTTCTTCCCCCAGCATCACAGATTGAGGAAGTGTTCACTTAGTGTCTTGGGGTCCTGATTGCAGTTACATTATTCCCATTCTCCCCCCATTAATAACATTTTTCTGTGTTAATAGACTCCTGTGCAGTGAGCTAAATCCAGCTAAATCCTTACACGGTACATGATTACAAAAAGAGGACAGGATTTAAAACAGGACATTCTGAGACTTACTTAAATGGCTTATTTTATTAAAGTTAGAGCTAGGAAAGAAGTAGGACCTAATTCCTAAACTTTTACCAGGCCTTTATACTTCAAATATGGACTATTTAAGGTGAGTTGAAGATGCGTTACTCTGTACATGAGGGTATAATATTCCACTGCTGCTTTATTTAGTGTTTAGAGCAGGGGACTGCGAGTAAGGAATTCCTGAGTCCTAGTCCCTGCTCTGCCAGTGACCCGTTGGGTGGTACTGGACACCCACCTTGGGATTTAGAGTATGATCCTGGAGGATTCGCTAAAGGTTTGAGAGGAAAGACAAATACAGAAGGGCCTGTGTAGTGTTCAGTGACAGAATAATTATTTTTGTGTTTATAGGAGTTAGCTGGTTGGGAAATAGGTAAGAAAGGAGCATCAAGGAGTGAAGCTGTCAGAAGGTGATGTGTACAAAGCGTGAGTGTGACTTTCCTGTAACTGAACCACAAAGGGTGCTCAACCAAAATGGCTATTTTATTATAGGAATATAAAGTCCAGACCCATACAGGGACATCAGCTACTAAACCACAGATTTGAATTGCCACCTTCCCCACTTGAAGCCATTTCATGTGCAGTTAGGTGTGCCCATGCTACCATTTTTGCAAGAAGTGGCTTAGGCACTTTACTGCAGCAGAGGGTTATAGACTCACAGATACAAAGAGATAAAAGGAACCTCAACAAGTCCATTCCCTGTGCTGAGGCACAACCAAGTAAACCTAGACCAGGTGTTTCTCCAACCTGTTCTTCAAAACCTCCAATGATGGGGATTCCATCCACAGCCTTCCTGGGAAGCCTGTTCCAGAGCTCCATTACCGGTATAGTTGGGAAGTTTTTTCTAATATCTAACCTAAATCTCCCACGCTGCAGATTAAGCCCATTACATCTTGGTCTACCTTCAGTGGACATGGAAAACAATTGATCATCTTCCTCTGTACAATAGCCCCAGGGTCGGCGCAACCCATTAGGCGACCTAGGCGGTCACCTAGGGCGCGAACATTTGAGGGGTGCCGGCGTCCCGGCCGGCCGTGGAAATTTGGGGGCGGGACCTTCCGCCGCCGCTGTTGGGGGCGGCATTTCGGGGGCGGGACCTTCTGCCGCCTAGGGCGCCGGAAATGCTGGCGCCGCTACTGAATAGCCCTTAACATATTGGAAGACTAATATCAGGTCCCCACTCAATCTTCTTTTCGCAAGACTAAACATGCCCAGTTTTTTTAACCTTTTCTCATAAATCATGCCGTTTAAACCTTCTATCATTTTAGTGGTTTCTTCTGGACTCTCTCCAATTTTCCACATTTTTGCTGAAGTGTAGTGCCCGGAATTGGACAAGTACTCCAGCTGGGGCCTCACTAGTGCTGAATAGAATGGGACAATTACCTATCATGTCTTACATACAGCACCCCTGTTAATATACCCAGCATGATACTAACCACTTTTGCAACTGCATCACATTGTTAGTTCATACTCAGTTTGTGATCCACTACAACCCCCCACATCCTTTTCAGCTTTACTACAATCTAGCCAGTTATTCCCCATTTGGTAGTTGTGCATTTGATTTTTCCTTCCTAAGTAAAGTACTTTGCACTTTTATCTTTATTGAATTTCATCTTGTTGATTTCAGACCAATTCTCCAATTTGTCAAGGTTATTTTGAATTCTAAGCCTGTCCTCCAAAGTGCTTTCAATCCCTCTCAGCTTGGTGTCCTCTGCAAATTTCATAAGTCTAGTCTTCACTCCATTATCCAAGTCATTAATGAAAATACTGAACAGTACCAGATAAGCCCTTGCAGTTTGACAGCAAACCATTAATAACTACTGTTTGA
This sequence comes from Platysternon megacephalum, assembly GCA_003942145.1. NCBI lineage: Eukaryota > Metazoa > Chordata > Testudines > Platysternidae > Platysternon > Platysternon megacephalum. Next base: position 4,208,678 of record QXTE01000056.1, on the reverse strand, counting down.
GTATAGTCTTTCAACCAGTTACGCACCTATCTTATAGTAATTTCATCTAGACTGCATTTCCCTAGTTTGCTTATGAGAATGCCATGTGGGACTGCATCAAAAGTCTTACTAAAATCAATATCTAGCATGTCTACAGCTTTCCCCCATCCACTAAGCCAATAACCCCTTCAAAGAAGGAAATTAGGTTGTTTTGGTATGATTTGTTCTTGACAAATCCATGCAGCCTATTCCATATAACCCTGTTATCCTCTAGTTGCTTACAAACAGATTGTTTAATAATTTGTTCAAGTATTTTTCCAGGTATAAAATCACCCAGGTCTCTCCCCCCCCCCCTTTTTTTTAATGAAAGGTACTATGTTTGCTCTTCTCCAATTTTCTGGGACCTCACCCAGCCTCCATGAGTTCTCAAAGATAATGCTAATGTTTCTGAGATTGCTTCAACTAGATGCTTAAGTATTTTAGGATGAATTTTATCAGTACCTGCCAACTTGAATAGACCTCACTTTATCTAAACATTTCTTTAATCTGTTCTTCTCCTATTTTGACTTGCATTCCTTCCTTCTTGTTGTTAATATTAATTGTGTTGAGTATCTGGTCATTCTTAACCCTGCAAGTGAAGACTGAAGCAAAACAGGCATTAAATACTTCAGCCTTCTTGATGTTATCAGTTTTCCTTCCCGACTAAGTAGATGACTTACAGTTTCCTTCAGCTTTCTCTTGCTTCCAGCGCCGGCTCCAGGGTTTTTGCTGCCCCAGGCAGAAAAAAAAAAAAAAAAAAAAGCTGCGATCGCTATCTGCGGCGGCAATTCGGCGGGAGGACCTTCGCTCCGAGCGGGAGTGAGGGACCCTCCGCCGACTTGCCGCCGAATAGCTGGACGTGCCGCCCCTCTCCCGAGTGGCCGCCCCAAGCACCTGTTTGTTCAGCTGGTGCCTGGAGCCGGCCCTGCTTGCTTCTAATATATTTACGGAACCACTTTTTATTGCCTTTAGTGACCCTTGCTCATTTTGAGCCGTAGTCTTTCTGATTTTGTTCCTACAATGGTTGTACTATTTTTTTGTACTCCTCCTTAGCAATTTATCCATGTTTCCACTTTTTGTAGGATTCCTTTTTGCTTTTCCAGTCATTAAAGAGCTCCTAATGCAGCAATATTGGCCTCTTATTATTCTTTCTATCTTTCCTTCATGTCGGGATAGTTTGCAGTTGTGCATTTAATACTGTCTCCTTGAGAAATTGCCAGCTCTCCTGTACTCCTTTATCCCTTAGATTTTCTTCCTATGGGACCTATCCCTTAGATTTTCTTCCTATGGGACCTTATCAGACTCAGAGAACTGGTAGGTAAAGTCTCCTTTTTTGAAGCCCATTGTCCTTATTCTGCTGATCTCACTCTTTCCTTTCTCTAAGAATCATGAAACCTGTCATTTTATGATCACTTTCACTCAAATTGCCGTCAATTTCAGATTTGCTATCAATTCCTCCCTGTCGGTCAGAATCAAGTCTAAAATGGCTGCCCCCGAGGTTACGTCATCCACTTTCTGAAACAAAAAGTTGCCCACAAGAATTTGTTAGAAATTTTGTGTTTTGCCATATTACTTTTCCGACAGATTTCTGGTTAGTTAAAGCCCACATTACTGCCATGTCTTGTTTTTGGATATTTCTGTTGTCTGTTCTGGAAATGCCTCATCCACCTCTTCCTGATTGGGTGATCTATGTCTACCATGACATCACCCCTAATTTTACCCCTTTTATCTTTACCCAGAAACGTTTAGTGGGTCTGCCTTTGAGCTACTTCTGGACCTCAGAACAAGTGAGTATATTCTTGATGTATAATGCAACACTTCCTCCCTTTTTATCCTACCTGTCCCTCCTGAACAAGCTATACCCTCGCTCCCTGCATGCCAATATTCCAGTCATGAGACTTAGCTCACCAAGTCTCTCCGATGCCAATTAAATCACAATTGAGCTTATGGACTAATATTTGCAGTCCTTCCTGTTTATTCTCCATACTCCTTGTATTTCTGTATAGACATCAAAGATGTTGAGCAGATTTCCCCAGTGTTTTCCCTCTTATTGCTCCTATACCTGGGTTCATGGATCAAGGATCCCAAACGGAGATAGTCACCTCCCTGCAGCCCAGACTTAGGCACCTAACTACATGACGGGGTGGGTCTTAGGACACACCCTCTCATCAACATTTCCCATTGGCTCATTTAAGAGGCTCCTCACCCCCTGTGCTTGCTTTTGTGGATCCCATTTCCAGATGCCTCTCTCCCCACCATGCATTGTGTACAGAGTCTAGGTGCCTAACCCAGGGTTTGTGGATTCCAATGATTTTCAAGGCGCTTACCACTAAGTGCTGAGTGTTGCAATGCCTCCTTTTTTTCTTTGTGCAATACAATCTCAAGTAGGATTCTCAGAAGCACCTAACTGACCTAGAAACATAAGTGCCATTGAAAATCAATTGGATTTATGCTCCTACATCACTGAGGCACTTTTGAAAATCCTACCCTATATTTTTTATTTAAGATTTCAAACATGGGCATTCTTTACACACATTCCTTAAATACTTATAATAGTGGGGTGTTACTTTTAATATAATGTGCGTTTCTCTCCAGTACCATTTAACAGCAACATCCTATCAAAAACACTGAAAAAGGTCAAGGTTCTGGATTACCAACTATTACTTTTCACAAACTCTACTGATTAAAATGAAAATCTTGATGCTTCATTTCCATGACAAAGCCTGTAACAGAAAATAATATAGTCTGGAGCTTTTCATGACAATGCCTGAGACAAGTATGGAAAATAGCATGAATGTAACTGTGATGGGGCAGCCCCGACCCGCACTAGCCCCAACAGCATCAGACCAGTCGCTCTGACAGAGGAAGTCCCGCCCCGTTCGTGCTGGGCATGCTCCAAGTGCTCTGGGAGTATAAAAGGAGAGAATTCAGCTCAGTCTGGGCTGGTGGCCGCAGGGGAAGGACCTATCCGAGGAGCTCCTGTGGAGAACCAGCCACCACCCTTGAACTCGCTGGGACCTGGAGCTTCCCCTGGCTAGCACGAAGCACGGTGGTGGGTGGCGCTCGAGAAGGCGACGGACTCGGAGACCTGTGGAGGACCCGGAGATTTGTGGGAGACCCCAACTCTCAGCCCGGTAAGAAGCAACCTGGGGAGAGTGACAGACTGGTACCTTGGCCCCAGTAAGCCTCAGCGTGTTTCGGTAGGACCCCCCCGCTGAGCCCGTGGCAAGGATCTATGGTACTGTTAGGGGCACTTCTACAGACTCTGGCCATTAGGCCGTGCTACCCCGTGACCAGGGGCACTTCTACAGACTCTGGCCATTAGGCTGTGCTACCCCGTGACCAAGGGCACTTCTATAGACTCTGGCCATTAGGCCATTCTACCCCATGACCAGGGGCACTTCTATGGACTCTGGCCACTAGGCCATGCTACCCAGTAACGAGGGGCGTAAACCCTCACAGTAACCCTTTCCTCCTTCTCATTTTAACATTGCTACTCCATGGTTCACTTCATCTTTTGATCGCCATTCTCTCTGCAGGAATCAGCAGATACCAGTTAGAGGTGATATTGACATGCATCATCTTCAGCATTGTGTGTGAGCTACATTTCTAATAGTCACTTTTTTATCTGCAGTGTGCACCTGTATTACTGATTTGATCTAAAGAATTCTCCTGCAGAGGACAGCATATACTATAATTACTTTTGGCATAAAGATAGGTGTAAGTTAATTCCAAATAACCCAAATTAATAAAAAGCTCTTTAAAAGCAGAAATACAATCTCTGTGGAGAAGGCTATGCAATGGCCACTTCCAGAGAGAGATTTACTTTAGCTGTCACAGTGTCCAAGCTAGTTGTAACTGGTTCTAGCATAACAATTCCATTTGCAATGGCAGGCTGCCTCCTTTTCAAAAGTACCAAAAACTATAAAGTAGGGGAAACTGCTTTGATGTTATCACATTTTTCTGTACCATGTTGTCTTGTGCATGTAAAAAAGGGTCTATTTAAGTTGCTCCATTCACAAGGGTGTGCTCTGCATAGCTAACAGCTATTGATACCGATTTTGGCAATGAGATTTATATAATCTTCTCTTTTGTAGAACTGGTCAAAACTTGAACTTTCCATTCCATGGGAAATTTCAACATTTCAAAATTTGCTTTCAAATCAGAACAAATATTTTTGAAATTTCCTGCAAAATGGAAATTTTGAAAATTTGCTTTGGAAATTTTTCAAAATTTTATTTCAAAACAAAATTTTCACTCTGAAATTTATTTTTTCATTTTCATATTACATTATTCTTTTTTACATTACTTCATGACATGTCAGTAGTAGCAGTGCATAATATGACATGTCCTGCCATATGTAACTACAGTAAAAGCTTTTTTATCTGGGATGTTGGAGGAATGGAGGGTGCCAGTAAGTGAAAAATTCCAGTTAACTAAGAGGGAGGGATTTTGGGTGCAGGAGGGGGTGTGGGGCTGGGGGTTGAGGCATGGGAGAGGGTGTGGGGCGCATGCTCTGGGAGGGAGTTTGGGTGTGGTAGGGGTCTCGGGGCAGGGCGTTGGGGCACAGGAGGGGTTTCGGGGTACCGGATACGGGGGGTGCTCACCGGGCAGCTCCCCGCAAGCAACGATCTGTCCCTGCTGCTCCTAGGCAGAGGCGCAGCTACGCTGCTCTGCACGCTGCCCCGCACACTGCCCCCGCCCCGAGCGCTGGCTCCGCAGCTCCCATTAGCTGGGAACCCTCTGCCCCGAACCCCCTCCCGCACTCCGAACCTCTTGTGGCCATTCCTCCACCATTTCTGGGGAGCCATGCGGAGCCAGGTAGGGAGGCTGCTGGCTCCACGCCAGCTGAACTATAAACCAGACTTTCTATGAAGTTTGTGCCTCAGTTTCTCCATCTAGAAAATGGGGATGATGCTGACCTCCTTTGTAAAGTGATTCAAGTTCAAAATATCTCATAGCTCATGGGGGGGGGGTCTTAGGACAAACCCCTCTCGTCAGCATCTCCTATTGGCTAATTTAGGGGCTCCCTCCCTAGCGTGCTGGCTTTTGTGAATCTTGTTCTAAGGCACCTATCTCTTCCCATTCATTTCATAGGAAGCCTAGGTGCTGAACGCAGGCTTTGTGGATTGCAGTGTTGTTCCTGTGATTTTTCTAGGCACCTCAGAATGAGGTGTTGCAATGCTGAGTGTTGCAATGCCTACGGCCGTTTGTGGATCTGGGCCCATGCATTAGGTGGGGAGTATAAGTGAGATGCTGAATGACCAAACTGCTTAGTTCCTTGCGTTTTTTTTTTTCCAGTTTTTGGGTTATGCAGCTTAGCAACTTTTAACTTAGTTTAGTAAGTTTAATGTGTAGGAATTAATAAGAAAATTTATGAATGGCTAAAGGAGAATTGCCACATGAGGTAAGGGAAGCTCCCCTGAAGTAATAGGTGTGGCATACTTATTTCTAAGCAGTTCATATGTACAGTCCTCTGGCAGAATGTCAAGAAGTGTCTCTTTTCCCCTCTGGTACATAAGGTCTGAAAAATGCGGTGGCCCCAGCTTCTGCAGAGTCAAAGATTGCACTGTCACCTCACAGAATGGGGAGAAAGAAGGGCTGTTGCGAATGGCAGGTAACTTCATAGTATTCCCGAGGGATATTTTTATTATTCGTCTCAGTGCTGAGGAAGGCCTGAACTTGGGTTTCCCAGTGTACTAATATGAGCAGCAATCTTTGGAGCTGTGCTCCGATTACAGTATGAGGAGGACGCTGGGTTAAGGGGCAGATTGGCACTTTTACTTCTACATTTTTCTTACCTAATGACAGAAGTTAGACCATACAGGAAAGATGGAGATAGCATTTTGATTGCTACCAAGAAAATAGTATTATAATGAGTGTGGTTTCCTACCTCCTTTGTAAGTTTTTGTGATGCTGAAGCAGTCTCTCAGTGCTACTGGCTGATCTTGAGGTCAAAGGTTGTATAACAAGAAGCTCTGGGACAGTCTCACTTGACAGTTTGGAGTTTTGAGAGGGACAGAGACAAATAGAACCAGTAGATATGTTTTGCCATGGTGCACCAGAACATACACATCTCCCATTGCTCATGTAATCTGCCAGTGAATTCATATGGAGTAACTTTTTCCTCTTGTATTTCCCCCCCCCCCTCACAAAGGATTAGGCGTATGCTTCTGCAGCTCAGTCTGAGTAAGGCAGAACAAGATCAGAACACACAATTCAGGAGAGTTTGGAAGGGACCAAGCATCCTTTTGGCACAGTTTGTTCAAGGATTCTGCCAGATACCCAAGTGCTGAGCACGACTGACCCAAGCACTGCAGAGTGGTGGTGTATTAGAGATACAAGGCGGCTGTTTGCAGCATTTGTTATACTGCCAACTTTTCTTTTGCTTGGGTGCCATTATTTACCTATTTTATTGTTCCAATTAATTACACAGGTTTCTCAATTTAAGCTTAATGAAAAGATTGTAACTATTAAATCTGTTTAAGGTTTTGGATTATGGTGGTTTTTCAAGACTTTCGCTCTATTAATACGAACATTGTTAGGTTCTGTAGGATCTGTTACACTAGGAAACTGACTATTGCTGATAATGGTTCTCAGCAATGGGTCCCTCTGTATCATTTTTAAACACCAGATTTTGTCATGGGATGAACTGTTGTTGACAACTATTATCAACAAAAGGCCATTTTCCTAGAGTAGATGAGCCTATTCTATATTGTACCTTTATATCTTGTACATACCCAGTTGTCTTCTTCAAAGAAACCTTCTGTATACCGGAAGAGAACATGAGATTTTTGATGTCAAGGGCTTAGAGTCCTACTCTGGTGTGAGAATTTAGAGTTGTACCTAGAAGTCAGAATAATGTGCAATTAGTTGTTTGTTCACATAAACCAAATGACCAGTTCTTAAAATCCCAGTTAATCTTTGTTTTGCACACATCACTGTATACTGCTAGTTCTAGCTTATAACTAGGGCTCCGTTTCTGTCATGGAGGTCGCGGAAGTCACGGATTCCGTGACTTCCCACGACCTCCGTGACTTCTGCAGGGGCCAGTGTGGCTGACCCCAGGGCCGCCCATGCAGCTGGATCCAGGGCCAGCTTCTCAGGTGGCCTCTGGGACAACCACACCAACCGCTGCTGGAGCAGCCCTGGAGACAGCCACAGCAGCCGCTGCTCCGGCGGCCCCAGCAGCGGTCCCTGGGCGGCTGGCTGGAGCAGCTGTGGTCCCCAGCTGGCCATCTGGAGCAGCCGCGGCAGTCCACAGGCTCCGGCAGCTGGTGCCACAGGCAGTGGGCACCTCCTCCCACCCAGCAGCGGCTCCCCAATGCCTTGCCAGCGCCCTCCTCCCCTCCAAGGTTTAGTTATGGGTATTTTAAGTATAAGTCATGGGCAGGTCACCGGCCGTGAATTTTTGCTTATTGTCCATGATCCGTCCATGACTTTTACTAAAAATACCTGTGACTAAATCATAGCCTTACTTATAACATTCAAACTTCGACTCTGGGCCAGATGCTTAGCTTGTATGAATCGACATCGCTCCATTGAAATCGATGCCAGTTTACACCAACTGAGAATCTGGCCTAGGAATTACACAATAATAATGCTTTAAAAGAGCTATTTCTTCTTTATGTAGTGGAAGAACATCACTGTCAAGCAACGCAAGTTTGTACCCATCCATACGCCGATAGCCATAAATTATACAAAATGCTTGCAGACTTCAAAGTGCTTAGTCTGAATGCATGTGCTTGTGAGGAGGAATGAAGGCTGCTGGCTCATGTCAAGTTGTGATGTATAACACCATGTTGCAGAAGTCCTGCTGTGTGACATAATATAGGGGAAAGACACAGCTCAGCATGATATATTACAGAGTCAGAAGGGAATGTTAAAAAAAAAAAAAAAAAAAAAGCCCCAAAAAAACAAAAAAAAATCTCACTTTTATAAACAAAACCAAACAGAATATAATTAATAAACTACGGTTTTCAGAAAACTGCCCTTTTGATTTACTCTTTTGCTATAACAATTTACTGATATTTTTGTCTTTCATCCAAAGGTCCCCACATTCTTTATCAACTTTACAAATTATATAGCGTATGCAGACAGGAAACTTCACCTTCCATTCAAATGTAGCCACCTCTTATTTGCAAAAGGCAACAGCAACTTGACTCAACATTTTAATGCGGAAAGTGAAGAGTACTAACTAACTTACATTTTAGTTTTAAAAAAAATCTTACCTCCTAAGAAAGAACCCACCATGTTCACCATCAGAGTTTTAAGTCATGCCTAGCTTGTAAAATTGGATTTGAGCTAATACAATAGAAACCCACAGTTGCAGAACAGTCTGAACTCACCCATCCCTAGTGTATTAAGTTCTACTCAGTGATAGTGGGGATCTCACACATCTCTTTATAATGTGGACATAAATCTATTGATGGGAGAGGTGGAATATCTCAGTTATATGCTTCACTTCATCCATCCTGCAAATTTTTGGTCACGGTGTCAAACAATAGGTCAGATTGTACCTGGCCCTATGCAGGCATGCATGACAAGTGCCTCTACAGGCACTGGAGAGTTACAGGAATGAGGCTGAAGGAGGGAAGTCAGGACCCAGCTCCCCCCCACCATTGGCCAGGCAAAGAAGGAGATGCATACTGAACCCTTGGAAAGGGCAGTACAATGGTCATGCTACTCATGCTTGCATCGCCTTGATGGGACCTTTGCAGGGAGGCCATGCAAGCCTCTTCACCACCACCAGAACAGGCTGTGCCTTGAAGGCATGTTTGAGTTTAATGATTGTGAGCTGTTACCCTGGTGTCAATGTAGAGTAACTCTACTGATACCAGTGGAGCTACACTGATGTTGACCAGATGTAAGTGACATCAGGCTCATTATCTTTACTTTTCCTACTCAATTAAAACAAACGTCAAGCAAATAACCGGAGATCTTTCCAAGAACAATGATATGAATATGAATGATATGAAGAAGGTTTTCCTTCTTATTGCATGTTCAGGGGGGAAAAAGTATCTTAGCCTCAAGTGGAAATTAAAAATCTTCATCAAACTTAGTGTAGCAGATTCAAACTGCTATTGATCAACTGGTCAAAACCAGCCAAGTCAAAAGGTATTTCATGTGTGAAGTTCAGTCTGAAGCCAGGAAGCTGTGGTGTGTTAGAAGCTGAAAGGAGCTACGGAACGGTTTGTATTTTCACTGTTTCTTGGGGCACTTGAACTGAGTCAAATCCATTGGTGCCATCCAGCAATTCTACATGACCTTCTTGTGTCCAGACACCCTCTTGGAATTATTCCTCCTTGGATGTAAAATTTCAATAAATAAAATTAATAAATCCCCAAAGTAATAGTGTTTTTTCTTTTTACTCACGAGAAAGTCGTAAGCTGCTTGAGCCGTGCTCCCTGCAGTAGTCATGCAACCTCCTCTTGTCAAGACAGAAACATCAATATACACTCTCACCATGTACAGAAAGACAAGCAAAGCCTAGGAGAAACAGAATAAAGACAAAAGAGATCCGGGACTTGGGGAGGTCTCTCAGCAACTGTTCATGCCAATATTTATTGTGTTTATCCGAATAAAAGAATCCTCCTAAGTGTGCTTTAAAAAGGATATATTGCTTATATAAAAATTCTGCTTTCCCTGAGCCATATAAATATTTTCTGTTCCCGTTCTATGTGTTTTTTTCCCCCTTCTAGACAATGGCCACTGTTAAACTGAAGAATCACGTAGTTCAGGGCAAGATTGAAGTGCAAGCAACCAAGAAAAAATTAACAAGAACATTGATAAGGCACCAAATAGCAGGATAGGCATCTGCAGTTTACTGCAAAGACTGTCATTGTACAAGTTCTCCCCAACGGGCAACATCAATCTTAAGTCTCAGACTACAGCTTCAGTGTAACCATATGATACAACTGTCCTTCACTGGCATCTTGTTCATTTGTTGTCCTTTAGATTTGAACTGCCACACCAGCATCATGGACATTTGAAAAATAAAGAGCTGTCATTAGCAACAACGCATTATTAATAAATGAAAATCACTCAATTCCCAGCCACAGTTCTCATTTATATTTTTGGCTGTTGCTATTTCTATTTTTCTTGCAAATTGAGTCTCTTTTATCTCCAAAGTCATTTCACACTGAATCTTTATTAACTCAGGAGCAGGCTTTACTGAGACTTAAGGGAAAAATAGAAATGAATGAAAAACATTAAGACAAATTTTCAAACTTAGGAGCCTCTGATGCTCACCAATAGATGTGCTTGTCACAGGTAACTGACCATAGAAAATGGTAATTGCACATGCATATGTATCTGTGGCAGGTATGATCATCTGTCTGCATTTGTTTTCTTGTATTTTACAGATGCTACTTAAATAAACTATGAAAGTTTTGTACATTAAGGCCTTTGTCTTTCGGAAAAAAAGAGTTAAAAAAGGACACACTGACAAAGTTTGGTAAAATATGGATTTCGCCAAAAACTGGAGTCTATAGAAATCTACAGATAATGCAAGTCTTTTGCTATTCACCATCCCCTGTTAAGCATGTTTTTGGTGTCATTCAAAAGGTGGTGGAATTCATACGACCAGAAAGCACACTTTCATTTCAACCTCTCATCTAGTAGACTTCTGTCCTGATAGAATTACAGAATGCTGGCAGGAGGTTGAATTTCCCTGAGTAAGGAATTTGTAAAAACTGCATACAAACCTCAAGATTTGGCTCAAAATAGCAGCATAGATAGTAATTAACTCTCTCAGTATGAGATTCCCATGGGCTGATTCATTTCTCTCCTTTTAAAAAGATAACCTTTCTTCTCTCTCTCTCTCTCTCTCTCTCTCTCTCTCTCTTCCTTCCCCCCTTCCGGTTTACCAAAAGATGCATTGCTTTAGAAACTGCTGTCATGAATTTTTGCCTGGAATTATTCACTTTTTCTCCCTTTCAATCCCTAGTCTTGGCATCCTGTTTAAGTACCATGACATCATGCTGCACCACCTGAAAGCACCGAGCAATTTGTTTAGACAGTCTAGCTTTGGGGGAGTATTTATAGCACGGTCTGCATGCTGAAATTCTGCCATGGAACAAAATAAGCTCTAATCTTTTGGGGATCTACATGAGCAAGTCAAATGCCAGCACTGACACTTGGTGTGATTAAAAAGACTGCTGTATCTTTATAAACTGATTATACAGCAATGCAGTTTGTTCTGCTGGAGGGAGGTGGCATTAATGCTAACACTATCTAAAAGCAATCTCTTTTATCCTCTAATGTCTGGCTGGTTCCTTTGCTATTCCACTGCTGATGTCAAAGGGAATGATAACTATCAAACACTCTGAAATTAACTCATGCAAACATCACTATTAACTTCATTCTTTGTTAATGTCAGCATTAAAGTCAACAGCCATATTGCTGTGTGACACAGTGAAAGCCATCGTCATATGGATTTGTGCATTTGTCAGTGGGAACAATGTTGTTCATGATGACACCCTTCAAGACAATGAACGGAGTGAATATCATATGCATGATAATGTTGACATCAATATTGATGTTTGACAACCAGTTAAAAAAGCTCCTTATAAAGTCAAAAATATGAAGAATGTTAAGGGTTTACCTACTCTTTGATATCAGCATTACCAGAAAACTGCTGCTGAATGCAGATGGAGTATGTTTCCTCTCATCACATGATTTCTTGGACCAGAGGAAATCATGCACTGGGGAAAACCCTTACATGGGAAAAGAGCAGTTGGAAATGCAGAGGAAAGAGTGCCTTGTGTTTAAGGCACTGGATTGGGACCTATGAGATCTGGTTTGGTTCAGGCACAGACCTCCTGTGTGACCTTGGACAAGTCACTTCATCTCTTTATGTCTGCAAAATAGGGATAATAATGCTTCCTTTCCCCTACCTTTTGTTTGTCTAGTCTATTTAGAATGTAATCCCTTCAAGCTAGGGACTCTCTGTTACTACATATACATACACCGTATGAAGCACAGTAGGGCTCGAGTCTCCGTTGTGAACTCTAGATGCTACTGTAACAAAATAAATGACAATAGTTTAGCTTACAAAACTTGCAGAAAATACTTGTTATACCATAGCACCAGGGGAACATTTATAAGAACTTTGATAACTATATTGTACTTTTGAAATGCTAACATTATTACCTTGAAATAGAATTCAGTCATTTATTCAGTTTTGAGGCATAATATGAAAACTCAGATTTTGACACTTTTTTAGACAAAGTCTGTTTTGTTATTTATAGAATCCCACATTTCACAAATACCAAAATCTCACCTTATCCCTAAAAGGCTCTATCGAACCTCTTATGGGAACATTTTCAAACCTGTCTAAGGGTATTTCTACAATGCAGCTAGGAGGTGTTGGTCTCTCAATATGAGAGACAGACTTGCAGTAGCTCAGCTGGAGCTAGAACTCAAGGTTGCAATGTGGATGTTGTGGCACGGGGAGGCTTGGAAAGGCTGCCAGAGCTTGGACCCAGAGAGTTGAATGGCTAGGACTCTGGTGGCTAGCCCATGCTGCAACGTCCATGCTACTATTTATAGCATGAGTCTCTCTACATGGACTGAGAATCACACCTCCCAACTGTAGTGTAGACATAGCCTAAGTGATTGAGGAGCTTCCACATTTTCAAAATTGACTTAGATTCAGTGGGGTTTAAACTACTAAGTGGCTAACTCACTTTTGAAAATGGGATTTAGGAGCTTTGGAAAAAAGTACCTTTTGTGTTTTAGGCTGGAATAATTTAGGGCGACTACCTCTGTTAATGCCCTTGCTACTTTGTACTTAGTTATTGTTTTATCTGCTTATTGAATGGGTCTATATTTTCAGAAGTATCTGAGGACATCTCTCTTACAGCATTTTACTTTAAACCGAAAAGGAAAATGTGACATGGCCAACATTTTCTCCCCTAGATTCCCAAAATGAAGCACCTAAACTCAAAGGACCTTCATTAGCTTCTACTAAAGTCAACAGGAGTAAGTTTAGACTGGAGTTCCTGCAACAGCTTTGCACCTATGCAGAGCCCCATTGAATTCAATGGGGTTTCACAGAGGGCTCTGCCTACATGGGCCTAGTTGCAAGAACAGTGCCTAAGTAAAGATCTCAAGGTTTCATCCTGTTAGTGGACAGTGACCTCTTCTCCCCTGCTCTGGAACATAAAGTCTCTCATTGTTCAGGGGTCTTGGTGTTTTAAAATAAATGTGGACACTAACTGACACCCATCCTTGTTGGCAATTTCAGCAGAGAAGTTGAGGATTTCAATCCTGTCATACCACTAGAGCTGGTTCCTCCAAGTCAGGGTGGATGCACACTGACAGGTCCGTGTGGGGAGCTTGCAGTGCCACTACCCTGGCAATATGTTCTGTACATGAACAGGTTCTCTCTTCAGAGGTTTCAATCCAGCACCTGTCTCAAATACTAAACTCACGTCTACAGTAAAAAGAAGAAAGCCCTATTTTGAATGTCTGCCTTAACGCAGTCTGTTTCAGAACAACACAGTCTTAGGCCCATTAGTCCTCCGCCACAAATAGGAGTGTTAAATAATCATAGAAGGAAGAAATCCGTAGCACAGTTTCTCTGCATTGTGATGCTCTTTCTCCAGCCTGAATGTGTAGTATTCTGACTAGATGGAGGATTTGTTTTGTAAAGTTTCAAACTTGTTCATACATTTGAAATTCAGCTGTACAATAGAACTCTAAGGTTTAAGTTCCATTTAGGAAAATGGAAATTAGGGGCCTCTTTCTCTCCTCAATTAAATCAGTATATGCCTATGTAACCATGCCGAATGACAAATCAGGCCCTAATTGTCCATTCCTAGTCTTTGTACACTCCCAGGCCCTCACTCTGCTCTTCCCATATGAAGTTTGCTCTTGACCTTCTTTTACTTCCTATTCCAACAGCAATCCCCTCAGGATGCTTAACTTACTGTATTGTACTTAAATAACTGGTTGCTAATTATGCTGGATTTTGTATGGTACTTGTTATTTTGAGATTTTAAACTTTTCTTTCTTTCTCCTGTCCGATGGATTTCATGGAGGGTTGAATGTCTGGTGTGTTTTTTTGGCTGGGTACTAGTATAACACAATATTTACACTCTTTAAAAAAAACACTTGAAGCCTGGTCTGTATTTAGGCTCCTTAATCCACCTATAAGCTCTTAAATAACAGTTGCCTAATTTTTCAGAACAGCTGAGCACTCACAAACCACAGTCAAGTCAGTTGGATTTATATGTGCTCAGCACTTCTAAACGAACCAAGGAACTTTTATTGAGGTGCCAAAGTATGGATTTAGGAGCTTTACACTAGTTACCCAGGTTTGAAAATGTTGTTCAAAATTCTCAAATAAACAAATAAGTCTACTCCTGTGTTTTGAGAAATCAAAATTTTCCTAAGAGTAACTATCATGCTTGTTTAATTAAAAGAAGGGAAACATTAAACTTCAAAATGTCAAAGACCTGCATAATGGGTGGGCAATGCAAAATACAAGATATGGGCTATTTTAATAAGGTGAACTGTGTATACAGCTGTCCACTAGCTTATACTGTATACTTATCTAGTTGGGTTGTGAATGTATTACTGCACAAGCACATTATGGGTCTCACCCACTGTACTGACCATTATGTGTTTATTGAGAGCATTGTATTTGGAGGCAAAAAAAGGGGGGAGGGGGGCTGAGGGTTGCAATTTGCTGGACATAACCTGCTGCAGAATCAGTCCTCAATACTGCAGAATAATAGGAAGCTTGCCAGAATATTTGGTCTTTGAAGCTGCAGAATCCCTGTGGCCTGAACTATAAATTTAATTACCAGAAAAAAAGGTTATACCAGTGTTTTCACTCGCTTCTCCTAACTGGAGACTCTGCCAGGGTCAATACGTTTGTGATACCTTCCAGGATGCCTTTCAGATAGAGCAACCTACTCTCTTTGACTTGATCAATCAATGGCTACAGCCACGTCTTCTTGTCCTTGGCCAAACTAGAGAAATGGCTTTTGCTGTCTTTCATTTGTGTTTTCCCCTTCTCTCATGATGTGATGCTTTACTGGCATTCTGCCAAGGTCTTGGGGTCCGCTGCAGAAAAAGGTTTAATCTATGATTGCTCCCCAGATGACTTCCTAGCAGCAGGCCTGACAACTTTGGAACTTCATTGTGCCTATTGGGGAGTAGCATGAGGCCACATTGTCATGCAAAATCATGGCACTCAGCATACAGGGCTGCGCGGAGTTTTAATAGGATTTGGGATATTCAGAAGGAAAGTAACTCCGAGACAACAATCTCTTCCTTTTACATCACCCATGCAAAAATCTGCAGCCTCTCATCAAATATGGCACGACTGACCAGAACCTCTGCTCAGCAACGTGCCAGTGGCTAACACCATGGTGACTGATGGTGATCTGCATAAATGCCATGTTACGCTGCTATTTAGAATTAGGGCTTGTTCATGAGGCACTATTTTAAAAAATTCAAATACATATAAACTGACCTGATTTGTACAGCAAATGAACACAAATGTTTTGTGCCATCCTTGCTTAATCCCATCCTTACCATTCAGGAGGCTGTTTTCATTTTCGACAAGCGCTAGTCCTTATGCATGTCCTGCTCAGAAGAATCCTATCTACTAGCAGGTTTTTCTCTTCCCTGTTCTGCCACTCACATTAAAGAATGCTTTGTGGTTTCTAAAAATAAGACTAAAAAAAAAAGGTAATAAAATTGTGTCTAAAATAACCTGCCATTCAGCTACAGGTTTGTGTTATTTTTACATTAAAGCTCAGCTGAGTCAGAAAGATACCTATGATGGGCACATTCTTTTTGTGCCAAGATCAGTGAGCAAGCTCTCACTAGAGCATTTAATGAAGCTCCTTATTATACTCTCTATTACTGCTGCACCTTTTAGTGGCTGGTATTTAAATAAATATGTAGCACTTTTCTTAATTGTTGGGATCCAGCTAGGAATAGTGCTAGGAAATGACAGATGAAATGGGGGCAGGAGAGGAAGGGCTAGAGGCTACTAGGTGAATATTAATAGTCATCAGGCACTTTCAGATAGGTTTGCGTCAAAATCCATGGCCAGATATAACTGAGGTTTTTCAAAGGCTAATGAGATATGTAACTATTGTGGCCAAGATTTCCAATAAAAGTGACCAAGTGATCTTGGATACCTCAATTTTTTGGTGTCCACCTTGACATCTTAAAAAAGGCCTGATTTTGCTCCATACCACACTCTGAATGTCAGGCCCTTTTAAGTTGGGAATGCAACAATTGAAACACCCGGCCTCACTTGGCTCTTTTGAAAATCTTGGCCTGAAACCTATGCATGTGTGGCACATAGTGAAGCTAGATAGTGGAAGTCTTAGTGCATATCACCAAGGCTAAGAGGCAATTATGCTGCATAAGATTATGAAAATGGTTCCAGAATGCAATGAAAATTGGTTGAGCTGGAGAGGCAAAAAGCAGGAAGATAGTAACATGTATTGCATGCTTTAATCACAATGCATTGTAACCTACAACAAAAGTCTATCAATAAACTGATGCAGAGAGTGGGGATTCTGCCCCTCTTTACCAACTTTCTACACACATTTTCATTTCAACATAGAGACATTACTAATGACTGTAGGCAGGGCTGGCTCCAGCCTTTTTGCCGCCCCAAGCAGCGAAGAAAACAAACAAACAAACAAACAAACAAACAAACAAAAAACCCGATTGAGCTGCCGCCGAAGTGCCGCCGAAGAGGAAGAGAGGGAGTGAAGGACCCGCCGCCGAACTGCCGAAGACCTGGACGTGCTGCCCCAATAACGGATGGAGTGCCACCACTTTCTATTGGCCACCCCAGGCACCTGCTTCCTTCGCTGGTGCCTGGAGCCGGCCCTGACTGTAGGAGGACTCAATGACACAATTTAACATGTATTGTAAAGGCGTGGAGTGACATCTGTGTATTCAGCTGCTTTAAATATTGTTATCTGTAAGCTCATGTATCACCACCCACCACCTGTTGCACGAATGGTATCTGTATCAGCTATAAAAACAACAAGGAGTCCGGTGACACCTTAAAGACTAACAGATTTATTTGGGCATAAGCTTTCGTGGGTAAAAAAACTCACTTCTTCAGATGCATGGTCCAGAAGTGAGGTTTTTTACCCACGAAAGCTGATGCCCAAATAAATCTGTTAGTCTTTAAGGTGCTACCAGACTCCTTGTTGTTTTTGTGGATACAGACTAACACGGCTACCTCCTGATACTTGTATCAGCTATACTGCTTCCTAACATGACATCCATGGTTTATGACTCTCAACTGTTTTATTTTGAAGCCATAGCACATTCATGTTTTCAGAAGAGCGTGGCGGGTGCCAACAATTTTTCAAGGCTTATTTTGTATTTGTACATTAAATAATACGAAAAACATCATATTTAATATTACATAATATATTAATCCAGAGAGAAGAGAGAAGCCGGAGAGAAGCCACGAGGACAGAGAACACCGGCGCCCGCACCCCCGGAGTACTCTGTCCCCAGCAGGCGCGGGGTCCCGGCTTCGCTCCCCTGCTGGGCACTAGGCGGGCCCCGCGCCTGCCAGGAACAGAGAATACCGCGCCTGCAGCCTGGGCTTCTCTCCCCTGCTGGGCACTAGGCGGGCCCCGCGCCTGCCAGGAACAGAGAATACCGCGCCCGCAGCCTGGGCTTCTCTCCCCTGCTGGGCACTAGGCGGGCGCACATAAATGCCCCGGCGAGCACCATGGCGCCCGCGGGCACTGCGTTGGGGATCACTGATCTAGTCTAACCCCCTGCCAAGATGCAGGATGTGTTGTGTCTAAACCATCAGATGGCTATCCAGCCTCCTTTTGAAAACCTCCAGTGAAGAAGCTACCACAACCTCCCTAGGCAGTCTGTTCCATTGTCCTACTGTTCTGACAGCTAGGAAGTTTTTCCTGAGATTTAATCTAAATCTGCTATGCTGTAGTTTGGACCCACTGCCTCTTGTCCTGCCCTCTATGGCAAAAGAGAACAACTTTTCTCCATCTTTTTCATGGCAGTCTTTCAAGTATCTGAAGATCGCTATCATATCCCCCCTTAATCTCCTCTTTTCCAAACTAAACATACCCAGTTCCATCAGCCTTTGCTCATATGGCTTGTGTTCCATCCCTTTGATCATCTTTGTCGCTTGCCTCTGGATTCTTTCCAGTATCTCTACATCCTTTCCATACATTGGTGACCAAAACTGTACAGTACTCCAGCTGAAGCTTAACCAGGGCTGAGGAGCATGATACTATCACCTCCCATGACTATTAATGTAACCTAAAATTGCATTTGCTTTTTTTGCAACAGCATCACACTGCTGACTCACGTTGAGGTTGTGATTCACCATAACTCCCAGATCCTTCTCAACAGTGCTGCCAAGCCAGTTTCCCCTCATCCTGTATTTGTGCATTTGTTTTTTCTTGCCTAAGGGTAGCACCTTACATTTGTCTTTGTTGAATTTCATTTTGTTGTCAATTGCCCAGTTCTCCAATTTATCAAGATCCCGCTGAATTTTAGCTCTATCCTCCAAAGTATTGGCAACCCCCCTACCTCGGTGTCATCTGCAAATTTGATCAGTATGCTCTCTAGTCCTACATCCAAGTAATTAATAAAGATATTTAACAACACTGGACACAGAACACATCCCTGTGGAACCCCACTTGAGACCGCCCTCCAATCCGACATCATTCCATTAATAGTTAACATGTTCACACTTATATCAGATACACTTGTTTGTGAGTGGATCAAAGGGAATGCTACAGTGCATCTTCCCTTTCATTTTTCTCATGTACTGTTCAGAGGATTTTCACTCCATCCCTGCTTTTCCCACAGAAGAAGAGTATCCGGCATCATGGCAGTTAGATAAATTAAATTAGTATAGCTGTCCTTTCAGTTGCATGTTGGTTAAATCAGATAATCACTACACTGTCAAATGAACTCACACAGGAAAATGATACAAGACAAAAAAACACCTCATCACTTGTGGGTGAGCACTTCTCACAAAGTGATCACTCTATATCTGACCTATCAGTCCTCAGCCTCAAAGGAAACCTGCACAACACCTTTAAAAGATAAGCCTGGGAGCTTAAATTCATAACTTTGCTAGTAGACACTAGAAATCATTGTCTTAAAAAAGACCCTGGATTTATGGATTATTACAACAATCTGTAACCCACTAACCCCCCTTTTTGTCCTATGACTGGAGGGGTGTTAACAGGCCACTTCACCTTTAATGGTCCCTTAGAATATGTGCTAACTACTAATGCTAAACTATCTGTTCAACCTTGTGTTTAGCTGTGACACTCTGAGGGCTAGTCTACACTGGCAACTCTAAAGCGCTGCTGCAACAGCGCTTTAATGTGGCTTGTGTGGTTGCAGCAGAGCACTGGGAGAGAGCTCTCCCAGTGCTCTAAAAAAACCACCTCCACGAGGGGCGCAGCTAGGGTGACCAGATGTCCCGATAAAATCGGGACTGTCCCGATATTTAACCCTTTGTCCTGATCAATGTACGATCGGGACGCCATTTGTCCTGATATTCAGGTAAGGAGGCGAGCGGGAGGGAGGGGGGCGGAGCCTGGGTGGAGCGGGGGTGGGCCGTGGGCGGGGCTGATGGCACCCCAATGTATCTCGATATTTTAGTGTTGCGATCTGGTCACCCTAGGTGCGGCTCCCAGCGCTGGTGCACTGTCTACACTGGAGCTTTACAGCGCTGAAACTTGCTGCGCTCAGGAGGGTGAGAAAGTGGCAGCGCTGTAAATTGCCAGTGTAGACAAGCCCTGAGGACCTTTCCCAGACCTGAAGAAGAGCCTTGTGTAGCTCAATAGCTTGTCTCTCTCACCCCCAGGAGTTGGTCCAATAAACTTACTACCTCACCCACCTTGTCTCTCTAATATCCTGGGACCAACACGGCTACAACAACACTGCGTACAACAGTTAAAATAACTCAATACTGACTCAGATACTGGCAAATACTGATTGTGTTTTAGTTCCATAAAACAAAGACATTTTTAATGATTAGGGAAAATGGAAATTTCAGCAAGAAATTACATAGCAGTGAAAAATAATAGCATGCATCAATAAAGATGAATGTCCATCTCTAAGATTTTGAGGCCAATGGTAAACACAATACTATGCTCTCATCACCCTTACTGTGACCTTCTGAGAAGTGCTAAACTCAGATTGAGATTTACCACATGCTGAAACTGGGTTCTTTTTCACACTTATTTCCCATTTAATATATGATCTCTTCATTGTCATTTATGTGTAGATTCTTTCTCCCTTGTAAAGATATTTCATTGCTTACAAAACAGCAGAGTGCAGAAGCTAGCTCTGACCTTCCAAAAGATTACTTTGAACAGTGACTAATTTCTCACCTTCTGCAGTCATTAGCACTGACTTCATTTTAATACATAATTCATACTTTGCAAAACTTATTCCAGAGCATTCAGCAGTTATAGTGTTCAGCCATCCAACCTATTGGATTTGCCAGATGACTAAAAAGGGACCATCCTTTGTCATGTTTAAAAAGTTATCCTGGCAAAGTAAATAAAAGCTTGGACAGTCACTACAGACACTCCCATTATTGTAGCCAGTTTGCTAATGTATGTTCATATCATTGCTATAGCCATGTCTCCAGTCAACTTATTTACATTGCTGGTAGTCGAATCAGCTGCTAAAACAGGAGACTGACCTGGCCTGAGGGAGTTACTGCTGAGGATTCACTTTTCATATGCACAGAGCACATCTACAAGGGATACTCAACTTTCCATGAGGGAAAGTTGCCATTTATCTCATTTGTGACTAGACAGTATTTATGTCTTGAATATGAATTATCATGATTTTGCCATAAAATGTCACATCAGAGAACTGTCTTCTATGTGCTTACAACAAATTATTAAGTCAAAATTAGGCAATGTATTTCAAGGACAGTGGAGACTGGACCTCAAATGACCATAAGCTGCAAAGATACATGCTGTATGGTCATATAACTGATATTTCTTTAGTTCATACCTGTGAATGAAATGTCTTTGCCACCTCAATTCTGTAAAGCACCATTTAGATTTAGGAAATCTACTGAGTTAATTCTTGTCAGTTTTCTCAAGTCAATCCACAAATCTTGCTTGAGAATTAAGTCCCTGGCTTTGACACTCCTTCACTACTTCTTGCATGAGCAGCGGCAGCTCCAGGCACCAGCGCTCCAAGCGCGTGCCTGGGGCGGCAAGCCGCGGGGGGCGCCCTGCCGGTCCCTGAGAGGGCAGCAGTCAGGCAGCCTTCGGCGGTATGCCTGCGGGAGGTCCGCCAGTCCCACGGATTTGGCAGCAATTTGACGGCGGGTATGCCAAAGCCGCGGGACCGGCGGACCTCCCGCAGGCATGTCGCCGAAGGCAGCCTGCCTGCCATGCTTGGGGCGGCAAAAAAGCTAGCGCCGCCTCTGTGCATGAGTTGCCTTTTCACTAACAAAAAGCTCTAATTTCTTCTACCTCCTAGTGCATCCAATATTATTTTTCCAGTCAAAGAATCAAAATCCTGTAGTTCTTTTTTCAGATCACACTGTTGAGAACAATGGAAGCACTATCATTTCTTCACTTTTTTCTGGTGCTAGAAGACATAAAACAAACAAAAAACTTTCCAGTCTTTTATTCAACAGACCTAACCAACAAGAGATGCAAAAGATTGCCAAAGTGAGGCTAATTCAAGTGGTGACTGCATTATAAGATATATTTAACTACAATTTTGGTATTCTGTTGCTAGAACGTGAAGTGTGCACATGAACTAGTCCAGTAAATTGCCCAATTTGGGCATGCAATCTTGTGGTCCGAGGAATTTTTTCAAAAGCAGTCTGAGTAAAATTTTCAAATGACACTAAGTGATTCTCAAAAGTGATTCAGGCACTCTGGAGCCTAGGGCTATATCTATACTGCACAGTTCACTTGGCCCTGAGCACCCATGTTAGCTAAGTTTATGTACATTTCCTCTAAGAACATTTTGGAGTGAAAGCAGTGCAAAGTGAAAAACTATTTTTTCTCTGATTATCTGTGTCATGCTCAGCTGCAAGAAGTCAATTACAGATGCTGTACTATGGACAATACAGTGTATCGTTACACAGTGTTTTGTGACATGTAACTTGGAACACGATTTCATGGTTTTTGAGGGTAAGGGATCTAACTGAAAAATACTATGATTCTAGTAGCACCTAGGATGCCCAAGCAAGATCAAAGCTACACTTTGTGCTAGGCACTGTACAAACATAGTGAGAGACACTACGTTTTGGGGGGATCTGGACTATCTAAATAGCATTATTATCCCCATTTTATAGAGGAGGTGCTGAAGCACAGAGAGATTAAGGAGATGTCTCTTAAACCAGGATCTCCTGATTCCTTGTCCAGTGTTTTAACAAGATCATCTTTCCTCTCAATTAGCCCCAGTATTTCAAAGTTAGAGGCTTGTGTTTCAAGTAACTCTGTATTTTGTTAAAATTATGTCTCGGTTATAAAGAGAGATGCAGTTGAGACATCATCGGCTTCACTATATCACAGAGTGAGATCTGAATCAAGTCACAAAGGGCTGCTATGAAGGTAACATACTAACTTTAACACCTCTGCTGTATTCATCAGGAATATGTGAATAATCTGATCACCCCCTCCTCACACACACACACACACAAATATTTCATTACCTACAATTCTCAGTTCAATAGGAATAAGTTCTTACAGCCCGTGAAACCCCCACATTTCATCCTTGTAATAACATGATCTGTCAAACAGTAAGATCTCATTACCTTAACCATTGATTTGTCTCTGATGCTGGCAAAAAATGAATCTTTTATGAGTCTCAGCACAGATGATAAAAAAAAAATCTACCTGAGTTTTCAAAGTATTGATCTTTTCAAAAACTCCATGTGCAACAGCCCCATAATCAGGGGGAATGAACACAGACTCTCACAGGGCAATGGAAATGCTTTCTTGATCTTCTCATTTCTCCTACTGATAGATTTCTCACATACCTGCTTTACACCCACATCATATTAGGAAAGGGCAGAACATTAAACATTAAAAAGGGCAGAATTTGCCAACAGTTACCAAAGAATGGAATCTGAGTCACTGTAGTTCAGAGGTGAAAGTAAGCCAGTACGGTCCGGTCCGGCATACCGGCAAGAGCTGGTACACAGCCGACCGTACCGGCAGGGGGCAGCTTCCCCAGGCCGGCGATTTAAAGGGCCCAGGGCTCCCCACAGGCCCTTTAAATCGCTGCCAGAGCCCCGGTGCCAGAGTCCGGGGTAGCAGCAGCGGCTGGGAGCCCTGGGCCCTTTAAATCGCTGCCCGAGCCCCGGGGCTCCCGGCCGCCTCCGCAGCTACCGCTACCATGGGGCTCCGGCAGTGATTTAAAGGGCCTGGGACTCCCAGCCACCGCTACTGCAGCCGGAGCCCTGGGCCCTTTAAATCTCGATTTAAAGGGCCCAGGGATTTAAAGGCCCCGTCTCTTCCAATTGAGGCCCCACCTCTTCCAGTTGAGCCCTCCCCCCCCCCCCCCCCCCCCCGCTCAGGACTCCAGCGTACGGGTAAGTCCTTTAAGTTACTTTCACCCCTGCCATAGTTATTTCTTCTTCTAAGTACATGGGGACGTTGTGGTATCTCAGATTCCACTCCTTGATAACTGTTGGCAAATGCTGACTTTTTAATGGTAGCCATTGTCCTAATGGCTATGAAACCTGCTTTTTGAGCTGCAGATACTTTAAATAGACTATACAATTTTGGTTAATTACAATCCTTTTGTGTATATCTTGCAAGAAACAATTATAATAAATTTGCATAGTTTACACAGCTTCCTAGGTTGCTCATCTAGCGAAGAGATTGTGTGCCATGTTTTGTTAATTTAGAAATGGAATTTTAACATAAATCTATATTATGGTTTTAAAGAATTACTTATTGCACTAATCTGACCTTCATCTTTACGCCTAATTGAAAGAGCTAATTTTTCATCATATTTTAGTCTTATAGTGCAGCAGTTCTCAAACTTTAGCAACCCAAGGACCCCCATTTTGATTTAAAATGTTTTGGGGACCCCTAAGCCCCCTCACTCAGCCCCAGGACCTGCCCCCACTCCACTTTTTCCCCCAAAGCCCCACCCCCATTCACTTCATCCCCCCTCCCTCCATCGCTCGCTCTCCCTCACCCTCACTCACTTTCACCAGGCTGGGGCAGGGGGTTGAGGTGCAGGAGGGGGTGCGGGCTGCAGGCTCTGGGAGGAAGCTTGGGTGCAGGAGAGGGTTCGGGGTACGAGCTCTGGGAGGGAGTTTGGGTGCGGGCTCTGGGCTGGGACAGGGGGTTGGGGTGTGAGAGGGGGTGAGGGGTGCGGGCTCTGGCCAGGCGGTACTTACCTCAGGCAGCTCCCAAAAGTGACTGGCACATCTCTCTGGCAGTGGCTCCTAGGCGAGGGGGTCTCCGTGCGCTGCCCCTGCCCAGAGGCACCGCTCCCACAGTGCCCATTGGCCACAGTTCCCGGCCAATGGGAGCTGCAGAGTCAGTGCTCGGGGTGGGGGCAGTGCGTGGAGATCCCCTGCCCCCTCCCCAGGGGCTGCAGGGACATGCCGGCTGTTTCCAGGAGCAGCGTGGAGCCAGGGGAGGCAGGAAGACTGCCTTAGCCCCACTGTGCCACCGACCAGACTTTTAGCACCTAAAATCTCCCGGTTTGGTTTCAGTAGCCTCCGGGAAATAGAGAGGGGGGGAGGAGTTGATCAGTGGGGCCCGAAGACCCCCTGGAGTACCCTGGGGACCCCAGGGCTCCATGGACCCCAGTGTGAAAAACGCTGTTAAAGTGTGTCCTAATCGTAATAGGTTTTGAGTGTCAGTTAATGTAGAAGTATGTGTGACATTCCTAGAACTAGGGGTAGATTGAGCCTATTCCAAAATATTCAGCTTTTGTTGAACATAAAGATATACAATAAGATCAAACAGGACTGAGTAGTTCGAAGTACTCTAAAACTAGTAGTGTATTAAATAAAAATTTTTAGAGAGACTGTTGAGACATGGTTTATAGATTCCACCCGGAAGGCATCAAGGAATGGGTTCCATCAATCTCTCTGGTAATAGAGAGAACTATAGCTGTTTGCCTTTAATGCAGTGATATCCACATTTGCTAAGCTTCATTGGGCCAGCCATAGGGAACTAGTTGCATACTACTGGAAGGAAACTGGGGCTGTAAACTGAACAGACCCCCTGTGAGGTAGGGCAGCGTTATTAACTCATTTGAGCAGCTGGAGAAACTAAGGCATGTAGATTAACTGACTTGCCTAGCATCAGAGAGGGAGCCTGCAGTAGACTCTGAGAATAGAAATTGAATCTTCCTGATTTCCCTGTTTAGTGCCTTAACCACAAGACCATTCTTCCTTCATCCTCTCCTACTAGAACCTTGAGGCATTCTTTATAAATTACATATATACGGATACAATTTTTCAAAGTGTGCACAGAAGATTCTGCACATAAATGCTATTTCAGAAGACCAGTGTTCATGACCATATTTCCCTGTGAAAATGTACTTTGGAAGTTTACTTGCTCTGAATTGCAACATGAGAGCATCGCTGCTCCAAGTGCATTACTGACCAGTTACTGCAGTAATACAATGCCTCCACGTATGCATTAGGGAAGGCAACTACATCAAAGATGCAAGAAATTAGGCTACTCTTCCGAAAAAGAAATAATACTTCAGCAGGAACATATAGTTCCAAAGAAGAATGAAATGAAAACAAACAAGGAGACATTCTCTAAAATATTATACTGACACAACAGGAAAAAGTGCATATATTGCTTAGCAACCTTTTGCTATTCATATTGGGAAAACCTGTCAGCACATGGTGCTATAGTACAGACAAAGCTTTGTACTGTGCTCCCAGCTTTCCAGCTTGGTTACCCATTTCCCCTTTACTTTCTTTTCATGTTCTACAAAAATGTGCCAAGGGCCCTACATTTCTCACTTGCGAGAGGGTTCCCAGCGCCAGCAAACTCTTTGCTTCAAGCAAATGTTGCCATTCCAAACAAGTTGCCAGTGTTCCTAATTGAACTGTCACTGCTCACGCTGCTCACATCATTTTATCCGATCCCTGAAAGCAGCGGGGGCAAATTTTCCTTGAATGATTTAACTATGAGGAGTTCTTCTGCAGAAGAATAGAAAGAAGCTAATGATGAGTTGGAAACTATTCAATAATAATGACTAAAACTTAACTAAAAAACCCCAAAGAATGCTTTTCCTTTTGGTGGGCTTTGGTCTATTTACAGGGGGAAAGCAGAGCAGGGAGAATTGCAGTCCTTTTTAGCTTGTTTGCAATAGTTTGTTACTAGGTGAATAATGAGTGCTCCGGCTTCCCTTCATGAGTCAAGCTGTGTTGTCTACCCAGCCTTGTTACCCTTCTCTCTGCTGTCAAACATTTCTTTCATACTGTTAAGGGGTCAGCAGGAGTCCAAGGTGCTGGTCCGCTTAGCAGCAGTGTCGCCCAGCGGCAAGAGTCCAAGAGGGCCGCTTTAACTAGTGGTAGTATCACCCAGTGGCAAGAGTTCGGGGGCTGCTTTTCTTAGCAGCAGTATCGCCCCGCGGCGAGAGTCATAGAATCATTGAATATCAGGGTTGGAAGGGACCTCAGGAGGTCATCTAGTCCAACCCCCTGCTCAACGCAGGACCAATTCCCAACTAAATCATCCCAGCCAGGGCTTTGTGAAGCCTGACCTTAAAAACCTCTAAGGAAGGAGATTCCACCACCTCCCTAGGTAACCCATTCCAGTGCTTCACCACCCTCCTAGTGAAAAAGTTTTTCCTAATATCCAACCTACACCTTCCCCACTGCAACTTGAGACCATTACTCCTTGTTCTGTCATCAGGTACCACTGAGAACAGTCTAGATCCAACCTCTTTGGAGCCCCCTTTCAGGTAGTTGAAAGCAGCTATCAAATCCCCCCTCATTCTTCTCTTCTGCAGATTAAACAATCTCAGTTCCCTCAGCCTCTCCTCATAAGTCATGTGCTCCAGGCCCCTAAGTCTGGCTGCTTTCTCTAGTGGCTGTATTGCGCAATGGGAAGTATGAGGAGGGTAGGGGAACCTGGGCCCACCCCACTCCACTGGGTTCTGACCCAGGGTTCTTCAAAACCAGGTTCCCTGTTACAGAGTTCAGGTCTCCACATCCCCAAGTGTGTCCCCTTGGTTGCTTCCTACCCTTTCCTCTGTCTCTGGCAGCTCCTCTGTAGTAGCAGCGAGTAGTCTCCTTCAGTCCCCATGGTCGACTGGCTTCCCGCAGTGCAGCTTGGATCCTCTGCCCTGGCAGCTTGGAGTCTCAGCGGCTTCTCAGACTGAGCTGCTCCCTTTTGAATGCTTCCTCCAATAGGAGCAGTCCAACAAGGGTGAGAGGGCGTAGCCTCTTGGGCCCGAAGGAGTTTATTAACCCTCACCTCCCCAGTGTGGGGTTGATACACCCTGTCACACATGCACTCTGTGGAAAAGATGAGAGTTCACTTTTTTATACCTGTGCTCTTCTCACATCCAGCTTCAAGCCAAGAAGCTGTCTGGCAGCACTGCATTTTAAAGATGTCGCTTCACCACCAACTTCTCACGCAATAATTTCATATGACTAGAGAGTGCTGACTGACTCAGACCTGGGGGAGAGCAATTAGACTCCAACTCCAGTGAACAAAGGTCAAACATCAGCTGTAGGCACAAATGAAGTCCTATCGGCTCTCACGGCTTGGCTTTGTAACTTGCAATTTTAGAGGCTGTCAAACAGGAGATCAATCATTTCACACTCTAACCAGAATGGACGTTCCAAAATATTTGCATAAACCTCTCTCTATCATTCACTTCAAGAATGGAAATTTCTTGACCACCATAATCTGGAGTCATAAAATATGACAGGAAAGAACATCACCATGCCATTTCAAGTTATTTGTCTATCTCTCCTGTTCTGAATAAAAGATCCAGGATGCTTCCCAACCAGAAGATGTTTTTACTGACAATGATCATTAAGCAAGTAATGATAGAAAAACTACAGACAGGTAGATAGGGTAACACACATATCAAATTGTTATGTGTGTGTTAATGGATCCCACATAGCTAGCTATCTACATATTAGGTCTTGTACTGGTGCCCGCCATGCCAGTATAATATCTCAGCACAGTATCTAGCTAAAGAGATCCTACAAGGATTTAGATAAAACTGTATTCAAGTTATGAAACAAGGACAAAATGCAGAACCATACACTGAAATTGTATAATGGAAAATTTGGGTGGTGTAGAAGAAAGGGCGTCATCACCCAGATTTCTACTATCTTGCAGGAACAATTGCTTAAATAGACCTCCTGCCTTCCACAATCGTGTGGAAAAGTCTGTCAAGAACCACACAGTGGGGGCCTTTGGTGTTTATGAATATAAGTCTAAGATGGACTATCTACCATTTTCCAGATATATCTGCTGAAAAGCAGATCTTCTTGCTATGGGACAAGGGATAGACTTGGTGAACCTACAAGTCTTTCCATCCAAATGATTCTCTGTATTCCTGACCAGAAGTAAAGTTATCCATGAGCAGCAAGACAGTTTTTAGTGGGAACAGCTTCAAATCACGTGACAATTATAGCTGTGTGAAATCTCTGAATTTCATCTCAAACTCACTTAGCCTGCATTACACTAGCAAGAGTGAAGGATGTTCACACATCTGCAAAAACCATGAATTGCCTTCTCCCCTTTCAGGCTTCCATCTCCCCACAGCTGGCTATTTCTCTCTGAAGACACAGAGCCTTTCCCACCCCCCTTACTTCTTTACCTTAACTAAACTAGCCCTGAAGTAGTAATTAAGAGTATGTTAAAGATTAATTTAATTAGTTTATATTTGCATAGCACTTTACAGGGGAATGTACTGTATTTAAATGCTATGCATTTTCATGTGGTAGGGAAAGGATCGTGCTCCCTTTAGAGCATGAATGGAGTTAATTGAACTTGAACCTCTCAAACAAGGTAGAGTCATGCATTGTATAACTAAGGTATTTGCAGCATTCCCATTAGAGAGAAAGAATCTCTATAGTGTGAGCATTTTCCTCTACCTCTACCAATGCATTTGTTGTTACCAACACATACCTAAGCTCATTGAAGGGCATCACACTATAGAAAATATATAGTAGCATGCCTAATGTTAGGTATCAAAATCTTAGTTTAGGGGTCAGTATGAATTAGGCCCCCAACAAATACAAAGTGATCCAGCAGTTGCATTCATTCCCCTTCTCTCTGGTGAACTGGTTTGCTATTCTAATATAGAACAAATTATACAGCAGTATAGTTGGTAATAACAAATATCTTTCCTTAGTAGAAGAGCCAAAAATCCTTCTGTTCACTTTAAAACTGCTTCAGCTAATGAATATTCTTCACACAGCAGGCCAGAACCTACTCCTTTCTGTGGCTGCTTTGCACTAGTCTACTGGCACAAAACCACCTTAGCTCACTAACTTAAGGTTCCCCAACACAGAGGAATAGTTTGCATTAGGTGCCCAGCTGGCCCCAAGATCATGGAGGTTGTAGAGATGACATACCTTTGCCCCATGCTCTTCAATCCTGCCCTGAGTGGACATAACCAACATATTCTTAAAATCAGCTATGAAACTTTAATATTAAATATTTGCCAGGAATGGTCTCCTCTGAGTTGTGTATTGTGGTAAAACAGGGAGCTGAGTCTTATGTGTGCTTTCTGTTTCCAACACCAAAAGCTGGAATGTATCAATATTTGTTTCAGTTACTACAGCAATGTACATCTGCCAAAGAATACTGAAGATGTAAACGAATGTCCATGACGGAGAAACATTTGATAGCAGTAGTTGGTCATGATACCGTATGCAAAGGACTTGCCCTACGTTATCAGGCTATTTGTTCATAGGGTGACCAGATGTCCCGATTTTATAGGGACAGTCCCAATTTTTGGGTCTTTTTCTTATATAGGCACCTATCACCCCGCAGCCCCTGTCCCGATTTTTCACACTTGCTGTCTGGTCACCCTATTTGTACATCACATCTGGCATGTTGTCTTCTACAATGACGATATAGAATACTTCAGAAAAAAGGTGAAAACCCTTCAAAATGCACCTGGCCAAATGTGTATTATTGTACTCAAAGGGGAAACTGTGGCTTACCTAATGCATGTGATTTGATTTCCTTTATCTTAACATGTGTCACTAAGAACCCAATCCTGTAAGCCCTCCGTATGTAGAAGTCCCAGTGACTTTCATAGGAGTTCCCTTTACGGAAGGCTTGCAGGACTGGGCATCAAATGTTACTATGGGCCATTAAATTATCCAGCTTTTTAGTCTGATTGACTATTTCTTTTATGTATCCAGTATGTGTAGGTTTCACCAACTTTCTGTGGCACATCAGAAAAAAAAATCTAAACATGTCACATATTTTCAAGAGAGAATCCCTGCAGGGTGCATGTATATGCTGTTCCAATACATGAAACTATTTATCTGTCAAGCTCCAATCACACTAGCGATGGTTAGACTTCAAGGTCACCCCACTCCACCAGAAGTCTCAAGTTTCTTCCAGTGAGTATCCTGGCAACCCTGCCTATCTTTACTTACTTACTGGAGGGATGGAGGGTGTTGGAGGGAACAGGAAGGATGATATTAACAGGATGTCAGGGACTTAAATAAATGGTTCTTTAGGTTGGTGCACAGACACTGCAGGCTATTTTGAGATGCCAGCTTCATTTAGGATGAAATGCCTTTCAGCTGTTCTTCCTCTGCTAAGCATAAGTATTTTAGGGTGAGAAGAAGGAGCACTGCAAGTGTCTCATCCAGCCCAGTCCCCATCAATTAATACCCAGATCAGTGCATTTTTCTGGCAGATCCCATCCCACACCCAGCTTTTTTGCTGCACTTGCAGAAGAGTGACCCCTTCTCTGTCTCCTTAAACCAGGCCCTGGAATAACTGCTGTTACCTTAACACCCCCTCCCCCCACACACACACCTTCATTTTATTTCTGTTTTTCTCTTTGTTCTTTTTTCTTTCTTTTAGTTTTGCCCATTTTTTGTTGCTCCCTTATTTTGTGATCTCCCATCCAAGTTCTCTGCTTACCAAAAAGGAACATGCTGCCTGGAGTCAGGGTGTCCATAGGTGGCTTCATTGGGGGTGGGGAGTTTGAAGGGGGGCTGCATGTGCTTTTGCTGCTGAACCGATTGCCCACAGGACTAAAGAATGGAAGCTTGGGCTAGTGAGATAGTGCCAGAGGCTGCAACATGTGAGTCGCTTCAGCAATTGACCGTATCAGGGATTACTGTGGAATCAGGAGTACGACAGGTGAGGTTCAAGGAGCCACCAATTGCTTTGCCCACAGCTGCTGGCACACATTTAGAGTGATAGTTGGAGCATTTCCAGGGTCACGCAGCTTTCTCCACTTTCACAGCTTCTTTCTGCTGCTCTGCACCTTCGCACAATGTTAGAACGCTCCCTCCATACTGAAAATGCTGACCTATCCATGATATTGATCATATTTTAGCCACTTTATAAATAAAAATAATAACTAATACTTTGAACTTCTGGGTCTCAAAATGCATTATAGGCATTAACTAATTAAAACCTCACAACAGCCTGGTATAGTAAGGGATATAATAAGGGATACTTTACCAACCACTGAAATGCAGCCATCTCTGGGGGTAGAATGCAGGACCTCTTTAACAGCATAACAAGCCATATTTAAGGACAAGAGGTGAAGACAATTGCAGCAGCTTACTTGAAACTGCTGGGGAATTTACAGGCAAAAATGTATCCCATTTAAGCTATAGGCAGAATGTTATCTGACTTGATTAGTCTGGGACCCGAGGGGTAAAATCTCTACTCTTAAGAGCACAGCACGTTCAGAACTGAAACACTGAGAAAGATATTGGACCTAAAACATTTTCTACAGAAAAGTATTTCTTTGGTTCAATTTGTCTGCAGGAATACACTCGTTATAGTTACTAAGAAGCCTCCACAGCAACAGAAACAAATCTCCCAAAGCAACAGAATTTTTAATAATTAGTTAAACCAAAACTTTAAAAATTACTTTGGGAGCTGTGTCATTTTCTCTCCCACATTCTAAATACTTTAACTATCTTTTATTATTCTCTTTTGCTCATTTATAGCTGGGATTTCTGCCAAGCTTGCAGTGAAATAGGACTCTTATGACTAGGGCTGCCTGTTGCTGTATCAAAAAGTTCTTCTGTTGTATACCAGATAGATTAACTTTAAAGAGATGGCGTCGGTCTATTTTGTCAAAATAGCCGCATCCAATAACTTCAGTTTAACACATGCCAGAGGTGAAGTCATCCATTTGTGCAGAAGGTATCCCTATCAGGAAAACCTTTACTTCTCCTGTTGGCAAGCAGACAACTGACAGCAGATTAGTCAGTCCAGCGCATTATAGCTTGCATCTCATCTAGTGATCTGATTGTTATTGCCATTTTCCATGTGCTAGGAAATCAAACTTTTATTATGATTAAGAGTTTCTTAAGGGGACAGATTATGTCACCGTCGATCACGGGACTACTCTCCGAGTAAGATTCTACTAATCTCTATGAGTGAGGATGACAGAATCCAACCATTAACTAGGGCCAGCCAGACTTTTAGGGTATGTCTACACTGTAGCTGGGAGCAAGCCTCCCAACCTAGGTAGACAGACCCAGGTTGTAGCCCAGGCTCTCAAGCTTAAGGGGTCAGGTGGGCTTGAGAGCCCAACCTCCAGCCCAAGCCGCAGTATTCACACAGCTATTGTT
This sequence comes from Platysternon megacephalum, assembly GCA_003942145.1. Lineage (NCBI taxonomy): Eukaryota > Metazoa > Chordata > Testudines > Platysternidae > Platysternon > Platysternon megacephalum. The sequence goes on along the minus strand of QXTE01000056.1, from coordinate 4,175,878 downwards.
AGTGCATGCGTTCAAGCCCCGCTCGTGTGAGTCTGTCTACCAGGGCTGGGAGGCTCGCTCCCAGGTGCAGTGTAGACAGACCCTTGGATCAGTTCAACAGTGCCACTCTCCCCAAGGGGTCCCATTGAAATCAGCAGGACCACTTGTGCAATAAAGGTGCACCTCCGCATGAGTAAGGGTACTAGAACCTGACCCTATTTCTTCTTATGCAATTAGTGTCAGACGGGTTTAAAACTCTGTTGGTTGCTACCATAGAAATATCTTCTTAATTCTCATATTTCAATTAACTTTAGTGCTTTCAAGATCCTCTTTCATGAAACAGCAGTTCTGTGTTGTTGTTGCTGTTTTCAATTGCACTGTCACGAGGAGGCATGGCCTCCATCAGAGGCGGACGCCGCAAACTGCCTGGTGGGCAGAACTAGGAGGGCCACGCCCTGCACACCAGAAGCAGAGGGGCGGGACATGAAGGGGAAGTGTAAAAGGCCAGCCCAGCAGCTCAAGTGGGAGGGAGCTGCCGAGGGAGACAGACACGTCTTCCCCGCTGATGCCCCAAGGACTTGCATGAGTTTCCAGAGAGCCCTGCCCCTCTCAACACAGAGGAGCTGCTACTGCTACCCTTGGTGGTGTATCCCGAGGAGACTGAGGACAACCCCTGGAAGCAGCCCAGGAGAACCAGATTACCGTCTGGCTGTGGTGCTGCCGGAATCACGGTCAGCGTGCTGCGGGTGGAGTCCCTGCTGACCTAGTGGCAGACCACTCGGCCACTGTTAGGGCTCTGGGCTGGGACATGGTGGAGTTGGGCAGGCCCGAGTTCCCCTACCCCTGCCACCCCATCTCTGGGGTGGCAGTACTCCCCCTCCCTAGGCCAGGAGGTCTGCACTCCTCAGGCACCCCTGCCTGAGCGGCGTAGACTGTGCGTGGTGCTCGCCCCGCCCGGAGCCCCATAGACTGTGGTTGGTGCTATAACTCTGCCTGATTGCAGGCCAGAGTCCTGACTGTTTACTGCTCCACCCTGCTTGAGGGCCGGGGCCCACCGAGTACCACTAATTCCCCCTTTCTTTGTTTGAAAAATACTCTAGACTGCGAACACGGAGGGATGGTCCCGCCCGATTACATGGACATTCACAGAATATCACTGACTATCAGCCTTCACTTGCAGTTTATGTACCAGGACATAAAACACAAGTGGCCTGATTTTCCATTGCCCTGCATCGTGTGTAGTTATATACAGTGGTGCAATGTGGGTACAAAATGCTGCCAGACTGTTGGACTGCCCTATCAATAATGGTGTGCAGCAGCAACAGTAAACAGTAACTGAGCTAGATCCCTTCCAAACACACCCACTGTCATAACTGGCAAATCTCTCTAAAGCTTTCAGTTACACCAAAATAGAGGCACTCACCAAATTAACACACACTAACTTTGTATTTATGGTTGGCAACTTATTCTGCAGCTCAAGTTATGTGCTGGAACGACATGACCTTGGGGATTCAAGTTACTACTAGCAAAGAACGGAACTCACTATTCAGCAAAGAAAGCCATTAAGAACCCATATTGCCACAAAAGGACAATTCTAAGCAGGACAAGGGGTTATTTGACCAATATACAAGGGTATGGTGAGACTTTGGCCAGGTCTACACTACAGACCTATATCGGTATAACTACGTCATTCAGGGGTGTGAAAAATCCACACTCCTGAGCAACGCAGTTTTATCAAACTAACTCCCTCTCCCCCCGTGTAGACAGTCCTATGTCAGCGGGAGAGCTTCTCCCATACCTACCACCTCTTGGGAAGGTGGAGTAGCTACACCAACGTGAGACGTTCTCCCGTTGGCGTAAGAGTGTCTTCATTCTAGCGCTACAGTGGTGCACCTGCGCCGCTGTAGTGCTGTCCATGAAGACAAGCCTTTAGTACCGTGTTTAAGTTTGGGCACCGGTAGTGCTCCCTTGCCCTCCAGTGCAGAGGGAGGCCACTCTGCCTTGTTGTCTTGGGGTTTAGTCCTCGGCCTCGGGTCGCACTGGTGGGGCCGAGCTGTAAGCAGTCTAGAGCTCTGGGCCTGTCTGGCAGAGGCAAAACACACAACAACAGTCTGGGCCCCTTGTCCCAGCCCCTGGGCAGGGCAGTGCCCTGCATAGTCTCTAGCTTGCAGCCCTGCAATAGGGCTAACAGCAAGTAACAGTCTAGGGCTGGGCTGGTAGCAGGCTGTAGCTTGGGCTTGTGGGCTCAGGCAGCCAGCAACCACACAGAGTCAATACGCTCTAGCCCCTGGGTGGGTAGAGCAGGAAGCAGGCTTTAGCCTAAGCTTGGGGCTCAGGCAGCCAGCAAACACACACAGTCTCGGGGTTCAGGTAGGGGTGAGCGCCCACACAGTCTAGGGCAGTAGTGGGCAACCTGGCGGGCCGCTAGACAGTTTGTTTACATTGACTGTCCGCAGGCATGGCTGCCCGCAGCTCCCAGTGACAGCTGTCTCGCACCACTCTGAACAGTTACCCCGCGTGTGCAACCAATCGTCCCCCACTTCCTTTTCTACCCCAGAGGATCGACGTGAAATTCCGAGGTAGAGGGGAGGAATGGGGGTAGTGGAGCACCCACAGGGTCCTTGAAGAACCTCAGTTTCTGCACAAAGTGAGTAACCTTCTCTTCTTCTTCGAGGAGTGTCCCTGTGGGTGCTCCACTTTAGGTGACTGTAGAGCAGTGCCCCTCAGTGGAGGGGAGGGGCTTTGGAGTTGATTTATGTGCGGTGAAGAGCACCAAGAGTCCAAACTGAGCATCTGCAGCTGATTGTTGTTCTAATGCAGGGGTAGGCAACCTATGGCACGTGTGACAAAGGAGGCACACGGGCTGATTTTCAGTGGCACTCACACTGCCCGGGTCCTGGCCACCGATCCGGGGGGCTCTGCATTTTAATTTAATTTTAAATGAAGCTTCTTAAACATTTTAAAAACCTTATTTACTTTACATACAACAATAGTTTAGTTATATATTATAGACTTATAGAAAGAGACCTTCTAAAAATGTTAAAATGTATTACTGGCACGCGAAACCTTAAATCAGAGTGAATAAATGAAGACTCGGCGCACCACTTCTGAAAGGTTGCTGACCCCTGTTCTAATGCATAGTGTTTGGTAAAGGTATGGACTGATGCCCAGGTAGCTGCTTTACAAATGTCCATGATGGGTACATTATTGAGAAAGGCTACAGATGTGGATAGTGCGCTGGTGGAGTGTGTGCGAAGTCCAGAGGGAGCTTGCAGATTATAGTTTTGATAACATAATTGAATACATGTAGATACCCATTTAGATTGTATCCACAACAGAACATTCCCAGGGTCAAACCATCTCCAAGCAGAGACTAACAGTCTGGATGATTTTCTAAAGGTTTTTGTTCTTTCTATATAGAAAGCACTCTGCGGACGTCCAGCGTGTGAAGGGAGGCCTCTCTGTTGTCTGCATGCTGTTTGGGGAATAATACAGGTGAGTAAATGGGCTGTTTAAGATGGAAGGGGGTGGCGACCTTGGGTATGAATTTAGGATGTGGACATGGGATTACGTTGTCTTTGAGGAATGTGGTATAAGGTGGATGTGCCATTAGGGCACCCAGCTCTCCCACCCTTCTTGCTGATGTGATATCTACAAAGAAGGCGACCTTCATGGATAGGTGCAACATTGAGCAGGTCGCTAGTGGTTCAAAGGGTTTACCCATGAGGGCATGGAGAATGAGATTCTGATCCCACATGGGGGTCAGGTGCCGTAGTGTGGGATAAGTGTTCTCTATGCCCTTAAGGAAGCGTTGAGTCGGCGGGTGAGCGAAGACGGTTACTCCGTCCACCTTAGAGTGGAAGGAGGTGATGGCTGCTAGATGCACTCTGAGTGAGCTAGTTGATAGGCCCGATTTTTTTAGTGTCAATATGTAGTCGAGGATTATGGGTAGCGGGGCCAACAGTGGAATAATCTGTTTGTCCTGGCACCAAGTACAGAATCATTTCCACTTGTGCATGTATGTCTTTCGTGTGTTCAGCCTTCGACTGTTCAGTAGTATATCTTGAACTTCCTTAGAACAGTGTGTCTCAAGTCCCATCATCCATGGATTAGCTAGGCCTTGAAATGGAGTACTGAAATGTTGGGGTGACGGAGGCATCCTGCATCCTGTGTCAGCAGATGAGGCACAAGGGGAAGGGTTCGTGGTGCTGTCACAACCATCTGTTTCAGGTATGGAAACCATGTTTGTCTGGGCCATGTTGGTGCAATGAAGATGACCCTGGATTTGTCTAGTTTGATCTTGTGGAGGACATGGCTCAATAGAGGGATTGGAGGGGAGGGGGGACAGCATACAGTAGTGGGGCCTCCCATTTCACAAGGAAGGCGTCTCCCAGAGAGTCGTGCCCCAGTCCGGCCTGAGAGCAGTATTGAGGGCACTTGGCATTGTGTGCCATTGTGAAAAGATCTATTGAGGGGAATCCCCACTGTCCGAATATAGTTTTTATGATTCCGGGATCCATCTCCCACTCGTGGATTTCTGAAAAGTTCCTGCTTAGTTGGTCCGCTGTTGCATTCTGGGGTCCGGGCAGGTAGGATGCTATGATGTCTATCTTGTTGGAGATGCATCACTGCCAGAGGCAGACTGCTTCTGCACAGAGGGGATAAGATCGGGCCCCTCCTTGGTGATTTACATAAAATATAGTCGCCAAGTTGTCTGTAAGAATCTGGACAGTCCTGTTGCGGATCAGAGGGAGAAAGTGCTGGCAGGCATTTCAGACTGCCCTTAGCTCCAGTAGATTTATGCGGAGATTGGATTCTGTTGGGGACCAGTGACCTTGGATGGTATTGTCACACAAGTGTGCCCCCCATCCCAACAGAGAGGCGTGTATGGTGATTGTTACAGATGGAGGTTTTTGTTGGAAGGGGACACCTGAGCAAACGTTCATATGTTGTGTCCACCACGTGAGCAAGTCTTTTACCCTGCTGGGCATTGTAAGACATCTGTTGAGCGAGTGTCTGTGTGGAATATAGACAGTGCGGAGCCAGGTCTGTAGGCATCTCATGTGGAGGCTGGCATGTTTCACGGCAAATGTCATAGCCACCATGTGCCCCAGTAGTTGTCGGCATGGTCTGGCGTACGTTTGCGGGCTGTATCTTACTGTTGTAATTAGATTTGTTAGAGTAAGAAAGCATTGTTGGGGTAGTCGTGCTGTTGCTGTGAGTCAGTCGAGGTGTGCCCCTATAAAGTCCAAGTGTTGGGTGGGTATCAGAGTGGATTTTTGAAGGTTGATTTGTAACCCTAGGTCCGTAAACAGGGTTATAGTGGTGTGAGTGGCATCGATTGCTGCCTGCTGTGTTGGTGCTTTTAGAAGGCAGTTGTCTAGGTAGGAAAATATGATCACACCCTGCCTACAGAGGTGTGCTGCTGTGACGGCGAGAACCTTGGAAAACACCCTGAGGTGGTAGACAGGCCAAAGGGGAGCACTCTGTAGTGGTAATGCAGGTTCCCTAGAGTGAATTACAGGAACCACCTGTGTGCCGGGTGAATGGTAACATGAAAGTAAGCATCCTGTAGGTCGAGGACCGAAAGCCAATCTCCTTTCTCCAATGTCGGAATTATAGTTACTAGAGTCACCATCTTGAAACGTTGTGTCCTTACAAACTTGTTTAGTTTTCGCAAGTCGAGACTGGGCCTCCATCCACCTATTTTCTTCTGACTGAGAAAGTAACGTGAATAAAACCCTCTGCCCCTGAGTTGAGCTGGCATGGGTTCCACAGCACCTAATTGTAGGAGATGGTTTATTTCCTGCTCTAGCAGATGCACGTGAGAGGGGTCCCTGAAGAGGTACAGGGAAGGGGCGTGGGTAGGTGAATAGAGATAAAAGGGATGGAGTAGCCCTTTTAGATTATTTCCAGAACCCATTTGTCTGTGATGATGGTTTTCCAGACTGGGCAGAATGGTGACAGGCGGTCTCCAAATGGGCTGGAGATTGGATGTAACTCTGCGATTGGAGAATGTGGGGTTCTCGTGTCCTCGACCAACATTTCAAAATGTTTGCCTCGAACTGGATGGTTGAGATGTAGACGACTGATCTTGTGGTTGTCGGTTTCTCGTCTGCCTCTGTTTGTGGCACTGGTCATAGTGTCTTTGAGGATGGGTGTCTGGGGCAGTTTGGAATCGTTGATTATAGAATCTGCCCTGTTTCTTTTTGTTTGAAGGGACATAGATTCTGAGTCTCTTTAATGTTGCTTGGGAGTCCTTCAAGGTATGCATGGAGACGTCTGTGCTCTATGCAAACAATTTTTGGCCTTAAAAAGGTAGGTCCTCTACGGTTTCTTGAACTTCCCTGGGAAACCCAGAAAGATGGAGCCAGGAAGCCCTAGGCATGACTACGGATATAGAGATGGATTGTGCCACCATGTCAGCAGAATCAAGAGAAACCTGCAGGGCCGTTCTGGCAATGAGGGAACCTTCTGCAATACTGGCCTTGTAGTGCTCCTTTTTGTCTTCTGGAAGTTGTTCAATAAAGGTTGCCATGAGAAAACATGTTGTGCGTGTATTTGGCTAGTAAGGCCAAGTAGTTGCCTATTCGGAATTGGAGGGTAGACGATGAGTAAACTTTCCTTCCGAAAAGGTCTAGTCTTTTCCAGTCCTTATCATAATGGGTGGTTCTCGACTGATGTTGCTTCCCCCTTTGATTAACCGCTTCTACCACCAATGAGTTTGGGGTAGGGTGGGTGAACAAAAACTTAGCCCCCTTAGTCGGTACATAGTACTTCTTGTCAGCTCTCTTACAAGAAGGCGGAGCTGTGGCTGGTGTCTGCCAGACAATTTTTGCCGGGTCCATAATGGCTGCATTAATGGGTAGTGCAACCTTAGCTGATGGAGAAGCTTGGAGTATATCTGTCAGTTTATGCTGTGTCTCTGGTAGCTCTGCCAGTGATATGTCGAGGGAGTCAGCTACCTGTTTAAACAGATCCTGAAAGGATTTAAAATCATCTCCAGATGTGGGGGGTGGCAGCATTATTATTTCGTCTGATAACGAAAAAGAGATATGGGTAGGTGGGAGGGTATCGCCCTCAGGCATATCTTCAGGTTCGTCTACTTTCTCCTCCAGCGTTTCTGAGGAAGCTGGGGCAGGTGGCGAAGGTGATTGTGTTGTTTTGGACCTGGGTGGGTTGGGGGGGCTGATGTTCTGTGCCCTGTATAATGCCCATGGGTCCCGGTATGCCCCGCTTGGTGGGAGGGCCATGGGAGGTGGCACCCATTGTAGAGCCTGCCAGCCTCTTCCATCCAGAGATGTTTGGTGCCACAAGGGTCCAGGTTTGGGTGAGGAATGGCGAGGGGTGTACATCCCTGCCTCCTCTTCCTCCTCCTCATCGCTGGAAAGAGGAGGGATTGAGCCAGCGGGGGGTAGTAGTCGGCTTGGTCCCGGTCTGGCTGGGGTGCTGTCGGTGCTGAAAAGCGGTGTCCCCGGAGTTGAAGTAATCAGGAGGCCCACCTGTCTGATAAATTGTTGCGGCACCCAGAGTACTGAGGATGGAGGCAGACTCTGGCTGGAAATGAGAGGGAGGGCTTCCGGTGCCGCAGGCTTGCTGCATTGTATCGGTGCAGCGGGGGCACCATTGTCTGGGTTTTCTTCAGCTCCACCAGTGCCGAGCTAGGAGGCTTGGCTTTGGTACCTGCACCCTCCATGAGAGCTAGACTGAACTGGGTCTTTACCTCCCCGGGATGTCTCAGTACCGGATGTTCCCAGTGCCTTGCAGTCCGGCACTCTCGGTTCCGTCGGTACCAGGGCAGACTTTGTGGTCGGAGATCACTTTTTATGAGGCAAATCTTGCTGCGGTGAAGAGTGAGACCACTTTTTTGTGGCTTTTTTAGGAACAGAGTCCTTAGTAGCCCTTTTAGAGGAGGATCCCATGTCTGAGGCAGCTGTTGGCGACCGTTGGCCAGGAGGTGTCATGGATTCCGGGTCGGAGGCTGGTCTGAGGGAGTTCTCCATCATCAGGAGTTTCAACTGGAGATCCCTAGCCTTCCTTGTCCTAGCTGTCAGTTTTTTGCAGTGGGGACACTTTTGAGATATATTTGTCTCCCCCAGGCAATGGACATACTGTGCGTGGCCGTCGGAGACTGGTATAGACAGTCTGCAAGTGAGACAGCGTTTGAAGCCTGGAGAACCAGGCATCTCTGAGAGGCTATGCTGAAAGGAAGAATGGGAATAATTCCGAAAAAGTTGGGGTTTTTTTAATGGTAAAAGAAAAGTAAAGGAGAAATTAAGGGAGAGAGGTACTAGCTGGGAAAGAACTGAAATAATAGAAATAGCTAAAGCCATGAGAGCGCTGCTGTCATTGCGACCAAAGCCAAAAGTGGTAGAGAAGGAACTGGGGGACAGTTGGCTGCACATCCGGGGTAACCGCTTGGAGTGGTGCGAGATGACTGCCGTTCATGCGCGGCCAACCGGGGCATTGCTACTACAAATCTCTGATTAGAAGCGCAGGGCGCTAAGACACCTAAAGTGGAGCATCCACAGGGATTCTCCTGAAAGAAAAAACATTGGTTGTCCTTCACATGGGAACAAATGACAACACAGCTAGATTCTCACTGGAACATATCACGGGAGACTATGCCAGGCTGGGGAAGACGCTTAAGGAAATGGAGGCTCAAGTGATCTTCAGTGGGATTCTGCCTGTATCTAGAGGAGGAGAATGAAGGAGAGATAAGATTATGATGATCAACAGATGGCTCAGGCAGTGGTGATATAAGGAGGTCTCTGGGATGTTTGACCACTGGGAGGCATTCATGGACAGAGGACAGTTCTCATGGGATGGACTCCATCTGAGTAGGGAGGGAAATAGATTTCTGGGATGGAGATTGGCACAACTCATTAAAAGAGCTTTAACCTAGGATCTCGGGGGAGATTGATGGGAGATGCTCATGTAATCTCCACACCCGATTTTAACATTGAGAGGGAGGAAAATCAAGTAAGAAACAATACAGCAATGGAGAAAAAATAGCAGTGGGTAGGAGAATGGACATTCAGAGGAAGGATAGGGCTTATACCAGTCAGATAGGTGATACTGGCAGTAGAATGATTGTACCCAATCAGGGGAGGAATGTGGATGAAGCCAAGCAGCAACAGTTAAGATGTTTGTACACCAGTGCAAGGAGACTGGGTAACAAAATGGAAGAACTAGAACTACTGGTGCAGGAAGTAAAACCAGATATTATAGGGATAACTGAAACATGGTAGAATACTAGTCCTGACTGGAGTACAGGTATTGAGGGGTATGTGCTGTTCAGAAAAGACAGAAATAAAGGCAAAGTTGGTGGAGTAGCACTGTAGATTAACGATGAGGTAGACTGTAAAAAAATTAGAAGTGATGGAATGGATAAGACCAGGGGTTCTCAATCTGGGAGTCGGGGCCCCTCAGGGGGTCGTGAGGTTATTCCATGGGGGTCGCGAGCTGTCAGCCTCCACCCCAAACTCTGCTTTGTCTCCAGCATTTATAATGGTGTTAAATTAAAATAATGTTTTTATATATTTATCAGGGGGGTCACACTCAGAGGCTTGCTATGTGAAAGGGGTCACCAGTAAAAAAAGTTTGAGAGCCACTGGATAAGACAGAGTCTGTTTGGATCAAAATCTCTTTGGCGAAGAAAGCTACTAGAGGTTCTCCTGATATAGTGCTTGGGGTGTGCTACAGACCACCAGGATCTGATCTGGATACGGATAGAGACCTTTTTAATAAAATATATACTACTGGGAATTGTGTGATTATGGGAGACTTTAACTTTCCAGATATAGATTGGAGGACAAGTGCTACTAATAGTAAGGCCCAGATTTTCCTGGACGTGATGGCTGACAGATTTCTTCACCAAATAGTTGCTGAATCAACAAGAGGTGATGCCATTTTAAATTTGTTATTCGTGAGTACTGAGGACCTCATACAAGACCTGATTGTAGAGGACAGCCTTGGTTTGAGTGATCATGATCTAATTCAGTTTAAACTACATGGAAGTATAAACAAAAATAGATCTGCAACAAGGGTCCTTGATTTCTAAAGAGCTAACTTTAAAAAATTAAGGGAGTTAGTTAGGGAATTGGACTGGACTGAAGAACTCAAGGATCTGAATGTGGAGGAGGCTGGGAATTACTTTAAGTCAAAGTTGCAGAAGTTATGTAAAGCCTGCATACCAAGCAAGGGAATAAATTCCCTTCGTAGGGAAGGGTTGCAGACCGAGCTGGATGAGCGAGCATCTCAAACAGAGATAATCAAAACAGATTACAAGAAAGCAGAAAGCCTAGAAGTAATGGAAGATGGCAGGGATCAGCAAGGAAAGCTACCTCTTGGAGGTCAGAAAGCATAGGGATAAAGTGAGAATTGCCAAAAGCCAAGCAGAGTTAGACCTTGCAGAGGGAATTAAAACCAATAGTAAAATATTCTGTAAAAAGAAAAAGTGGGACCTCTAAGCACTGAGGATGGGGTGGAGATTAAATATTATCTATGTATGGCCCAACACCTAAACAAATACTTTGCCTCAGTTTTTAATGAGGCTAATGACGAGGTTAGAAGTAGTGGCAGGTTGGTTAATGAGAATATGGAGGTAGAAATTACTGCATCCAAGGTGGAAATCAAACTTAAACATCTTAATGGGACTAAATTGGGGGGCCTGGATAATCTCCATCCTAGCATATTAAAGGAACTGGCACATGAAATTGCAATTCCAACAGCAAGAATTTTTAATGAATCTATAAACTTGGGGGTTGTACCCGATGACTGGAGAATTGCTACTATAGTTCCTATTCTTAAGAAAGACAAAAAAAGTGATCCAGGAAACTACAGTTTGACCTCAATTGTATGCAAGGTCTTGGAACAAATTTTAAAAGAAAAAGTAGTCAAGGACATAGAGGTGAACAGTAATTGGGATAGAATACAACCTGGTTTTACAAAAGATAGATTGTGCCAAACCAACCTGATCTCCTTCTTTGAGAAGATAATTGATTTTTTGGACAAAGGAAATGAAGTAGATCTAATTTACCTGGTTTTCAGTAAGGCATTTGATAGAATTCCACATGGGAAATTATTAGTTAAATTGGAGGAGATGGGGATTAATATGAGAATTGAAAGGTGGATAAGGAACTGGTTAAAGGGGAGACTAGAATGGGTCATACTGAAAGGTGAACTCTCAGGTTGGAGAGAGGTTACTAGTGGAGTTCCTCAGGGATCGGTCTCGGGACCAAATCTTATTTAACATTTTTTATTACTGACCTTGGCACAAAAAGTGGGAGCGTGCGAATAAAATTTGCAGATGACACAAAGTTGGGAGGTATTGTGAATATCATATGAGAAGATCTGGATGATCCTGTAAACTGGAATAATAGAAATGGGATGAGACTTAATAGTGCAAAATGCAAGGTCATCCTTTTAGGGACTAACAGCAAGACTTTTTGCTATAAGCTTGGGACTTATCAGTTGGAAGCGACTGAGGAAGAGAAAGACCTGGGTGAATTGGTTGATCACAGGATGATTGAGCCGTCAATGTGACGCAGCTGTGAAAAAGGCTAATGCTATCCTAGGATGCATCAGGCAAGGTATTTCCAGTAGAGACAGGGAAGTGTTAGTACCATTGTACAAGGGGAGACCTCATCTAGAATAATGTGTGCAATTCAGGTTTCCCATGTTTAAGATGAATTCAAACTAGAAAAGGTGCAGAGAAGAGCTACTAGGATGATCTGGGGAATGGAAAACTACCTTATGAGAGGAGACTCAAAGAACTTGGCTTGTTTAGCCTAACCAAAAGAAGACTGAGGGGAGATATTGCTCACTATAAATAAATCAGAGGGATAAATACCAGGAGGAAAAGGAGTTCAGTTAAGCGCCAATGTGGACACAAGAACAAATGGATATAAATTGGCCATCAACAAGTTTAGGCTTGAATTCTAACCATCAGAGCAGTGAAGTTCTGGAGCAGCCTTCCAAGGGGAGCAGTGGGGGCAAAAAATCTAACTGTCTTCAAGACTGAGCTTGACACGTTTATGGAGGGGGCAGCATGATTGAAATGCCTACAGTGGCACGTGGCCCATTGGCAACTGCCAGTAGCAAAAATCCCCAATGACCAAAGACAGGACACTAGATGGGGAGGGCTGTGAGTTACTACAGAGAATTCTTTCCCAGGTATCTACCTGGTGGGTCTGGCTCACATGTGCAGGGTCTAACTGATCACTGTATTTGGGGTTAAGAAGGAATTTCCCCCCAGTCAGATTGGCAGAGACCCTGGGTTTTTTTTTGCCTTCCTCTGCAGCATGGGGCATGAATCACTTGCACGTTTAAACTAGTGTAAATGGTGAATTTTCTGTAACTTGCAGTATTTAAACCATTATTTGAGGACTTCAGTAACTCAGACAGAGGTTAGGGGCCTATTACAGGAGTGAGTGGGTGAGGTTCTTGTGGCCTGCAATGTGCAGGGTCAGACTAGATCAGGGGTCGGCAACCTTTCAGAAGTGGTGTGCCGAGTCTTCATTTATTCACTCTAATTTAAGGTTTCGCGTGCCGGTAATACATTTTAACGTTTTTAGAAGGTCTCTTTCTATATGTCTATAATATATAACTAAACTATTGTTGTATGTAAAGTAAATAAGGTTTTTAAAATATTTAAGAAGCTTCATTTAAAATTAAATTAAAAGGCAGAGCCCCCCGGACCGGTGGCCAGGACCCGGGTAGTGTGAGTGCCACTGAAAATCAGCTCGCGTGCCGCCTTCGGCACACGTGCCATAGGTTGCCTACCCCTGGACTAGATGATCACGATGGTCCCTTCTGACCTTAAATTCTATGAGTCCGTTCAAGAACAGGAACTTGTATAGAGAGACATTTCTAAGGAACTCTGGCTCACGTCTAGTACAACAGGGAATACCTAGAAGATGCACTTTGCTTTCCCACAGTTGTGCTTGTAGTTTCTCTAGTGGCAGAGCACAGACAGGAATGAATATAGAAGGATACATTTGTGTAAAAGAGCTCTAATGAATATAAAGGATATTCTTCATTGAGGATTATGGTCATAGAGACCCAGGTCTCCTCTCTAGCTCTGTAAGCTCCCAGACTAACACAGTCTGTGCTGCCTAGCATCACCCCAAAAGGTTTCTCAAAGTTCCAGCCTCAAGTAACCAGTCCTGGAACAGGGACCATACTGTGACTCACCAAACAGTAAACCAATGCTTAATACCACACCTAAGGCATGTATCCTTGCACAACACCTCCCCAGTGAGTTTTATTGGGTCACTGTGTTTATTGGGAAGTGGTAAAATGACATTTATATCTTCTCCATTCTGATGGTTTCATATAATGTCATTGGCACTACACAGATATTTTCCATAATGCAGTTCTGTAAACAAAAGTAGGTCTTATTTGCGGTGCCATGTGAGGTTATCATCAGGACTATTGACCAACTGGGATTTTCTAGCATTCTATGCTCTGACTTAACAGGTTTTCCTTTCAGCATGCTTAACAGTCAGAACTAATGCAGACTATAACTCTTGTCACCACAGCACTAAAAATCTTCCCTAGCTAGTTTCTGTACTTGCAGTTCATTGCATGTGTAATTAGTACTATCACTCTCTTTAACTGCCCCCTATTAAATTACCCCCTTTTCACCTGATACAGTATTTTTCTTCTGGGACTTTTTATCTGCTGATATTGACAAAGAGGAACAGCCTGATCACACTGGTACAACAGGATTTCAGGAATATCGCTTGTGACTGTCATTTCATGGTCCATCACATCTGTGCATCTCAGATCATAATACTAATTAAGAAACAAGTCTTTTCTTCACCTGTGAGTGGTGCAAAGCAAGCCACAAGCAGGCTGAGCACAGTTAAAGTAAGCACATTAGAACCTTGCTGAACTGGTGGGCTGCAACCTTCTTCTTCTTCCTTCTCCTCTGGGATCTAACCACCTCTGCCATTTTGGTTTTCAGCTCTTAATGTAACATACCTGCTAGAACTAAGGCATATCCAGTGATCATTTTCCCTTGATACCTCCTCTGCAGCAAGCTACTCCATACATCAAATGCTAATTAATGTATCACTGTTATTTTCAAATGATCAGTACAGTAACGTGCCCTGCAGTCACTAGCTCACTAATATGTATGTATTTCCACTGGTCTTCAGCTATAAGCAGCTGCTGACATTTTTCAGATGTATCTTCTGTACATGTATCTACTGCAGCACACAGCTATTTCCAATCTTTTTTTTTCTCTCTCCCTCATTTACCACCTGGCAGCAAATACCCTTTTTTCCTGGTTTCTATGTATTAATAGCAATACTTTGCACTTCTATAGCGCCATTTATCCAACAATCTGGAAGTAATTTACAAAACTTTAATGAATTAAGCCTTGGAACAATGAAAATACAAGTGATCGTTCCCATTGTACAGATGGTGGAGCTGAAGCACAAAGAGCTTATGACTTGCCCTAGGTCACACAGCTACTCTGAGACAGAACTGGGAATAGAACACAGATCTGCAATCTCATAGTCCTGTGCTCTAGCCACATAAATTACCTTCCATCTCCTCCTGCATCCAATATATGAAAAAAATATACCATTGCTGCAAAAGGAGCTCTCATGCGGAAACAATGACTCTTAATTGCCAGGCCTAACTAATGCGTTTTTTCACCACTTACGGTTAAAAAGCAATTCTGTAGGATCACTCTCACAAGAGAATACTACACCTAGGGATTTCTTTATTCCACAGTGTGTGATGAATCTACTAACCTGAAAGGTCTAGAGTATCTCTGACAGTCAGACATCGTAACAAATCTTAAGTAATTATGTTAGTTCCTTCAAAAACATCTAGAGCATCTAGTGAGTAGTAAAAGAGTTGAGACCTCTAAAGCAAATATGACTATCTTCATGCTATAGCAAAGTCCATACAAGAACAAGCTTCCACACACACAGTCCTAGCACAGTTGTTTAACCATGTGGTTTTTTTTTTGCTGTGTCATCAGAAGATATATGGAGAAAAATGTTGATTGAATAATCAAGCCCTACCAAAGGAAATAAAGAAATTCAGATGCTCAACCAGCTTACTCAGCAGCTCCCCAATACTCTATTGCAGGGGTCAGCAACCTCTGGCATGCGGCTCGCCAGGGTAAGCACCCTGGCGGGCCGGGACAGTTTATTTACCTGCTGTGTCCGCAGATTCGGCTGATCGCAGCTCCCACTGGCCGCAGTTCGCCATCCCAGGCCAATGGGGGCTGTGGGAAGCCGCGGCCAGCATATCCCTCGGCCCGCACCGCTTCCCGCCGCCCCCTGGAGGTTTTTCGCCTTCCTCCGCAGCATGGGGCAGGGGTCGCTTGCTTGGGGATTCTCTGCAACTTGAAGTCTTTAAATCAGGATTTGGGGACTTCAACAGCTGAGTCAAGGGAGAGAATTAATCCAGGAGTGGGTGGGTCAGCTTTTGTGACCTGCATCATGCGGGAGGTCAGACTAGATGATCATATTGGTCCCTTCTGACCTTAAAGTCTATGAGTCATTAGCCTGGAGCAGCGAACCGCGGCCAGTGGGAGCCGCGATCGGCCGAACCTGCGGACACAGCAGGTAAACAAACTGGCCCGGCCCGCCAGGGGGCTTACCCTGGTGAGCCGCGTGCCAGAGGTTGCCGACCCCTGCTCTATTGTTATTATAAATTATCATACAGCAATGCTAAGAGGCCACCACTAAGATTGCGGACCCCTCATACTGAATGTACACATGGACCCAGAGTAAAAGACAGCAACAATCTTGAATATCTTATAATCTAACTAGACAAGAGAGAGGCTGGTAAGTGAAACTGAGGCACAGATAAAGGGGAGGGAGGATGGAAGGAAGTAATTTATAGCAGCCCTCAAAAGGGTGCAACTTACTTCCCCTTGCCTGCCTATCCAGATCCACTGGCCAGTAAACAGGGAGGTGGAGCCTGGGCTCGCACCTGCCCTCTTATCCCCCTTGTTTAGCTCCAGTGCTCTGCGCAGGACCCAGTCTCAGGATCCCAGTAGCCCTGACTCAGAAGCACAGAGGAGTGGGGGAGTCTAAAAACCTGTATGACCATGTTAGGATTCCTCACAATCTCACCCCAAGATTCCATTCTGCCATTGTGGACCTAGAAACATGCCTTCTTCAAAAAAAGAGACATGACCCTGTTTCTTTCAAGAGTTAGAGGTTAAAAGACAAAAACACTGTGGATTTTAATTAATTCCATACCCTTAAAAATACAGATACTGCTAAAATTAAATAACCTCCCCACATACACTTTAAAAAAATGCATCTTTTGTTTATAAAAACTGCTTTCCGCACCTGTTGGCTTGAAGTGGATTCCATCATATACAGGGTTTACAGTTTGGTTCAATGGCTCTCAGCACCCCCACGATACAAATTGTTTCCACACCCCTGTTCCAACCTCAATGTCAGCACATATAACCGTGTGACTGTCACACATCAAGAAAGCAATGGATTAAGGTTCAATTTGTCTTTCTATTACATTTTCAAAATGAAAGATATCCATAACTATAGCCCATAGATGCCTTTAAGCTTGTATGAACCTCCCCCCTCCCCGCCCCCCCCAATAACCCACCATACAAAGAAAAACCCACCAAGGCCAGACGTTTATGAAGAGGAGTCGATCCATAAATCAAGTCATCTCTATGGCAGACTATGCCATCCCTCTATTTTGTGACAATACTAAAGGCCTGTCAAAAACTAAAACTCAGAGTTAAGGGTAAGAGTCTGTCCTTGATTCACCCTATGTTGTGCGAGATATTGGAGCAGATGAAAGACACTCAGGGTGCTGCAGAACAGAAAGCGATATTACATGCTAGATCAGCCACAGCATACCTCATCTCAACAGGGTGAATCAAGGACATTCTTTACTCAGAAATTCCTTGCTCTAGTTGCTTTCTGTACGCTAATTAACATGATTTAAAGTTACTTTTTTGTTTGTATATTCAAGCTAAACACCCTTTGGATTTTTTAAAGTATACTACTGAAAATGCACAGGATATTTATAGATGCTGCCTATTGTCTATAGAGTTAGGTCTAGTCTCTGTTTCCCTTCCCCTTCCATGCTGTCCTATAGAATCATAGAATATTGGGTTGGAAGAGCCCTCAGGAGGTCATCTAGTCCAATCCCCTGCTCAAAGCAGGACCAACCCCAACTAAATCATCTCTAATCTATTAAAGCAGAGGTCCCCAAACTGTGGGGCACATCCCCATGGGCAGTGGGTGAACCATCGGCTCAGGGAGGCTAGCTCCCATCTTGTCCCGTCCCTTCTGCCCAAGGCCCCTCCCACCCTCTTCCCCTTGCTGGAGCCCATTCCCAGCCCCGGCCCTAACCCCACCCCCAGCTGCGGCCCCAGCCTTGGCCCCCTTACCTCTATCCGTGTCAACCCTGGGAGCCACGACCCCTCTCCCAGCCCTGGCTCGGGGGCCGAGAGGGGGGGAGGGGAAGAACAGGACGCAGACAGGGGTAAAGGGGGCCAACCCTGAAAATTTTGGGGACCATTACATTAAAGTCCAGGGGAATAAGATTTATTAAGGTACTCATGAATAAAATCAGCATCTCAATGATAAGACAGCCCTACAGCCACCCTCCTTCTACACTATGAGAAATTTTATTCAAGTGAAAATATTTCAGGAAAAGCATTGATTTTTCTTAAGGGAGGGGACTAGGGTTTTTGTTTTTTTCCCTTCTTTTCCAGTCTTCCCTTTAATAGCTTCAGTAGATTTGGGACAAGTCCCCAGTGCACTAGTGCCATGTCCTGTTGCAGAGATGCTTCAGCTGCTTATCTGTATGTTTGCTCTGCCTGAGTTGTGCTTGTCAACCTGTCATCCTTGGCTCTAATTACTTCCTTTCCAGCTTATTCTGCAATCATCTTCACATACAAAGCTCCTTTTTCCTATTACAAATCCTCCACAGATCTCAGTGAAACTTATAATACCCAGGATGACATATTAAAAGCACAGCTCCAAAGATAAACTTCACTGTTTTCGGTAAATTGGAACCCTTCTCCTTGTCAACTTGATGGTTGGCTTTGGAACGATGTCTTTAAAAATGAGGGGCCTGTTTGTATTTTCGCATATGTGAATCTTTCATCCTCCTCCTTCTACTATGTAATTCTATTTGGTGTGGGGGGACAGGCCTCATTATTGATGCTTTTTCCTAAATGGGTTTCTAACATGCATTCCCTGATTCTGATGATACTGAAAATCCATAGCGCTGATCTGTAGCGCTAATTGCAGCTTGAAAATCCATTTGAAAAAAAGTAATTCAGGATTCAAATGACATGATAAATACAATGAGAGCAAAACAAAATGCTTTATTAGGCTATTATTGAATTAACAACGAAGAGATAAAGTGAGCACTTCAGCAAAGGAAAGAGAGCGGCAAATCTAACAGAAATCTATACATTGCTCTATTTGCTGCTATATCAGCAAGCACAAACTTCCTCAATGCAAACAGAGCTCTGCACTTTCCCTCCAGAGCATTCCAACTCGCATTCCATTTCTTGCAGTCTTCTGTTCCCCTTCACTAATCTTTGCATCCTTTCATAGACTTCCCACTTGGACACCGAAAACATGTCTTACATCACAACCCTATGAACGCTCACACCACTTCAACAATGCTTTTGAACTCCGCTGATCATGCTGAATTAATGTTAGACTACAGTGTTCATGGCTCTGGCAACAAAATAATTCCTGTCCATTTGTTAGATATTTCATGAAATATATTAGACTCCTACATAATGCAATTTACCTATTTTATGTATCATGTTCTTTACACAGATTGAACTTGTCTGCATAAAGACAGAGATTCCATAAGTTAACAGGCTCAGCATGTGAAACCAGTGAACTCCTATTTATTCATCAAAATGACATGGAGTGGCATGCAGAGTAGGGAAGGCAGAAGCTGGGGCACGTTGTCTAAGAAAAACCAACCTTCATTTTCTGCGAGCTACCTTTATCACTACAAGTAGGAAGCCGGGGTTTCCTTCACCCCCCACAGAAAAGCAGGACACTTAACACTCATGGAATTTCTGGAATTGTCTTAAATGATTATAAATCTGCTTTAGTATCTGTTATGTGACAGCTCAAAATGTCATGTGACAATCACACAGATTCATTTAACACAGCTGTAACACCCAATAAATAATTAAACATAGCTTCTGTCTGAAAAACAAAACAGAAAGTGACAGGAGATATGAGAAGCTCTTTGGGCAAGAGGACAGAGTTTAAATGACATCACAGCATTATTTTATTTACTGCAAAATGTTTCCTCTTTTCTGGACCCTCTTGTCTCTTGTAAGGGAAGCAAAACAAATACAGGAACAGACTGTATGTCCTACCACTGAAAGAAACAAACATACAATTAATTCTTTTTTTTTAAAGCAGAAGGCCAGATCCTCAGCTAGGATAGATCTGTGTATCTGCATTGTCTTCGATGAGCTCAGAATTTGGCCCACAATTCTTTATATTAAACACAAAGTTAGTGGCACTGATGTATGGGGGAAACGTTTTGTTGTGAATTTGGCTCTTATTCTTGGGCAGGAGGAGTGTGGGTAATTGATATCCTGGGGTCCTCGAGGGAGGCTGGCAAATGCTGGATACACAACTTTCTCCTGGTAGTCACTCTATAAAGAGCCACTGTGGTCATGGTTGGAGGCACCTGCTTATACATGCCCTTCTGACAGAGATGTCTCATGTGTCTTTGTAGAGGGAAAGCTTTGTGAAGGACAAGAGAAATGGCAATTCCTAGAGTGAAGATGTGGGAAGAACCTCAAAACCAAAGAGTGGGTTAATTTTTAAATAGAACTCTCCAGTGGTTTTGGTCTATTTTTCATCCAATTGATGGTATTATATTGCCCCAAGTTAAGAACAGGTTTCAGCAGAGACCCAGGGTGGAAGAATCCATTTTCAAAGGACATTGGGGAGGCAACAATATGGTGACTGGGGTCACCCTAGGCAACAACAATGCCACAGTGAAACATATGGCAAGAATAAACTCTAGTACTCTTTGGAGGGCCAAGGGAGATTAACCATAGAAAAGGTAGAGATTAAATCATTTCTGGAGGAATGAAAGGTAAAATTCTTCAGGTCAGAACCTAATGGTTTTTAATGAAGCACTACATTTACCTGACCATTTTCTCTAACTTAAACAAACTGAATTAAAATGGAGTGACAAGTCATCCATTTTTTTAAATTAAATTTTTATACCAATGCCACATGTCTGCTAAAATATTTGGAGTTTTCGCTAACACTTTTTGCCTGCAGGCTCAAATTTCTCATCTAGCAATCAGAACTAAAAGCAATGTAGGAATCTGGATAAAGCATTTAAAAACGACTTCTTAAAGACAGGCTATTAAAGCTTCCTGCAGGCCCACAAGATTTTCTTAGCAGATAATCTGTTTTTCTCGCAACAGATACAATTTGTCACACATCTTCAGTCTGATGATGTTTTCTGAAATACACTAAATATCCAGGAGGACTGGAAGCAAGCGGCTTGTATTGATGAGGAAACTGGAAATGAGGAGGAAGATGGAATTGGACTTCAGATGCATGTGTCATCTGCCCCAATGAGCGAACTGTATTGCTTGAACCTCATGTATTTGAGAAGCCAGAAGAGGAGAAAGACTACTTGCTGGAGGAAATAGAGCAGCTATGCTAGTTTATGAATGACAGTCAGGAGCATGCCCATTACATTAGAATACTGCACCACTGAAAAAATGTTATAATGACTGCTGATTTCCGTTTTCCTTTAATTTATTTCATTGAAAGCTGACAGATTGATTGCTTAGCATGGTTATTAACTTTTACGATTCCAGCAGCTGTCTTGGACCATTATGTAAGTTAGAAACTCAGCACACACTTAAAAAAAAAATAAAAAATTTGTAACTTACCCAGTAAGAAAATGCCATAATGACTGCAACTGAGTGCAGAGCATAATGGATGGGATTGACATTTCTAAACAATGGGATCATTGTCAGAGTGTTGATGTGTCTAGACCAAAGAGAGTCCATCTAAGCACACATAATGGGAACCATTTTGCAAAATTACCTATCCATCTTGATAAATTATTAACAGGGCTAGCTACTGATGGTGAGAATAGCATGTCTCCTCTGTTTACAAATGCTGTGGTAACCTGAGCCTTGGGGTTTAACTAAATCTGATTTAGTGGACTTGAACTTCAGAAGCAAGGCGTTAGACATCTGTTTCTGTAACTCTGAAGGTCTTTAGTATTCTCAGCTGTTCATTCTTTTGCTTTTTCAGACGTCACAAGAATTCTAACAAGCAAGTTCACAGACGGCAAAGGAGCATCACTGAATTGTACACATTCACACAGGCTGCTTCCTGAATGACTGGTAACTGCTTTGCATTAAACAACCAATATGGGAAGATTTGTATTTCCTCATGGGTTTTACACCTCTTTCTCACCTCATTTTTCTTTTACTTTTGATTATTACATAAATTGACTTCTTTCCTCCCTCCCTCATTTTCTGGTCAGGTGACTTGAGGGTGGATTCTCTTCATTCTGCAGAAGGAATAATTTGACATACTGCATGCAATGAAATAAGCAACATGTCAGGGGAAAAAACAAAACTAAACACTTATGAAGACCCTGGGGGAAAACTTATGTCTACTGTGAAATATTCCCAACAGATATCATTAAACTGTACAATACTAATCTTTTTTATGAGTCTTGGCAAAGTGAACTGTGCTTTAAAAAACAACAACTAACATTTTGTTAGATTAAGATCTTATCTAAATCTTAGACTTCACAATAGGTCTAGAGGGGGCTGGTCACTCAGAAGCTGCAATGGAGTTTTGATCACAGTGGGAAATGTGGAAATGGAATGAAGGGGCGGGGGGAGACCAGCTCCATTGCAAATGGCATTAATCCTTTACTTCATTATTAATTCACTAATGATCATAATTAATTTATCTGGCATTAATGCAGCTGTCATCTGCATTTCCACTCAGTGTCCTGGATAAAAGTGAAGGCTTTTCTGTGAAGCAATCCACCTTAAAGTGTTGGGGCCAAATCCTCAGTTGGTTTTCATTAGAGCTATACCGATTTACACCAGCTGAAGATATGACCCATACTGTACACAAATTACTTGCTCAAATCAATTATGGCTTTAAAAATTGTTTCAAAAATCATGGAGGTGAAGGTGGGGAACCAAACACAATCAGCTATAGAATAAGCACAGGGAAAAAAACACAATTAAAAAACCCTCTTTTTTCTTCACAAAATTTTCCAGAGCTTCTTTGATTCAAGAGCTTCTGTGTGTGTGCTCACTATGGACTAAATAGTTGTCCAGTTTGCAGAGCAAACATGTTCCCTTGTGCAAACTACCTATAACACAGGTGGCAGCGCAGGACGGGAAGAAGGCTCCAGAGACGTGGTTCTCAACCTATTTATCATTGTGGGCCGCAGATTGAGAACCACAGTGCTCCCCCCAGTGCCCCATGCCCAGCACCCCCCACCCGGAGACCTCTTCACAAAGCAGGGCCAGGAGCGGAGCTCTGGGTGCGGGACTGGGCGGCCGGACCTTGCACCCCGCCTTGTGGAGCCGGGCAGCTGACTGCCGCCACGTAGGGGCCGGACAGCCAGCAGCCAGGACCTGAATTCCGCCACGCGTGGTCTTTCACACGCGCAGAGCTGGGCAGGGCCAGGCAGCCTAAAACCTGGGGGTGCTGCAGCACCTCCACAAACCTCTAGTTCCCAGCGCCCCTCACTGCCCAGAGCGCCTCCGCTCCCCACAAACCCTGCCCCACTGTGGCACTCACCAGCCCCCTGCTGGCAGGAACACTCCAGCAGGCTGCCAGACACTGTCTCCCCCTCGGCCTGCCCCGCCCCCTTTCAGACCAAAGTGGCAAATTTTGAATTTTTTTAGCACACAGCTGGGCCGCAGCTGTGTGTGCTAACTGGGCCGCAGGTTGAGAACCGCTGCTCTAGAGAGCCCATTTGTGCAGTAGGGTGGGTGGGTGTGAGAAGTAGTAGGGAATCAGAATACCGTATTCTTGGCTCTACTCCCAGCACACCAGCTAGTGTAGCTGTGTTACTGGGCCACTAGAGACTGAACATTTGTACTGGGTCTACACTTGGCCAAGTTTATTCCCTCCTGGAGCAGCAGGAAAAAAATGGAAAGGAGATTTTGACTCAGAGAAGGACACAGTCAGAGGCATTCCCCTTTGGCTGCTCCAGGGGCAGTGCAAGAATGTATTTTCCTTGCTCAGCATAGGTGGTGCTAGTCATCAAATTGTTGCCTAATCTGTTGATTGTGTATTAATGATATTGATTACTTTAAAATCTCCAATTGACAAATTAACACTTTGAGGTTTGGTAGGGTCTAGTCCCGGATCAGGCCCAGTGATAGAATTACGGTTAAATTAGGAACCCCAATGTGCACGGTTGCAACACTCACACTTGGAAAGTACCTTCCGTGTTTACAGTCGTTTTATTAACACAGTTGGTGAAGTTACAAACACTCCAATGCTGCAAGGTAGATAGTGATCATACAGAATGAGTGTTTGAGCATCGAAATGCTCACACCATCCCATTCAAAAAGACCTGAAGTGTTACTCTCCATCCTCTCCATGACCAGCGGTCACCATCCTGGCATCTCCCCAGGTACGCAGGCCAGGGTACAGCTTTTATAAGGTATTATGCTGATACCACTATACCTAATACGTATTCAGTAGGGGTTTCAGCACCTTTTTCTTATTTGAACTTCTACACCCTACTAATGTTAGGGGTGCCCTTCTCCGACAGGCTACTAGGCCTTTTATATCAAGCTTATTAGCATATAAGCCAATTAGTTACCATGGCATTTTTGTGGTAGGACGTCTGCTGATGTTCCTAAGTAGTATCAGCTGGTTTCTTGTAGTTACCTGTCAGCAGTTTAGTCTACCTTTGGTTATCTTATGATCTACAGTTACTCTTGGTTAGCTGCTTATACTAAGGTTTATTAGCCCTTGTTTAGTTTAGCTAAGGTATTGTCTTACAGGCCTGGAGGCTTGTTAAGACCGAAATGCAATACGCCTACTCATACCTATGCCTTACCTAACAGATGCCTATGCCGACAGGCTTCTAAATATTATTCTCTCTACTCCTGCCAGTTCTGCTCATTGCCATCAATATGTGTGCAGCCGTATAAGGGAAGCAGGATTTGGCCCCTTTTTTAATTCTGACACCTTAAGGTGGAATTCACCCCTGAACACACAGTGAACACAAAGTGTACGCACCACGTCAATCCCACCCAACCGGTGCTTTGCGTGTTTAAGGAGATTTAAGTGGTGCATAGGTCTCATGCTGGCCTTCTGCCTGAGGATGAAATTCACTCGTAAACCCACAAGGGTATCGCAAATTGAAATGCCAGATCTTGCAATTGTCATTGAGCAGGCAATGCTTGGTCTTACTGTTACTGCTGCTCGTACAGGGTAGTTCTACTTTGAAGAGTCACTCTGTAACAATGGCATTGTGGCATTCCATGCGTATTGCCTCCAACAGTCAGAAGGAGTCCAGAAATAATACACAATTTGTAAGAAGGAAAAAAAATCTCATGGCTTTTTCACTACCAGCACAACTAATTCAGTCTGAAATTTGAGAATCAATTGTGCTCTTACCTTCTTGTGCATGTTAATCACTGATAAATGTTCTGCAAACTTAAACTGCCCTTACGCAGACCTATTGCTCCAGGGTTTTCAGATTATGTGAACAGTGACACTTCTGCAATCTCCTTGCTATTAATGGGTTTACACAAATGTAACTGACTGGAATTTAGTAAACAATTCTGTTGATTATGCACAAGGAGGAACAGCATCCAGCTCAGTCCCTCTCATCTGTGATGGCTCTGTCATCTAAGACAAAAATATAGTTTTGTCTTAAATATATATATAGCATCCCAAGCAGGTGACTGAATCCATTCTTGAGAAAGAAGGTAGAACTTTTCCATTGTCTCTTTTCAGGATGACTATTTTCTGGGGTAATGTTACTACAGTTCCAACTTGACAAAGGAAATTCTGCACAGATTGACAGATAGGGTATGGAGATCTGTACTGTCATTTTTTCAGGAGTGAGAGAGATTTCTAGGATGAGGTCAAGAAACTGGCTTATCCACAAAACTGCTAAGTAAGCCACTTGAAAGAGTGACCATAGTAATTTACTCTTAATTCAGAAACATGATTTAGAGGGGAGGTATTTTTGCAACAGCCCATCCACATTTAGGAGCCATAAGAACACTCCAACATTTTAACAGCAAATGGGAAATGGACAAGAGATGAGTGGAAAATTTGGAAGAAAACTGGCTAAGTAAATTTTTAAGCATTTTTTTTAAAATGGCAAAAAGTAGCAATTTTCTTTACCACAAAGTTGCTGGCGAAAGCTGTTTTATAATTGCAATATAGGCATTTTCACCACATTGTACATCACATCAGAGGCAAACAGGTCAGAGGAAAATTATCACATGCTTAAATCTGTCATTTACAATGTGACTCAACTGTGTGTTTATTTGTTGCAGTGGCCAGAGGGGAAAATATGATCAAAAACATTTGGCAAAATAATCTGCACTTGTTTTCCAACTTCTGCTTGAATGCACAAATCTCAAAGACATTAGAGTAGACTGCTTGTTGTGGGGATTTTTCTTGTGTATTGTTGTTGCTTTGTTAAGGTAAATAGGAAGAAGATGGAAGAGAACACTGGATTCTTCAGGGGATCGGTATTGGTAATAAGACTTGGAAGCTTTCACCTTTAAGTCATTTGTTCAAATACAGCACAAGATCATAATCTGCAATGATTGTTCCCTGCCCATTCTGAACTGTGCTGGTAGTTTCAGTCCAGCAAATTGCTTAAGTACATACCTAAGTTTAGACACATGGACTAGTCTAATTTATTTCACATGTTGGAAGTTAGACACGTGCTTCAGCACCTTGCTGAATCAGGACCCTAATGCACATTACAAATGGCATGCCCTATATCATCAACAAAAAGGCCAAATACCAAAGGAGCATGGAAATCAAAATACTCTTGTATCTCTGGAGACAGTTGCTCCAGGTCAAGCTTGAGACATGTTGATGGATTGTTTTGACCGTTCCGCAGGAAACAGAAGTTTTCAATCTTCAGGACCTTTGCTATGGTACGTTCACAAGCATTAAATTAAGTGAAGCCTAGACGGAACATAGCATTATCGATGGAGCTGATAGTCCAACACTTTTCGTTATAGGATCCTGTTTTCAGTTACTTATAACTTTGTCAAACTTTAATGGTTCAGTTTGACATTCTCCATGCCAGCTGTCTGCCTTACACCAATTTTTTTAAGTTTCAGTTAAGACAGTTCAGCCATTTCTAAACAGAAGATTGGGGAAAACATGCTGCTTTGCCCATGTTAAAAAAAATTCTCACAGATGTTTTGTAGAGCAGCTCTGGCACTCCAATGCTTTGGAGCAGTAACTTGAAATTTGGCACGGGAGGATGGCCTGTGTGCCAGGGATGTGCCTTTTACTCTTTCCATGGAAAAGATGCCCAAGTTTGCCCAAGCTATGAACTCTCAAAAAAAATCTGTTTGCACGTGCTCCATAGAGACATGTTAGAATTTGGCAGATAAATTCTCCCCACAGGGTAACAGCTTACTACTGCTACCAGTTACTCCATTAATTCAAGTAGCAGAAGTCCTCGCCATAGAAATAAAGATCTGAACCCTGCTGTTAATGGGAATCAGTGAGGTCTAAGATGATGAAATTTGTTTTTTCCAGTATTTTATATATAATCTAAAAATTAGGAAATTACATTATAAGTAATCTAAAAGAATGTTTAGGTTGCAAAGTCAAGCATTCAAAAGTTAAGAAGTGCCAGAAATAGGATTGTTTGTGCAACCTTACATCGGCCCCCCTGTGCATTATCGTACAGCCTTTAATTGCAATATGCATTATCGTACAGCCTTTAATTACATGATCACATACTATTTTTTCCACAGGACCTCTTTCTCATTCAGTGGCTACAGAGACTTAATTCTAGCATTTCCTAACTTCTGAGAGCTTGAATTTGCAACCTTAACATTATTAAAATGTAGGTTTTTTGGACACAATTAGAGAGGCATAAAAGAACAGTAGTGATAGACGGGCAGCAATAAACAAATTATTCTTCAAAGGAATTTAAAGGGTGAAACAAGCAAGTGGGGTAGGAAAATAGAAAGCATTTTATGGAAGAACATGTTCCTTTCTTGCATTAAATGTAGGTCTAATAGTAAAAGCAACCAGGAGAAGAAAGGGTGAGGAAATAAGGAAGATGCCAATACCACATAAACTAAGAAGGCAAAGAAAATGCGAGTCCAGAGGAATAATATCCAGTGAGAGTAAGCATCCTAGAGAATTAGGACAGAAAAAAAAACCCTACAAGCAGATTGTCCCCAAAAGTGCTGTTCTAAAGGGTCACATGATCACCAACACCCAAGGGCCAAAGAGCCTAAAAAGAGAATAATCATCCATGGCTTTCCATTCTAATTCTCTCTCGCTCCACAGGGGGAAAATAGGACAGCAGCAGGAAAGTTATCAGGGGACTGGACTAGATGACCTCTCAAGGTCCCTTCCAGTCCTATGATTCTTTGTTGTTTGAAATGTTTAATTGGAAAGAAGGTATGCACATGGGAACCTCTCTTTTAAAAAGGCACACAAAAACTGTGTGGCAACAATGGGATGGGAGGTTAAAATCTGCACAACATGAAACAATCCATTAGTAATAAAGCTGGATGGGAGCAAGGCAAACAGGAAAATCTGAGGAAGGTAGGATTAGCAAATATACCAGGGTGGCCAAATCACGGCTCATGACCTGCATGTGGCTCTTTTACAATTAAAGTGTGGCTCCCGGAGCCCCCCACATCTCCCCATTCTCCACCTACTAGATTGCGTGGGGGAGCTCGGGGCTTCTGTCCTGCGGTGGGGTAGTGGGGCTAGGGGCTTCTGCCCTGCAGCAGGCTAGTGGGGCTAGGGGCTTCTGGCAGAGACAACAGGTGCCTGCTGAGAGTAGGAGGATACAATTTAAAGGTCCGTCCCCCCCCAAACAGCTTTAGTCAACATCCCTCCCACCGCCCGGGCACACCTTCCCTCATACTCTCTGGGGCCTCTCCCTTTAGCTCCCAGGTGGTAGCTCTGTGTGGAGGGGCAGCATCAAACAGCTGGGAGCTGCAGGGAGGGGCCTCTGCTTTAGCTCCTTGGGGAGAGGGAGCAGCAAAAGCAGCGGCTCTCCCTGCAGCTCCCAGCTGTTTGCCTCTACCCAAGGTGCAGCACCCAGCTTGTTGGCTCCAGCAGCGTCCGTGCAGGGAGAGGCCCAGCAGCACCATGTGACGAAGCGGGGCCAGCAAACCCTGGCAAAAATCTGGATAAGGTGACGTCCAGCATAGATTAAAACCTGTCACCCACCCACCATTAAAAGAACAGTTAAGCTCAAAATCAAGCACTTAAGAGTTAGGAAATGCCAGAGTTACGGTTACCCATGTAACTTTCTACATATACAGGATGATGTGATAAAGTCTTTAAATGACATGACAACATACTATTTTTTCCCATAAGACCCCTGCCTCCTTCAAGTAAATGATAATAATTCAACAGTCAAAGGAGAAAGATTTTTAAGAAGTTTACAGAAAATTAATTTCCAAAAATGTAAAGACCCAAGAAACTATCATGCCTCAATTTGAAGGGGGATCCTGATGAATACAAACAAACAAACCAGAAAAGCTGTAACACAATATCCAAAGAAACATATGACCACTGATATTATAGGTGAGAGTCAAAAATACAACAACTGTTTCCCTCCGCCGCACCAATTGGATAGGACTACTATGTGTCTATTGTCAAATGCCACACACACACCCACACACCTTTTAATCTTTCCTCCAAAGTCCTCTCCGACCCATTCCTCCATTGCTCTTGACAACTGCATTGTCCTCCCTCTTACCCAGGCTCACAAAAACCTCCATGTATTTGCCTCTTTCACCTTGGTATTCTTACTACATTCTGTTACTCCATCCTCTACAGCATCTCTAAAATTTGCCCCTTCATTTTTGACCATTTGAGGTCATTACTGTAGAATACTTTTACAAACAACAATATTGTACTATTTTAATGAGGGCTCCCTGAATGACCATCTCATGGATTTCTTCCTCCATGCATATGCTCATTATGATCAAGAAATCAATTAGAACTGCTGCGCCTCTTCTGTTTATTAGGTGCCCTAGTTCATACAAGTTCCTTGTTACTACTTAGAAACACATAGGGGGAAATGGATGTTATTTCCCTCTTTCATGTTTCATTGTCACCCCACAGGTTATTTTATTTACTCTTTCACATCCTCTTTGATAGATTCCTCAGGCCAAGATACTTTCATACATCAAAGCAAGACTCTTCAGGCTGCGCCTAAATAAGTATGCAATCATCAACAGAATTGCAGCAAATTCTTTGGAAACTATATGTAGATTTTATTTTTTTATTGATTTACTTTTTGCTTCCTGCTAAACAAAGACCTGGGATAACAAAATGCAGAAAGAGGAACATTCCTGCTTGTAGATTAGATTAACTGAGCACATTTGGTGTGTTGGGGGTGGGGGGAAATCAATGCAAAGACGTCAATAATGTTATAAAAGGCTATATGTATTTATTTTAATTAAAAACAAGGAAATATCAAGTGTCAAAAATAGCTTTCTGATAAACTGCTTGTGGTGACCATGGTTACTTGAAAATCCCATCAGAAATAATAATATTAATGAATAACAACATCCAGAAATTTTTCGGTCATATCACACTATTTATTCTGACCCTCAAAATGTTCTTACTTAAGTGCAATACACCCAAAAGATCTAAATCCCAGAGAACAGTGTAAGGCTGGCAGACCAGGTGCCAGCTCATACCAAGGCCCTGTGCCTCACTGAAAACTGATAAATTCATAGCTGGAAACCAGTATGGTTCACCTGTGCGCTAGCATTGTTAAAATAAATGTTAAATTGATAAAAATGTGTTTAGTACTTATGAATGGCTTGTACGATGCTGCATGTATTAATCTCACTTATCTGTACCCTATGTCAGTGGTTCTCAACCTTTTCAGACTATTGTATCCCTTTCCAGGGTCTGAAGCCGAAGCCCCACCACCCAGGGCTGAAGCATGTAACTTAGCTTCACAGGGGCCCCTGTGGTGTAGGGCCCCAGCCAATTACCCTGCTTGACAACCCCTAACACCAGCCTTCTACTTGCTTCCCCCACTAAACCCATCTCCCGCAACCTTCCTGGGGCTCATAACCCCCAGGTTGAGAAACACTGTTCTAGATGAGTTGATGTACCCCCTGGAAGACCTCTGCATACCCCCAGGGGTATGCATACCCCTGGTTGAGAACCACTGCCCCATGTTATAGAGCGATAGCAAATGTTTGCAACCTCTATAATTGTATCACTCACCATACAGGAAATAATTAAAATAAAGTGCTCGTCCTGTACAAAAGAAGGCCTAATGAAATAAATAAGCCATTGTGAAGCATCAAAGGACAGAGACCTTGTTGAGTGCATTCCTCACCCCCTCCAGGAAGGGGAGACCTGTGCATGAACTCATTCCATCAGCTTGGACTCCGCGTTGAAGAGGATAACAATCCCTGACAAGGAGAAACGTGGTTCCTTTTGGTGCATGGACTCTAAAGGGGCAAGAATAATTAAGCATAAGCAGAAGACCCTCAGCTGTTTTGGCTGGGTTAGCCCCAAAGGACATATACAGTCTGCTTATGATAGAAGTTTCTATTACCTTTTGAAACTCAAGACTCATACTAATGTGTGTGTGTGTGTGTGTGTGTGTGTGTGTTACCTGCTTTAACAATGTAAATAACTCTCTCTTTCTTTTTCCTAGTTCATAAATCTTTAGGTAATTACTGGATTGGCTAAAGGTGCTGTCTTTGGTTTGCAATCTAAGATATTATTGATCTGGGGTGAGTGACTGGCACCTGGGGACTGGGAGCAACCTGGGTAACAAGACAGACTGCCTGGGTAACAAACTTGCCTGGGTAACAAGACAGACTGAATGCCTGAGGGGAATGTTTGTGACTCCATGGTAAGACTGTCATAGTGCTTTAGGCGTTCACACTTTTTACTGGGTTGGTGAAATCTAATTATACCACATAGAACCAGTTTGGGGTTTTGCTCTGCTTCTTGACAGTTTGCCCTGAGGTTGGCACTCATGGTTGTGAGCCACTCCAGACAGCATAACAAACAGATATTGCAGTCTGAATCTTTCCTTCTCCTCAAACACAGTACTGTACACCATGACTAATTTCATGTCTGGTGTTCTGTTCAGTAAACTGCTGTTTACCTTAACTGAGCCAGTTTACACCAGCTGAGGACCTGACCCAGAGTGCTTAGAGTTTCCAATAGGCTTATGTATTAGCTATGCCTCATGGCAGCAGTCAGAGGCACTATGGCTTATCACCCACTTTATTTAGCCAAATTCTTAAGCCACACCAATGTGAATCCAGAGTAACTGAGAGCAGAATTTGGCCCTCGGATTTTAATCAGTCTGTACTTGGGCAAATTCCCAGTCTTCTCCTTTTTTCGCTCATGCTTTACAATGCCTTCAAGAAGATCAACTATGTTTTCCTCTTTAAAAGGGTGTTAATTTCAAAACCAAGTGATGACAGTTTAAATTTCAACACTGTTGACTATTTCACTACTTCTCATTTTAGCAGAAACATCTAGTTTATCTCAGAGTCCCAAATTGTTTCCCACACCTTCCTTTGTGGGAAAAGTCCCAGCAGCCCCTCCACCCCACAGCTGCCAAAGGGTCTGACTTTCCCCTGGTAATGCAGTTATCCATTTTCAATATAATTTCAGCACATTGAATATTAAACACCTAGAGACAGTAGAATATAAATAACACAAGGAACATTGGACCAACTGTATTATTAATATTTAATACAATCAATACTTCCCTTCTACCTTCTTAGATCAAGCTGCTACAGAATCTCTATTCTGCCACCTTAAGGGCCTTGTTGCAGAATTTAAGGAAAGCTTGCTATGGAGAACGTGATGCCTTGAGTATCATAGGTGATCTAGTCAACATTTGTTTGGTTATTTTGGGGAACTATATTTTCAAGAGGCGTTAATGATTTTGGATGCTTCCCTTTTAGGATGTGTAGCCCGAGAAACCTGAAAAGATTTTGCCCTCTGAAAATTAGGCCCTTTTTAAAAGGTGCCAAATTGGGCACCCAAAAATTGAGGTATGCAAAATCTAGTCACTTTTGAAAATTTAGGTCTTGGCTCTTCACATTTCATCATTAGAAAGTAACCTAAGGGCCTCCCAGATAGTCTGCTGACATCATACATTTTAAAGCACCATTTGCCTTACATACTAAACACAGATGGACAGAAATATTTATTATCCATTCATTGAATTTAAAAAAAATTCAGTTTCACATCAACTAGTGACTAAAGTTACTTGAAAAATAACGTGAACGAGATATCTTTTATTCATAACATTTTACACCATACAGACCAAAGAATGGTTTTAGCAGATTTTTTGACAGGAAAGCAGGAACTGAGACAGAACACATCAATAAACATTAATAAAGTCTGAATGCATCAACTCAAAGTCTTTGATCTTAAAAAGATTTTAGGCTTTGCTGTTCGCATGTTTGTGAGCTCAGAAGGTACAGGGAGAGGTTACAGAGACAGCAAAACACTGGAATAGAAAGAACTATATGTATTTTGCTTCAACAGTTCAACAACCCCTTCACTATCATGTCACATATATTTTTGTTAAGGATTGCAAAATACAGCCACACTGTCAGCAAGTCACTGAGGATTGGCACTCCGACACTATGGTGACGAGTACCAATATAAGAACTTAGACAGATATCGCTCGTAGTTGCTACTCATTTCCTGCCATAGCATTTAATTTTCATTATGATTATCCTAATAATAAATAGTTGATTTTATAGCACACTTGCCAAAGCACTTGGGGAAGGGGGGAGAAGGGCACTGTGCAACAGAATAAATACAAAAATAATGTAATGAAAGAAGAATATTCTTTGAAATTCAAAATCAGAGGGAGATGATGCACAATTTAGTATTTGAGGTTTATTGTGAGGAGGATGAGATCATCAAGATGTTCTAGATTATGGAGAATCTTTAATTTGGTAACATTAAAGTTACAGTATTAGATGTCCACTCTGGGTGAACTCTTAGCAGTGGGCCACACATAGCAACTTGCTCTTTCTGCCAGTTCAGAGAGGCTCTCTCTTCTAGCTGTAACTTTCTTCTGCAACATTGTAATAGGGCAACGACTCACCCTGCGGCGTCTCCTGCTGGTCATTTAGGGAATTAGCTCACCAGCCTTTGGAGCGCCCTCTGCAGGCCTGAGTCTCACCTGTCACTGGCCCCGTGTCCCTCCCGGACCCCGGTGCCCCTTTCCCTTGGGTGCTGCCTCCTGGCAGTACTCCTTCAGCTCCCTGGGTCTCCCCTCCCAGGGGAACCCCCAACCCCCTATCCCCACCCCAGTCTTGGGCCACTGACAGTCACCATCTAGCCCCCGCTCAGTGGGGCGGACTGCAGTGTAAAAACCACTCATCATAGGCAATGGGGGTTTGGACCTGCTGCCTTTGCCTACCCTGGGGCTGCCCCTCTGCAACCCCAGTACCTTTCCGGCCTTTATCAAGGCCTGCAGCCTGGGGAGTTTCCAGGCTGGAGCTCCCCAGCTCCTCTAGCCTTTCCCCAGCCCTGCTCCACTGAGGTACCCTGCTCAGCTCCCAGCAGCCAGGCCCTTCTCTCTCAGCAGGCTAGAGAGAGACTCTCTTTGAGCTCCTGGCCCATTGCCCTCTTATAAGGGCCAGCTGGGCCCTGATGGGGGTGGGAGGGACCCAAGCTGTGGCTGTTTCCCCTTTCAGCCCAGGCTTGCTGCTTACCCCAGCAGCAGCCCTCTCGCAGCCTCAGCCCCTTCCCCAGGCTGGTTTAACCCCTTCAGGGCAGGAGCGGGTGACCACCCTGCTACAAACATCCATTCACTGGCATAAAGGCATAATGAGAACTGCTTTTCCTTTCTCTTTAGATATGAAGAACTCCTCATCTTCAGCATGTTTATACATTGTTAGTACATGCCAGCACAGGCGTCCCTCTTTGTCAAGGAGTCGGTGTTCCCCAGTCAGCTTCAAAGGGACTCTGTGTAGTCTGACAGAGCGACTACAGCAGGGTTTTTTTGTTTTTATTTTTCTGGAATAAGCTTTATCTCAAGGATCTGAACACGTCTGACTGTGGCTGACAGGGCCATCTGAAAAGGGAGGAGAAAAGGCAAGAAAAACGGAAGCCTGATACCATTCATTGACTGTATTTCAGTCCTCTAAGGAGGTTGCTTTGTGTTCATTTAGCTATTCCAATACAGCACTTCACTGTTTCACGTGTATTGCAGACAGGTTTTGGGGGGCTGAAACACTGCTCTTCACTCTCAATGTAATCTTAAGATTTATTTTTTTTGGTATAGTATTGATATAGCATAGTAAAGATTAGTCTAACGTTGATGCATTTTACATGCCATAGTCCCAGTACATTTTTTATGCTGCAGTTAAAAGCACAGGAACTCACTGATGAGCAAATGGTCACAGCATAGCCATCACATACTAAACTGCGTCTGTGATTCTGTAGAGATTGTTTTTTTTCCAGACCCATCTATACTATATGCTTCTTGTTTCCTAATACGGTAGTTTATTTCTGACCTAGCACTGGTAGAAAAGTCTTCTGAATGCAAAGCTGTCCAATAGGCTGTTATTGCCATATTATCAATGATATATCACCACTCCACACATGTGAAGCCATTGTACGTGCTTTTTTTGCATCACCATTGATTGTCAGATGGAAAGCTTCATGTGGCTATGAAACATTTTTCTTGGCAATCAATCAGCAGCAGGGAAAGCAATGTGATATTTCTCCTGTAGTGGTGAATTTATGGGAACCATCAGCCAGCAACAGCAGCTATGACAGCATCATGCAGCACACCAGTACTACATATTCCTAAACTAGATACATTGGGGATTATAGTACATTGCACTCACAGCATACGTTTCAGGTGATGTAGAATGAGGATAAAGTATTTCACAGAAGAGAAGAGGGACTGAACAGGATTACTCAGAGAATATGCAGAGATTCAAGAAGAAAAGATTATGAAAAGTAAATACTATTGTGGCATCTGATACTGAAAATATGCCTCCTTAATTTTTTTTTTAATGACAAGGACTTAAAACAGTGCTCTAATAGGCTTAGAGTGTTTGCCTGAACACCCCATCTTACTAGCAGGTGGTGATGCTTCCGGGAAAAGAATTAGCAGGTTCTGCTGACTCACTGAGGCAGGTGACTTATTATTCCACCTGAATATAGGGGAGGCTCACTAGAAAGAGGATCTAGAACAGGGGTCGGCAACCTTTCAGAAGTGCTGTGCCGAGTCTTCATTTATTCACTTTAATTTAAGGTTTCGCGTGCCGGTAATACATTTAACGTTGTTAGAAGGTCTCTTTCTATAAGTCTATAATATTTAACTAAACTATTGTTGTATGTAAAGTAAATAAGGTTTTAAAAAAGTTTAAGAAGCTTCATTTAAAATTAAATTAAAATGCAGAGCCCCCTGGACCAGTGGCCAGGACCCGGGCAGTGTGAGTGCCACTGAAAATCAGCTCGCGTGCCACCTTTGGCTCACGTGCCATAGGTTGCCTACCCCTGATCTAGAATATGGGATTAGCTGTACTGACGTAGGAAACCTAGGTTTGCTTCTGCCTGGGGAGGAGAGTTGAATTGAA
Organism: Platysternon megacephalum; assembly: GCA_003942145.1. Taxonomy (NCBI): domain Eukaryota; kingdom Metazoa; phylum Chordata; order Testudines; family Platysternidae; genus Platysternon; species Platysternon megacephalum. Next base: position 4,140,072 of record QXTE01000056.1, on the reverse strand, counting down.
CTTTATGTTATTGCTAATTTCTGTGCTAATAAACCCATCCCTGGGAAAGGGGATGAGTTTTGACTCAACTTATAGGATTTTTTATATCTAAGACCAGGTTTGGGACAGAAACCTGCGCACGAGCACTTTCCAACAAAATCTCAAAGCACTCGACAATATACATTTCAAACTACACAAAGTATCCAGAAAGCTCACCACTGGTCCATAGCCACCTTAGATGTGAAATTTGCAGGGCAAGTAACATTACACAGCTGGTCTGTGTGGGAAGTAAATACCATGTCTGTTTCAAATTGCAGGAGGATTACTAGATTGAATTTGGCAGAATTAATATTTTCTTCTGTTTTGTTACATTATTTCAGGTTTTCCATTCCCAGGGCTCATCTACATTAGAAAAATAACCCACTGGCTAACAGTGGTTGTCAGCCATGGGTTTCTCTTGGCTTCTCCTCAACTGTTAAAGGGCTCGTGCAGACAAGACAAAGTTGTTGCCAATATTGCCACAGATAGCACAGCTCAGACAGTATCACAAGGTACCACACCTTCTCTAATTAGTCTGAAAACAGTTTTGTCTCATCTATGCTAGTGGATACATTGTTTTCCACACCAGTTGAAGTGTGTATGTGTCCCATTACTGACAACCACTGCAAACAGTTTGTTTTCCTAGCACAGGAAGGGACTCTGGGAGTATGCCACACAGTATTTGTCTTTGTTGTTCCCCCCTCACAAATACTTCAGTGACTTGCTAACCATACATAAGCAACAAAAGTAATGTAGGCCAAAAGTCTCAGTCTCCTTAGTCAGCTGGCACTTAGTTGGTTTACCCTTCATGCCAAGATCTCAGATATTTTCTGTGATGAATGGAGGGAACAACCCTATTGCAACAATGAGGTGTTCTGTTGCACTAGTGAGCACTCAGGGGAGGCTGGGGATATCTAATTCCTTCTAACTTGGGTCTTATCTACACTGAACATTTTTTCCTTAAAGTTTCTTGCCATTGCCATAACTGGTGGAAGACAAGTGGAGACAGGGCACAGCGGGCCACCTATGTTTTAACCACAATGTCATCTAGACCAGCCAGGATTAGATCAGGTCTACTCTACACAGTTAGGTTGACATAAGTTGCCTTGCATTAACCTAGCTGTGCAAGTTCTTTATTTAAATTTGGCTTCTGCCGATGTAAGTGCCCCTCTATGCCGATTTAGTAACACCACCTTCCCGAGCGGCATAGAGTCACGGTTGATATAATTAGGTCAACACAGTGTCAGGGTAGACACTGTGTTCCTTATGTCGACTGTTACTGGCTTTCAGAGCCATCCCACAATGCCCCACACTGTCATTACAGTTGATACAAGCGCTTCCGGTGAGGCCACGAACTGCCTACACAAGGAGCCAAGTGTGCAAACACACAAGCGATTTAAAAACTATGGCAGCTGTATGCCAACTTAAATTAGGTTGATATAATTTTGTCGTTGGTCTTAGTCAACCCTGTGGCTAAAAGACTGATGGCCAATCTACACTAGCTCTCCCACCATGGAGTGCAACTGGTGGTAGTAATGGTGGGAATATTTTTTAGAAAGGGTCTAATGTAGAGAAAGCCTGTGCTCAGACTCTGATGGCAAGGTTGAAAATGCAAAGTGAAGGACTTTCTGCTTTCCTTTTCCACCTTCTTGAATTTTAGCTCTTTGCATTTCCATGTTATTTTCAATCAAGTAAATGTGAGGCAGACAGTGACAAGACTCAGATGGGACCAAGTTGTTATGACAGTCCTGGGGGGCCAGTTAGCCACAAATAACATTTGCCCCTTTTGGAGGAAGCATGTCCCATGGGGTGTGAAAAGGGTGCACTCTCTGTAGGCTCTGAGAGCTGGGACTGAACATCCCTGGGTATTTGGTGGAGGGAGCGAGGTACTTAGGGGGCATAAGGAACCGATGTGAGGGCTAAGGACAATCAACTCCAAAACAGTGTAAAAAAAAATCTTAGGATTGGAAACCATGATCTCAGAGGACAATTGATTTCCTTTGTGCCACAGGAAGAAAATAGCCAGGCATAGTTCCTGCACCTCAAAATAGATTATATTTCCTTTTTACAGGTATCCTCCATTGCTTCACCAAAGAACTGAAAGCCCAAAGAGACCACAGTGAGTGAGATAAAGGACCAGCGAGGAGAAAGTAAAATTCAATGTTTAACTTTTTGGATCTCGAGAAATACTAATTAATGTTAACTCACAACCAGCCAAATATTAATCCCATGGCTCCAAGATGGCCATTTTATCTCAATTTGAGCACAAGAATATCTGTAGTCATGAATTCGATGTTACATCACTATTGATTTCACTGGCGTTACACCGCCATAAAACAGTGATGAGTCAGCATCACAGCCCATCTAGATAGTAAGATTACAGGAATGTCACCCTGTGTGTCACTCTGAAGCTTAAGATATCTGCTGAGTCAGTGTGAAGAGATGGAAGCAGCTACAAGCATGGTTGAGAGCTCTTTTTGTTTAGGATAGCACCTGGATCAATCACCGCAGTGATTGGTGTTCTGTTACCGGCCTGTTTTTAAATTCTCAGCCATTTTCAGCATTTGTTTTTTGTTTTTAAAAAACAAAAAAGCAAACAAACCACACACACTTTATGAGTTACACCCAGGTAACAGCACAGGCTTCCAGCTACTGCTGAGATGTAATTGATTTTATTCCTACTCCGAACCATTACCTAAATTTACATTCACATGATTTATACACATTTCAAGGGGAGTAACATTTTTATCATCTGACATTTTCACACAACAATAGATAGACAAATATTTTAGCAAGTGTGGCCCCATCCAAATACTATCAAGCTATGGAGATAGTGAGGGATTTATCAGGCCCAGATTAACGAACGTATACATGCACAGGGTCCCTCATGTTGGGGCAGGGAACAAGGGGGCCCTGACCACCAGAAGAAAAAATGGGTGATTGGCAGCCCAGGAGCCACATCCAGCTACTAGATAATTTTATTTGTCCATCAACCCATATGCTGGAAAAGAANGAAAAAAAGGGGCCCCCCCCCCCCCCCCCCCCCAATCTCACAGCATTGCTCCTGCATCCTCCATATGGAGCCTGTAACCTGCTGCTGGAGTGGCCATAGAAAACATGCTGAGGTGAGAGCGCTCTCTTGCCCGTGAACCATTTGCTTAAGAGCAAAGCGTGCACAGGCTATTGCTGCTGCCTAACTGCTCTGGAAACTGGTGCTGCTTGTTGTTGCCCTGTGGAATGGTATGTACCCTCTTAACAACAAGAACAAAAACAGTATGGCCCACCAAAAGGTTTTAGTGCATTTTGAGGCCATCCACTACCACATACTCCATCTAGTTTAAGGAAGGTGCCCCACCCCTGCAATTTCCATAATGCATATGTCCCCAAATTTCTTTAATCTGGCATTGGGCCTCCTCCTCTGCCCACTCTATATAGAAGTTCAGTTGTCAAAGGATTATTTCCCCCTGCATTAGGAACGTAAGTGTTACCATTCTGGGTCAGATTGGACCTCCATCAAATCCAGTATCTTGTCTCTAACAATGGCTGGTACTAAGTGCTTCAAAGGAATGTGTATGAACCCCCGCAGCAGGCAGATGTGAGATAATCTGCCCCCTACGCTAGGTCTCGCGCTTGTCTCAGATTTAATATCCCTTCCAAAAAAATTTATATCATATTCTTGACATCCATATAAATGCACAATCCCTTTTTCAGTTTTGACAAGTTCTTGGCCCCAATGACTTCCTGTGGCAATGAGTTCCACAGTTTAATTACACACTGTATGAAAATTAATCTCCTTTCATCAATTCTGGATTTACCAACTTTTAAATTTAAATTAACATCTCTTATTCTTGTGTTATGAAATAGGAGAACCAATGCTCCCAATCTACCTTCTCTATACTATTTATTATTTTTATCATGTCCCCTCATATTCATCTCCTCTCTCAAGTAATCAATCCCGTGCCCCTAGTCATTCTCCTTGCCGTTTTCTGAACTTGCTGTAATTCTGCAATATCCTTTTACAGATGGGGTGACCAGTACTGCACATAGTATTCTAGATGAGGATGCACCATGGATTTATATAACAGCACTATAATATTTTCCATATTATTCTCCACCCCATTCCTTATGCATCCTAACATCTTGTAGCTTTTTTGACCACAGCTACACATTGACCACTGATCTTCATTGAGCTGTCATCCCAGTGCTGCCCAGGTCCTTCTCTCAAGTTAATACAGTTAATTTAGACCCTTGTAAGGCCTATAAGTAATGCATACTTTCCCCACCAATATGTGAATACTTCTCTCCAATTCCTTTATACCTGTCTCCTCAGAGTTATACATATGATCTGGCAGATTATGTACTACTTATTATTATTATCTTTAGTAATGCTTATAGGCCCCCCATTCAGATCAGCATGGTGCTTGTGCTAGGTATCATACAACCACATAGCAAGAGATCGGCTGTGAATCTTTTGGGGGCAAGGACTTAACTAGACAAGACAGACAAAAGGTGGGGAGGGGAAAATGGAAGCACTGAGAGGTGAAGTGATTTGCTCAAGGACACAGCAGGTCAGTGGCAGAGCTCGGACAGAACCTGCATTACTTGAGTTACACTGGAGTGCCCTATCCACTAGTGTCCTCTGCTTTTTCAGTGTGCTCCTAATTGGGCACCTCCTAACATAGCCTTACTGCTCTGAAGAAGTCTGCAGAACAATCAACCACATTTCACTTTGTAGAATTAGGGCCTACTTTCGCTGAATTTGACAACAACAACAGGTAAATACTGGTTAGGTTACTAACACGATTTACATGAGCAGACTATTTAAAGTGAATTTGGTTTTATTAAATGTTTTATTGAACAATGAGTATTGTAGGACATAGTGTAATATAGCCTATAATAATTCTGGGATAGTAATATTACAGTTATTACATACCTTATTAGCAAGTGACATGAAAATATTTTGGGGGACTGACTTTGGGCTATTACTGCTCCGTATCATACCACAAAGGAAACATGCACATAAAAGTGATCTTGATGAGATTTGAAGACATTACATTAAAAACTGAAATGGTATCTTTGAATCTGAGGGATTTGATCATCTTATACTAGCAGTGATTTGTCTGCAAGACAGTAAGGAGATGCACAAAGACATAAAAAAGACCATGAATGACTGGAGGCATAGAAAACAATTGGTGGGATAAAATCATAACTGGTGACATATGCCTAAATCCTCAATGGAGGGCATGTTTGTGGAAGCTGACAGAAGAAAGGGCAGGCTGAATATTAGAAATTTTCATTCAAGATGCTTGAGATAAATACAAAGCCAAGAGGACAAACCCACCTGGAATCTAGGAGAAGTGGCAGCTGCAGCTATAGCTTCATTGCAAAGCCTTGTCTGCACTGGCATTACAGCTGCACTGTGCAAATCCCTACTATAGTCAGGCAAAGCCTCTGTAAGCTCCAATTTGCACCAGATTCAATTTACACTGATTTCAGGCAGCGGTAAATGGCACTGGTGCAAATCATGGGTTACAGTGGTTTTGTCTGTCTTCTCTAGGTCTGTGCGTTGATGCAGTTATGTCCGTGGTGCAGACGAGAGAGTTAGGTACCTAACTCTTATTAATTTTCAATGGGAGTTTGGCACTTACCTGCTCCTTTGTGCCTTTGAAAAGTCTCCCCGCAAAGCTTATAAGTGCAGGGCAAGAGTGACAGCTGAATAAACAGTCAGGGTGCTCAGCCTGCATATAAACCTTTATCATATTGTATGTAGCATCCGGAACCATATTTCAAAGCTTTGTTTAATGCAATGGGTAAAATATCTTCCTAGGAATCTGACATTAATACAGACATTCTTTGCACGCAAAACAATATGTAACATGGAAGTGATCTCTGTTTTACCAACTCATCTATAAAGATGTCATACGGTTTCATGTAGCAATGTGTCAGATTATAAACATTCCCTATGTGGGTACTGAAAAGTTAGTCTTCTGGAGGATTACGAATTAACTCAAATAATAGCGTGTTCACAACCCAAATTAATTACCAGGCAAAGGTGGCTACTGTTAAGCTGAGGCTGTCAGTGGGAACCTACAGAACTGAGCTGCGTAATTTAACAAAACTGTGAAGAAGAAGAAGAAGAAGAATACAAAGATGAACTGATTTTAAGTGTCCCCAGACTTCATACTGTGAGGGGGATGTGTGACTTTTTATCCTTAAAAATAACAGGTGGGGGAGAGCAGGAACTCTGATCATGGAGGGGTGCCTGAAAGCATTTTGCCACTAGAGCAGGAGCAAGCAGAAGGTCTCCAGTGCTGATGGTGGAAGCAGGCTTACCTGTGACATTTGCTAGACATACTCAACAGCACTATTTTGCATTTGCCAGCTAGCACACAGTGACAGGGTCATTATAACCTAGGGTGACCAGATGTCCAGATTTTATAAGGACAGTCCTGATATTTGGGGATTTTTCTTATATAGGTGCCTATTACTCCCCACACTCGGTCACAATTTTTCATACTTGCTATCTGGTCACCCTATTATAACCCCTCTAGGGACTGGAGTGGTGCTGCACACACTGCTAGCCAGTTTCCTGTCCAGTGCTTTATAGCCAAATGGCTACCTCCTGCAACAGTGTACTAGCAGAAGACGGAGCTCCCTGCACCCTCTCCCGTCTCCAGATTACACTCTCTGGGCAGCCATCATATGGCCCGGGTGTAAATTAGATCTAAAATATAATATGTAAGTTATAAATCAAATGTATGCAACAGTGAATTCTGTAGCACGTGCCATTTAGAGCCCGTGCTAAGAAATAATGAAAGCTGAACAAACTGCATTTGTAGCAAAGAGGGTGCAGCCAGAGATTCTGGTATGAGATACGTGCCTCATATAACTCACAGTCCAAAGTATACACCGGAGGAACCAAAAAGGGCTTACCACACTGTATATGTGTATAAGGTACATCCTGACAGTATAGTAGTAGCAGCACACTACAGTTGATTACGTTCAGGTCCCAGATTGGGCTGGAAGACCTGCACAGACAGCACATTGAGAGGGAGCATCCTGGTGATGAAACACCATGTGCCTTGCTTAAAGCAATCCCTTCTGAGGGAAGGATGTAATCAATGGGTTCCTAAACTTTTGGGCATATAGCTTTCACTGGGTTCAACGGAAACTCATGGGCAGGATTTGCAGGACTAAGCCCGTGTTCTTATCAAAGTGTTCATTTACTGCTACAAATGAGACAGGGACTCCTCTTAATAATGCTATCCCACATTCAGGATAAATTCAGATTAAGTCTTGAACAAGGATCAATGAAAAGAAGAGTCCACTGAAGCCTTGTGTTACATATTTTCCCGTTAATATTTATTATTGCAAATATTTCCATTGATTTACACTTCTCTGGCAGCTGAATAATGATGCTGAAACACTGTATGAAAACTGAACACTGAAAATAAACAATGATATTAAATTGTGGCATCAACCCATTTCTGTGCTCAAAGAATTTCCTCTGCAAGCCAGGAATTTCTTTAAAGGAAACTTTGATTGTATGGGGCAGATTCTCTGCTGCATCCAGCAAGGGGGCAGGGAGGTGACATGGCACTGGTCAGGGGTCCCCAGTTCTCTGCCCCAGCTCCAGTTTTGCCACAGGTGAGCCTGCTCTAATTTGCACCATGTGCCAGCTAGTGCTAACCAGAGCACAGGGCATTATGGCCATTTCCCCAGCACACTGCTCCCTGTCCCAGTGCCAGGCAGTGTAGAAAGGGAGCTACTAGAACTAACTCTACTGCCACTAAGGACTCCTCCACATGTGGTTATACCGGGCAGAAGATTTGTGAGAGGTTTACGTTCCCTTTGTTGCCCCTGAGTGGTGCAAAAAGAGCACAGAATCTGTTCCTCTATGTTCAAGTGCTCCCCAAATGGAACATTTAGGGTTTGGCATTTTTTGGTGCTGGACCTGTTGCAGGTGTCACTTTAGCTATGAATGGTCCTCCTCCAGACTATTGTGCAAATTGCTACTGGTATTGCCAGAGCTTGCCCAGAGGTCCAGTAGTCTAAATGTACCCTCCACCAGAAACACGAGAGAGAATTGTAGTTACTAGTAATATCAGTAGTTGCTTTTCTAAAGCGCCTCACATTGATCCAGTTCTCTTCTCTGTGAAGGTACAGCTTCAATTTTCCTCTGGAAACTTTGATCAAGCTATATTGTCAACATGGTTCCTTTCAGACAATTCACTGATGCTACATTCTACAGACAGCCTGAATCAAACATCTTTTGTTAATGTTACTGACATAATATTTCCTTTGCTTTTAAAAATGTTTTTGCTCTTGTATTTGTTCAGGCAAGATTAGCATATGTGGTACCTTATAAAGTGGCAGCTCCTGCTTTAGGCAGTTGATTATCTATGCTGACTTCCTGAGTGATCATCTGAGAGATATTAACAAAAATGATTATCAGTGAAGATGAGAGCATTAATCAGTGCTTGCCAACAAGCATCACGTGTCAGTCAGGAGCACCTTTGAATAACATCATCCATGGTGAAAACCATAGAAGGATTATGCTACCTTGGTCAGGGCCGGCTCTAGGTTTTTTGCCGCCCCAAGGAAAAAAGATTTTGGCCGCCCCCTTTCCCCGCTTTTTTTTGGCTTTTACACATTTGCACTTTGCAAATTTTTTTTTGACTGTTTACAATTAAAAAAACAACAACAGAATTTGTAGTTAGTGAAATAAAACAATTTCCTACTTTTAAAATGTCCTTTTAAAATCTAGCAAAAGCCTAAGTTCCAGATGTATTTTCTTTTTGTTTTTAATAACATTTACCTTTTTTAAAGAACAGGATTAGATTTTTGTGGCCTAAGAGGTTTGTGCATATGTTGTTAAATTAGCTGGTGGCAACAGCTAATTTCCTTTGTTTTCTTTCCCAGCTCTTCCCCGAAGGGAGGAATTCTCAAGTGCGCCTTCCTGAGTTCAAGGGGGTTTTTGCATTTGGGTGGTGGCAGCATTTACCAAGCCAAGGTCAGAGAGAAGCTGTAACCTTGGGAGTTTAATACAAGCCTGGAGTGGCCAGTATTAATTTTTAAAATCCTTGCGAGCCCCCACCTTCTGCACTTGAAGTGACAGAGTGGGGAATCAGCCTTGACAGCAGCTGAACTTTTGGCACTGATTGGAATGGAACTGGTTAAGCACATGTGTAAATCTTTTCAGGACTGGATCTTAGCTTTCTCCTATTTTTTTAAATGCTGTTCTACAAAGCTTGGACTCAATCCTGATGGGAGCCTTTCCAATGACTTCACTGGGCTTGGGCTCAAGCACAAGTTCAGTAGGAGACTGCATGTTCTAAAGGTTCATGCTTTGCTGCAGTGAGCCCACATCTGAAATAGCTTGGGGAAAAAAATTAGAAAACAAATATTCAGTAAAAGTATTGTTGTTACAAGAATAAATGCAAACTATTATACAAATTAGGTGCTGCCCTTGGGCTCTTGGTAAATGGTCCAAAATATAGCTTGGGATAATTTACTATAGTGTTTTGGGCCATTTCTGTAATTTTTTAAAAGGATTAAGAACTCTGTCCTACTCAGCAAGCATTTTGCCATTCACTCAGGATTATAAACAAAGGTCCTGAATCATCAAAGCACTTAAGGACTGCTTAAGTCCCATTGCAGTCAATGTAATTTAAGCACATGCTTGAGTGCTTTCCTGAACTGTGGCTTGGAAGAAGAAGAGGGCAAAGAACTCTGGGTTTTTTTTTGTTTGAATGTACAAATGAGGCACTGGGGGCTGATTTTTATTTTTTGTTTGTCATTGCAGCTCTGTGTGTAAGAGAATCTCTCAGCTGGACCACATGGAAATTAGCCTCTGGCAAGAGGTTATGGAGATGACACAACCAAGTGAGAAAACAATAAAGCAAAAAAGTGTTCATTTCATTTTTTGGAATGTTAATGTTTCACTTCTGATGACAAGTAGCTATGAACTAAGTCTCCCAAGACCCTAGATGACCTGAACCACATAGCCTGGTCATATAAAATAAATATACAGTTTTTCACCAAACATTTAACAAAAGAAAATTAGATAAAAAATGTTTGATACCTAAAATATCTAAGCAACACAAACCTCAGAGAGACTGAGTCATCTCACAACAGCACATATAACAGTATGGCAGTGAGATGGGAAGAAGATGGCGGGGGGTGGGGGTGGGTGGAAGAATTGCTCATTTTAAAGAATTTATTTTTGGACAAAGAGGACAAGCATATAATCCAAACATTAGGGGCTGAATAAGAGATGCAGAATGTATTGATGTGCCATAGCCCAGAACCTGCAAATAGCAGAATCCTCCTAGTCACAGAACAACTTCATTATAAACAATTCAGTGGAACTGAATTTGCAATCCACACATAGTAGTACATTAATTCTTTCAGCGCTTTATCAAGTCATTGTTTGCTGTAAAAAGGGTCTGCTCTATATACATATCCTGTATTGTCCAGGGACCTTTACGTAAATACAGCATTCATTTCATATCTGTTTCCTTCATTGGAGTCTTTTCTCTCAATCTAATTTTACTGAATACAGACTCAACATAAATTAACATTCACACTCTCCTTCCTTTTTTGCTATTAGTGCTTCCAGTCAAATGATGGGTCATACCAGGGGTGTACAAGGGGGGACAAGCAGGGGCACGGTCTTCCCCCCAATAATCAGTGGGGGCACAAAGCTCCTCCAGCCCCAGAGCTGGGCGGGGAGTGGGGTGGGGAGGGGAAGGAGGTATAGAATGTGCCACTCCAAAAGCGGTCAAATTTAAATTCCTGTGCATGCCCCTGGGTCATACTGAACCTGCAGTTATTCAAATTTTACATAGTTTCTTACTTGACAGCGTAGTGACTAACTGTATCCAACAAGAAGCAGAAGGGCATATGTTGTTGTTTTGAATCACTTTACAATTAAAAATGTTGTACTCTATTTACAGGCTGGGGCCAAAGGTCATACAGAGATTCCTGCAAACATGGAAACAGGAGCACCTGAAACCTGAGGCTGAAAGCTACACTCACTTGAAGGCATGCTACCACTGAGGAACCCTTCATAATTCCAGGAGATAAAGAAGTGCTCAAATTCGGCTTTCAGTCACAATTGTGTTATAGTATGTGAGGCTAGGCCCCTATGGTAACTGTGATAGACCCAGGCCAGTTGAGTACAGCAGAGTAGCCCTGTTGGTATTCAGGAAGTGGGCAGAGCCCGCCCACTGCTAAAGGACCTCCCCCCAGCCTAAGGGGAGGATCCACTGGGCCTGGAAACCAAATGATTCCGGGGGACAACTAACGAGATAACAGGGACAGCAGTGAGGTCAAAGGATCAAACGAAGGGAACCTGACGGGGACACCGAGCAGAGAACCCCGGACAGTGCCCACTGCTCCTCAAAGGCGTCAAGGGAGCCAGTGGACGCCGCCCAGAGGAACTCTGCCTGGATGCGTGAATGGATGGAGGAGCGGAAATAGGCCCCACAGTCGCAGGAAACCTCATCGGCCAACCTCCTCTCCCTGGTTTTGTAGATGGCCATTTTGGCCAGGGCTAGGAGGAGGTTGCCAAGGAAATCCCACGATTTTGTGGGGCCACGGATGGGAAGTGCATAGATGAACAGGTGAGGGAAAAAGTGCAACCAAAAACGTAATTCCAGATATATGTGCACCAGGGTCTCCCTCACGCCGCAAAAGGGGCAGGTGTCTGGCGCCAAGTACACGCCCATGCTCACGGCTCCATGAAGGATCCGCCAGTTGACATCCCCGGTGGGCCTCGGGACCAGGGTGGAATATAGGCTGGCCCACCAGGGCTCCTCACCCTCCAGAGGTGGCAGAAGGTCCCGCCTGGGATGGGGCCGGGGTTGAGGGGCTTGGGTGCAGGAGAGGGCTCCGGGCTGGGGGTTAGGTGAGGGCTCCATCTGGGGGTATGGGCTCTGGGGTGGGGCTGGGGATGCTGGGTTTGGGGTGCAGGAGAGGACTTTGGGATGGGGTAGGGGGTTGGGGTGCAAGAGGTGGTTCAGGGTGCAGGGTCCCGGCCGCGCTTACCATGGTTCCCACAAAGCAGTTGCCAGGTCCCTGCGGTCCCTAGGCGCATGGGCGGCCAGGGAGTCTCCACGCAGTCCCCTCGCGCCCACAGATGCTGCCCCCGCAGCTCCCATTGGTCACAGGTAGTGTGTGGAGCCTCCCTGGACACCCATGTGCCTAGGGACCGCAGGGACCTGGTGGCCGCTTCTGGGACACATGTGGAGCCAGGGCAGGCAGGGAGCCTGCCTTAGCCCCAGTACCTTTGCTGCACTGCTGACTGGACTTTTAACGGTCCAGTCAGCAGTGCCGACCAGAGCAGCCAGGGTCCCTTTTCGACTGGGCATTCCGGTCAAAAACCCAACGCCTGGCAACCCTAGATTAGGACCAAACAAAATCATCAAAATTATTAACTTAGGCTATTTTATTAGAAAGGAGTAAGAAGGAAAACAGCATTAAACAAAACAATACAGACGACACAAATAATGAACTGGTTACTTCCATTACAATCTCTTCTCTATGCCTCTCTGTGGAGAGCTTTCAGCAGAGATTATACCTTTGAAAGTGAACCTGACTTTGTCTTTTGATAAGCTGAGACCAGATCTTATTTCTCAACATTATTCTAAGTCCAGTCTTAGCGTATCATAAAAAAAATTAAGATTTAAAAAGAGAAAATAATTTTGTTTAAGGATAAGTAGATCCTGTTGGTTATTATTAATAACCAGATAGTTTATACATGAACAAGACACACAGTTTAACTAAATCCATAAAAATCAAAGAAACCAATTAAATTAGTTATTTAGCAGATGCCATTTAAGGTATTGTTCTAAGACGGGCCAATTAATGAATATTAATAATCGTATATCCAATTAAATCCCATTATGTCTCTGTTTACCAATGTTTAGCTGATGTCTCCTCTTCAAGAATACATGGTCTAACCATTTGGTCATTAACAGGAGAAACTACTAACATCTTAAGTAACAGCAACATTTCCATATCCCAATAGTCATTACAAGAGTTTTTAAACGTAATCCCTTAGCAGTGTTAGTTAACTTCTTCTCACCAATCCATGCTGAAGTTTTGGGGAGTTTGTCCTTGGGCTGGTTTCTTCTTAGCTGTCTGTAGAAGCTTTCTTGTAGAGATGGATAAGGTGTATTGAGTGCTGTGTTTTGGAGCAGGGCAGCAGAGCAATACTGGGTGCTCAGTTCAGAGATTTTATACTTGTCTCCTTTGTATTTTGATAACATTACAGGAAAACATAACTCTTTCAGGCTTGCTTAGATTCAAAGTTGGTGTCATCCTTTCATTGACTCCGTGCCTTAGGGTTTGATTTCAGTGATGCCATCAGTTCCTGAAATATGCAGTCCGCTTGATGAATATGCAACACACTTCTAATTGTCTTTGTTCTCTTGTAGCAGAAAATCCTCCCATAACTTTTAAAAAGTTAGTTTTAACACTCTTTTTATTCCATCCATTTTTGAGGTTTTTTTCAGCTTTATTAGAGTTCAACAGGAAATGAAATTCTGATTTTTAGAAAATCCGTACACATGTTCTTTATACAGAAGTTTTTATTTTGCAAGTCTTTAAAAATTATAATGATTCTTAGAGTGTTTAGCTTAAATAGTTAAAGAAATTGTTGATTCTTAAGTTCTGGAGAGATGATGATATCTGTCTTCCTGAACTGGGTGAGTTGCTTGAAATTGCCAGATAGCTAGCTACCTAATTGCCCATTAATATAAATCTATATTTAAATGGCTTCTTGGTTTAGTAATCAAATTAGCAATGTCACTAGATTCAGGTTGGTACATAAAACATTTTAGTATTTATATGCAGATGCTCCCTGTAGTAATGATGTTAGGAAGTTATATTAGGAACTTTGCATTTAGCTAGCATATTTATAAGCATGCATATCACAAAGGTGTGCCATTTCAACATTTAAAAATAACCAAAAGGTTTTACACATTTCCAAATACACATTTTCCCACAGAGACTTTTCCTGGTAAAGAAGGGGAAGAAAGGGCTCACTTTATAGCTTAGGAGACAACCCATCCTGTTGGAATATGCTGAATAAGGAACATCCTCACACTCCTTCATATGACCAGCTCTTTCCTAAAACATGTTCTTGACATAGTTCATTTTTTTGAGATAAGGATTATATCTAAACTAAACTGGTATATTAAATAAGAGGGAGGCGTATCTTTTTGACCATGTTGCAACAGTTGCAATCTTATATATGAATCACCATCATTAACACTTATTCAGATTGCAGAACAGAAGGAACTTTCACATGGAATTTCAAAACTGCATTTCAAGGGTCAAAACATGGTATTTATCTCCCTTGACACTTCACAAGTTTGTCACATTGACAAACAACAGAATTCTTAGGAATCTCCTTAGCATGGACATTTCATATAACTAAATAAACAAAAATATATGCATGTTGGGTACTTTTCTCCAACACCATATGTATGAAAGTAATAAATATCTGCTAAGAATCAGTAAAATACAAGCAAGTTTGTAATGACTGAACTTTATAAGAAAAAAGTTATAGTAATTTCATTAATATCCTTTCTGAATCACTAGTGAGGTCTCACCTCTATATGTACATACACATAGTAAGTCACAGTCACTACCACAAAGAATGTAGTAATTAAATAGACAAGAGAGGCCAAGGGTGAAAGAAAGCATGATCATCCCCATTTAACAAACTATGGCACAGAGAAACTAAGTGACTTGCCCAAGGTCAAAGAGGAAGTCTATGGCAGAGTCGGGAACAGAACTCAAATCTGATTTGTAGTCCATGCTTTAACCCTTTTTTGATGGCTGCTTTTCTGCTTCTTCAAGGCAGAAGAAAATACTGCTTCTGAGGAAACATCTGTCCTGCTTGTAGGGTTACATCAGATTTCAAGATAATCATAGAATATTAGGGTTGGAAGAGACCTCAGGAGGTCATCTAGTCCAACCCCCTGCTCAAAGCAGGGCCAACACCAACTAAATCATCCCAGCCAGGGCTTTGTCAAGCGGGGCCTCAAAAACCTCTAATGATGGAGATTCCACCACCTTCTTAGATAACCCATTCCAGTGCTTCACCACCCTCCTAGTGAAATAGTGTTTCCTAATATCCAACCTAGACCTTCCCCACTGCAACTTGAGACCATTGCTTCTTGTTCTTCATCCTCAAGCCACATTGTTTCTGGCTAAGATTTCATTCTTAAGGATAGCCTGAAATTTCAAGTTAGTAAAACAATGGCCCCTACATAACAAGTGAAGACATATCTGCCCACAGCTTCAGAGATAAACCAACAGATTACAACTTTTCATAAATCTAGGGGTATGTCTACACTACGAAATTAGGTCGAATTTATAGAAGTCGATTTTTTAGGAAGCGATTTTATACAGTCAATTGTGTGTGTCGCCACTAAGCGCATTAAGTCGGCGGAGTGCGTCCACATTACCAAGGCTAACGTCGACTTTTGGAGCGTTGCACTGTGGGTAGTTATCCCACAGTTCCTACAGTCTCTGCCACCCATTGGAATTCTGATTGAGCTCCCACTGCCTAATGGGGCAAAAACATTGTCGCAGGTGGTTTTGGGTACATGTCGTCAGTCACCCCTCCCTCCGTGAGAGCAACGGCAGACAATCGTTTCGCGCCTTTTTTCCGCGCAGACGCCATACCACGGCAAGCATGCAGCCCGCTCAGCTCAGCCGCCGCTGTTGTGTCCTGGGTGCTGCTGGCAGCAGACAGTACAATAGGGCTGCAAACCATCGTCACGCTTTCGCTGCCACTCTGCTCTCCTGCTCTGGCAGCAGACAGTGCAGTTGGGCTGCAAACCATCGTCACGTTTCCGCTGCCATTCTGTTCTCCTGCAGACGCCATACCATGGCAAGCATGGAGCCGGCTCAGATCACCGCGGCAGTTATGAGCACTGTAAACACCTTGCGCATTATCCTGCAGTATATGCAGCACCAGAACCAGCAAAAGCAGGTGAGGAGGCGATGGCAGCGCGGTGACGAGAGTGATGAGGACATGGACACAGTGTAACCATCTAAAGCAGTGTTTTAGGGTGTTTCCCAAACTTGGGACATCGCTTGTGTAGGGAAAGCCCCTGGCGGGCTGGGCCGGTTTGTTTACCTGCCGTGTCCGCAGGTCTGGCCAATCGCCGCTCCCACTGGCCGCGGTTCGCTGCTCCAGGCCAATGGGAGTGGCTGGAAGCGGCGGCCAGTACGTCCCTTGGCCCGCCAGGGGCTTTCCCTACACAAGCGGCGTCCCAAGTTTGGGAAACACTGCCTTAGATGGTTACACTACCTGGGCCAGATTTTCTGGCCTGCTACAGCCCATTTCTTCTACCAGAGCCATATGTTTTTTACACTCCAGTGGTCAGGATGTTGGTTTTATATTGTGTTGTTTGAACTGTTCACTTAGGGCCTGACCCAAGGCACATAAAAGTCAATTTGATTTGAATCTCACCCACAGCACAGAGTCCCAAATCCTCCCCTAATGCAGACTGGGTTCATTGCATTTGCAAATATATACCCCATATTCAACCGGGATCACATACCTAAGGAACCACTTTCCTCATCATTCCCAGTTCCCTTAAATCTGTATGCCTCCCAGTTCCTTACCTTTTGTTGGGGGCTTACACTTAGTAGCCTTTGTTGTAATAATAAATGGTCATCATGGGGTTAACTGGGTTACCCAGAATATAAGGGGATGGAACCATGCTCCACTCATTTTCTACTTCCTGTTTGTCAGTGGGAGTTAACCTCCCCTCCCCCGCGCCCCACACACAGACACACACACACACACACTCAGTTTGTTGTGACGCAGTTGAATACAGCAGCAAACTACCTGCCTGCAGTCCTGTGAGTAAAGTGTTATTTTCATTGCACTGAACAGTCCCTTTGCAAAACTTGTATTCTCCCCTGTGTTTTTAGTGGATATTGAGTAGCAGGTGTTCCCACTAGCAGAGTCTTCAAGAGAGCAGTCTACAAAAACTGGATAACTATAGTATGCCAGGCCTCTAGAGTTCTGCATCTCTCTTTCTTTAAATTTTGTAGTCTGCTTTCATTTCAGCTCAGCTGTGGAGAATCAAAAAGTGCTGTGCTTGTGCCTTCTTGATTTTTGCAGAAATGTGTAGCCTCTTTTCCTCCTATGATCGCATGGTGAGATAATGCTATAAATTATCAACTATAATTTAGTTTGAAAGTATAGAAGTAACATTCACAAATTATGGGTCAAATTCTGCTGTCAGTTACCATGAGTTCAAAGGAATTATTCCCAGTTCTACATCTGTGTAGCATTGAACCCTATTTGGTCCTGTGATTTTGGTAATCTGTGCAGACATTTGCTAGTCTTTGCAAAAAGCAACAGCAAGTGGTTGCAAACTGAAACGTGGTTACTGCAACAAGGAAACATCCTGAGTTGAGTACCCTGAAAAGCAGCTATTAAACAAAACAAATATCAAACAGCTCCTGGCTTGTATTGTTCAGAACAGAAATTCAATAGGATATTTGGACTAAATTTTAAGGAAGCACAGCTTTTTTAAATTGGTTAGTTGTGCTCCTGCTATTTGTGTGCTGTTAGTTCATGTTACTTTAAAATTGTTGTACATGCATGTTTAAATGTAACACAAAGTGCTATTTAGCAAGGGTTTAAATGCTCTTCACATACCTTTCTGTTGAGCTTTTTCTTCATGGTTCTCTGCAGATAAATTAATACAATTTTGCCTATACTCACATCATGTGGATGTATTCACATTCTCCAGTATAACACAGCCACTAGCATGGCCTGAAGACTAGGAAGTGGACGGGATGCTATTTTACACCCTCAGATTTAAATAGTTATACCAGGTGCAAAGCGGTGGGGAATCAGGTGCAATGTGCAGAAACAGTGGGAGTGGAAAAGTACAGCATGTGCAAATTAAAGGCTGGCCTCTGTTGTTGCTCCCATTGAGGTCAGTGGCAATTTTTCTATGAACTTTGTTGGGAGAAGAAATGAGCCCTAAACTGTCCAGGTTTGCCATATGTCTATCAGTGTTCTGATGGTGTTTCTGCTGTCATATGATGCAATTACTTATTTTTAAGAAATACTGCTCTGTCAGCTCTAACCTAGGAGCCCAACAACTTTTACACTGACCTTGGCAGTGTTCCAGGACCAGCCAACACACAAAAATGAACTAATGTGCTTTTCTTTAGCATCAGCCATGCATCCTATCTTGGTCCTTTTTTTTTTCTGGAACAAATATACTATTTTTGGAGGAAATGGACAACAAGCTTGTTTCTCTAGGAAATGCAGGTATTGTCTTCCTACACTTGTACCTGCAGATATAAAAATTTTGGCAGCAGCAGCAGGGGCTGCCAGCAATTCTGGGGATGGTGGGAGGGGACTAACCAAATCCCTCCTCACCCATGCTCCCCTATGGAGCCAAGGCTTTGAGAATACATGGTTGCAGCAGACCCCTGGCAACACCATAAGGCCTAATATCCATTGTTTTGTGGGGAGAAGGTAACTGAGAGAGGGATTTGGTAACTGGCAGATCCCAGTGGCACCCTGACAGCCCTGGACTAGCACATATGACCCATATTGATCAGTGGACTTCCTTTCCTCTTGCTCCTGGCCCTCTGGAGTATGACCTCTGGGCAGCAGAGAGAGCAAGAAAAGCCTTCCCGGCCCAAAAATGAGACAGGCACCAAAGAGATAGCCCATCATCTGAGGGAGTTGTGAAGATAGCAAGAGAGGTGGTAAGGTCTAGTGGACAGGGCACAGCCCTGGCATTAACTTGCTATGTGACCTTGGGCAAGTCAGTTCACCTGTCTCCCCACCTTTATCTGTCTTGTTTATTTGGATTGTAGCTGGGTGGGGCAGGGATTGTCCCATAGTGTGTGTGTACAGTGCCTAGCACAATGGGGCTCTGATCTTGGTTGGGGCCTCTTGGCACTACTATAATACAAATACTTTTAAAAATTATCTAATAGTTTAAGGGGCATCTTGTTATAGTCCAGGGATCGGCAACCTTTGGCATGCGGCTCGCCAGGGTAAGCCCCCTGGCGGACCGCTCCGGTTTGTTTACCTGCTGCGTCCGCAGGTTCGGCCGTTCGCGGCTCCCACTGACCGCGGTTTTGCCGTCCCAGGCCAATGGAGGCGGTGGGAAGCGGCGGCCAGCACATCCCTCGTCCCGCGCTGCTTCCCGCCGCCCCCATTGGCCTGCAGGTTTGGCCGATCACGGCTTCCACTGGCTGCGGTTCGCTGCTCCAGGCCAATGGGGGCTGCGGAAAGCGGTGCGGGCTGAGGGATGTCTAGAAGATACCATCAGAGATGCTTAATTTTGCAGTTCTCAAACTGTGGATTTGTGTCTCCAGAGATAACATGCTTGTTAACAGCAAAAATGTTTTTAAATAAATAAATGAATGAGAAATAACAGACCTCAACTCTATTGTCCCTCTGCAAATTTGTGTACACAGAGTCAATCCCTTGCCTGTCTCTAAAAGTGCAAAGTTTCAAAAAGTTCAATGAATAGAAGATTGTTGGGGGCGGAATGGACAAGGAAAAGAAGTCTGGAGATAAATCTGAGAAGCAAGGGACATATGCTTGTTTTGTTAAAATAGTATATGTTTGCTGTTGAAGAAAAAAATCCAGAGTACTTAATGTTGTTGTTTTAGTTAAATAAAACAATTTAACTGTCTGTCTGGTGATGTTCTCCTCCTAATACAGCATGGCAAAAAAATCCTCTAAATATTAATGATTAACCTGTTGAATTGGAGATAGTTCACCTCCCAATGACTTCATAAATATCTGTTTCAATTACCTTTGGTAAATGAAATAACCAAACAATCATTCATTTTCTGGTACAGCACAGCTGTAAAACTAATCTGAAAAGTTTTCAAAATAACTTACTGTTTAAAAATGTATATTGTGTACCTTCTAAAAATGAAACCTCTATCTCTGAGTTGTGAAGAATATGTATTAAGGTTATAACAATCAACAAGAATGCACTTTTATGTAGAAAACCGTGATTAAATCGAGTCTTCCTGACTAGTGATTTAAATCATGATTTACCGTATATACTCGTTCATAAGCCGAATTTTTTTTAGTAAAAAAGGGAAACACCAGAGAAGGGGGTCGGCTTATGAATGGGTATAGAGAGGGAGAGGTGGGACACAGCCCCTACCCCCAACAAAGGGAGCAAGGAGAAGCAGCACAGCCAGCAGAGCCAGAAGGGAAGAGACGGGGCCAGAGTCTCTCCGCTTCTGGCCACGCTGCTCTCCCCCCAGCCTCCGAAGCAGCTGCAGCTCCGGGGCTGGCAGGCTGCAGCCGTGCCGCTCGGCCCCGCCCCCGCAGAGGAGGCTGTGGCTGCGCCGCCTGGGCCGCCGGAGCATGCTGTGGCCGTGCTGCCCGGCCCAGCCCACTGGAACATGCTGCGGCTGCGCCGCCCGTTCTGGCCCGCCGGAGCAGGCTGCGGCCGTGCTGCCCAGCCTGCCGGAGCAGCTCTAGCCAGGCCAGAGACATCCTCCCCTGGCCCTCCCCAGATAAGGTGGGAAGGGATGGGATGGGGAGAGTGTGGGGGTCCTGGGCTAGGGGTGGGGTCATGTGGGCGGTGGTCACAGGGGTTTCTCCCCTGACCCCCAGCTTCTCCCCCCCAAAAAAATTTCCCCACCAGTTGCTGTCCCGGCCCATCAGGGTAAGCAGCTGGCGCACCAGGACACTTTGTTTAACTAAAACCTCTCCAGCGCATCATCAAAGATCTACAACCTATCCTGAAAGATGATCCCTCACTCTCACAGATCTTGGGAGACAGACCTGTCCTCGCTTACAGACAGCCCCCCAACCTGAAGCAAATACTCACCAGCAACCACACACCACACAACAAAAACACTAACCCAGGAACCTACCCTTGCAACAAACCCCGCTGCCAACTCTGTCCACATATCTATTCAAGTGACACCATCACAGGACCTAATCATATCAGCCATGCCATCAGGGGCTCGTTCACCTGCACATCTACCAATGTGATATATGCCATCATGTGCCAGCAATGCCCCTCTGCCATGTACATTGGCCAAACCGGACAGTCTCTTCGCAAAAGAATAAACGGACACAAATCTGACATCAGGAATCATAACATTCAAAAACCAGTAGGAGAACACTTCAACCTCCCTAATCACTCAGTGACAGACGTTAAGGTGGCAATTTTGCAACAAAAAAGCTTCAAAAACAGACTCCAACGAGAAGCTGCTGAACTTGAATTGATATGCAAACTAGATACAATCAACTTAGGTTTGAACAGAGACTGGGAATGGCTCGGTCATTACACTAATTGAATCTATTTCCCCATGTTGAAGTAGCCTCACACTTTCGTGTCAACTGTCCGAAATGGGCCATCTTGATTATCACTTCAAAAGTTTTTCTCCCCTGCTGTTAATAGCTTCTCTTAATTAATTAGCCTCTTACAGTTGGTATGGCTACTTCCACCTTCTCATGTTCTCTGTATGTATAAATATCTTCTTACTGTATGTTCCATTCTATGCATCCGAAGAAGTGGACTGTAGCCCACGAAAGCTTATGCTCAAATAAATTTGTTAGTCTCTAAGGTGCCACAAATACTCCTGTTCTTTTTGTTTACTTAGGTTTACCTCCGTGCCTGCGGATGCTCGAGGTAAACAAACCATCTCGGCCCGCCAGCGGCTTATCCTGATGGTCCGGGAGCCAAAGTTTGCTGACCCCTGAATTATAGGGTCGGCTTATGAATGGGTCATAAAAAATTTCCATTTTTACTTATCCATCTTGGGGGGGGTGTCGGCTTATAAACGAACCGGCTGATGATCGAGTATATATGGGTAAATCAATTTGATTTAAATCAAATCCACCTGATTTGCCCACAGTCTTCAATGAGATGAATGCATACTATTTCCCAGGAATAATGTACATTTTACTTTTCAGACATAACAAAATAAGTGAGTAAAACAGAAATCAAAGCAAGGATAAAAGAACCCTGGGTACGAGCATAGCCATAAGATTACAGCAAATGTATGTAAAGATGTGTCAAGCATAATGGGGGTGTAGGGCAGGGCTGGGCTGAGGCCAAAGACAAGAATCAATATATCTTCAGGGCTGCTTTAAGTTGCACTAGTTTGTAACAGCCCTACTGGAGGCCACTATGGTGGCAAGGTTCACTGTAGTGCAGTGGTTCCCAAACTGGGGTCCGTGAACCCCTGGGGGTTCGCAAAATGTTACAGGGGGTTCTCGGGAAAAAATTCCCTAATGGCGGACAGAGCTGTCCCTAGGACCCTGGGCAGCACAGGGCCAGCAGCCCGGAGCCCCTGCACTTCCAAGAGCTAAGCAGATCAAAGCAAGCATATCTATCACACTGAGGAGATTTAAACTTCAAGACTCCTTATAAGAAATGGAAAGGGAGGTGGATATTTTTTGCTGCTTTTAAAATGAAATAGGCAGCGAGTATTGTTTTTAAAATTATTATGAAGAACAAGTTTAAGCTTTGTTGTAACGTGCGTTGTTTGCCTGGACTGCTCAAGACCTGAATGCTTGTGTAGGAGGAACTCTTTGAGTTGGCTGCTTAAATACCTTCATGCTGTTTCACATCTGATACTCCTTGATGAAACATAGAAGCCTTGTCTTATAACAGGCTTATTCAAAGTGAAACAAGCTACAAAAGTGATATCTTGGAAGAATGTTGCCGGTTTTATAATGTAATAAAAATACTGTAATGATAAATAATAATTAATAATAAATACTGTGCAATAAGCATGTCATAACAACAAATTTTATATTTCCAAGATCACTGCTTTTATAATTTATACTCGGGTAAAGGAGAAAATCCCTGGAAATATTCATTTTTAGGAGGGGGTTCGCGAGACCTGACATTTTAGTGAAAGGGGTTCACAGGTTGTTGAAGTTTGGGAACCACTGCTGTAGTGGCACATACTCATTCTACCCCTCCAGAGTGCCCCAACATACTCCCTGTGCAGGAAGACCAGAAGGGTGTGGTGTAGAATGAGCTACATGGGCTGTATGCTACCTGGGGATTCCCAGGCTACCCACATGGGGCAGATGTAAGTCTCCTTTTCACAGCTAGAGCGGCACAAAGGGGAGTTACTAGGGCCAAGGATTTGTCCCTGAAGCTATATCTGGTGTAATGGTTGGTTCTTAAGAATTTTTTTGCTCAAATTCCAGGAAAGATGATGGACTGAAATGACTATTTTTGTAAGGTCTGAGCTTTCCTTTGCGAATATACTTCAACCATTTTAGGTCAAGTAATGGTTTCTTGAGTCTTTCTTTTTCCTACACATAACTAAGGAGCATCTTGCGGCAATCAGGGGATGTGATCTCCAGTGTCACTTGTTTCTGGGCAAGAACCCTTGTTCAACTCCCTTTTGACTGGGGGTTTTAAGGCTGCATAGTTTCCTGACATACACTATGATATCCCCAGCATGCTTGTGCATGAGTAGAACCCCTTGGAGTCAGGATGGGACCTAAATGTAGATTTTTTTTTTCCAGTAGACAACCCCAGGACTCAGGAGACCTGGGTTCTATTCCTAGCTCTGCCTTTGGTCTGCTGTGTGACACTTGTCACAGTTTCAGGGTAACCGTACTTATATCCCCACCTCCATGGTCCACTCCAGGTGTCCCCAGACATGTCTCAGGTCTCCAGCCTCACTTGTCTCTTGACAGGAACTCTTGTCCAACTCCTTTCTGACTGGGGGTTTTGAGGCTGCATAGCTTTCTGACTTACACTACGATATCCCCAGCAAGCCAGTCTGCCTGAAGGCCAGCACCTGTGCTTTGCTTTCTCTGAGAGAGTGTTGCCAGTAGTTACAAGTCACCACACAGCTCTTTCTATGCAACTACATTTATTCTAAAGGTAAAAGCATTACAGAGAAAACATGTATAATGAAAAACCAATAAGTGCCTATATGTATGCTAAAAGCTTACCAGAGGTCACCTACCATTCTTATGGGGCCCTAGTAGGTCAAAGTCCTTCCAACCCTTCCACCAAAGGTTGAGCCCCCACTTAAGACAGAAGGTCCAGTCCATTTGCTGGATCAGAAAGAGGGCCCTTTGTCGGTTCACGCTCATCCCTTTATACCAGAAGTGCTTTCTTTGTCTCTTAGTCTCTGGAAAACCAAGCCACAACCAGTATATGCAAATCCCTCCAGGGAATGGTACCTCTCTAAAGTTTTTTTAGTTTCGGTGATTGACCTTAATCAGTCCCCTTCCCCTCAACACTGTTTTTAGTTCCTGTAGAAGCTGTGGTAACACTCCCCAACGGAGTAGAACACATTCATACATAAGCCATTCATAGATTTAATACAATATGGCAGTGGTCTCCAAAGTGGGGTGCACACGAGGATCCTTGGGGCTCTTTTTTTTTTTTTTTTTTTTTTTGCTTTGTCAGTTCGGGCGGGAGTCCGAGCGGCTTTTTTTTTTCCCAGCAAAAATGGTAGAGCTGGAGCGGCAGGGGGTGCGTGCTCAACATTTTTTTACTGATAGGGGTGCGCGATCAAAAAGGTTTGGAGAGCACTGCAATATGGTACCAAAGATATTGCAAGCATTGCAATATCTGTCATAACCTTTCCCCTCTCAGTGCCTAGTTCACCAATCTGTAACATCTTACATGCTTGGTAAAGTGTTTTGAGATATATGGATGAAAAGCTCTATATAAGAGGTGAGTGGTATTGTTATTGTTTAATATGAACACCCAGAAATATTGCTAAAGATTATGGGAGCAGTCTGTATCTGGTAATTACAAAGAATGTTTCCAGGATATGCAACCAAAATTTGGCCACTTTGGCATACATCCAAAGGATTGGGGGGAAAAAGAGTCCAGCTTTCCTGACTTCAGTGATAGCTGTAGGTACACATCACCTCTGATGATTAGGCCATGTTTAGTTAGGAGCCTAACCGTAGGAACCCAGGTTTCGAGAATTTGTTTTTTTACACGTTATTGTTTCTAGTAACCTTTGGCAAGTCAAAGCTTACATGTGTCTTTACTGATTGTGTCTTTTCTCCCTGTATTTTTTCAACTTGTTTCTTGGGAATTCCTGTTCTTAAAATAAGTGGCATTTATTGTTTTGACTTGGAGAGAAACTAATGAAAATCCAGGGTGGTTTTTTTAAGCTTTTATGAAAGTTTGAGATTGATCTACTGTAGTCGATGGCACATGTTTGCACCTGCGTCCCCTTGTGTGCAGACAGAAGGTTTATATTTGTTGTTAGACAAATATGAAGTGCTGCCATTGTTTGTTTAAAATTAAATGAACTAACTCTACAAGAGAGTCATTGATTTTGAAGAAAACTACTTAGAGGAAACTGCATTTGCAGCAATAATAATGAACTTTAAAGCTATGCTAATTTGGGGATCTAAAAACCTAAGATAGTGTCACTTTAATTGCACCTAGTATTAGCATAGTCTTTAATGCAACACACACACATGCTATTTTGGAACTAGATTTAATAATCTTCTTAATAAGATTTAATACTTATTAAAAACACAACCTCTAACTAACCCACTATGGGATACACAAGCATAAATTGAGTACTGGATTGCTCCTATTGCTGAAACCCTTGTGCTGCTTTACCCCATCCCCTGACTACTATTTATTACCCCTTCCCATTGTGTCACAACCTGGGCCAGATTATGGCCGTCTGAATTGCCAGGCATACCCCCAGATGAGAGCTCCATGTGGCCCCACCACTGAACCATGGACTTGCCCCTAATTGGGTTGGTAAAGGCAGGGTCCCTTCCCCTTGTCCGCTGTGTGGGCGGGGTACCACCACCACTCTTCAGGCAGGATGAGGTCTACTTCGATGTTCACTTCAGGGTATTTAGGCAGGCTGGGGATCTGTCGCAGAGGAGGGAGGACTCTGCTCTCACCCATGTTAAGCAAATGAGTTTGTGTGCGGAAGCCCTTACATACACCACCTAGGCTCAGCAAAACCATGATAGGGTCGTATTAGCATGGGCCCCGGCACGCATAAGGAAAGTCTACACTTCAGTGTAAGCCCAGGATTATTAGAACTCAAGTGAGCAGACCCTGGGCTTATTAACCTAAGGCTTGAGCGTCTACACTCATTTGTAACCCCAGGTTAGAAATTGTTGAAACTTGGGTCCCAACCTGGGGCTCCAGCATCTACACTGCATTATGTGGGCCTTTGTCCAGCCAATCATATCCCAGACTTCCTAGCACCCTCCCAAAATGTGGCCACTCTAGCCTTTTGTTTATGGTGCAATGTGGGAAAACTTGACTGTCCACCAAACTTCACTGTCCTGAGGACAAAGTTGCCCCATGGGACTCTGGGATACTTTTGGTGGACTCCTTGAGTGTGTCTACACTGCAAAGCAGTAGGGCGTGAACCCTGGGTCCCAGCTTGACTCAGGCTCAGACCCTCCATGCCTATGGGGTTCTAGGAGTGAGGCCTGAGTTTGCACGATTTGCGTGTAGATGGCAGGAGGGTTAGCCTTGAGCCTGAATTCGAAACCTGGGCTTACATTGCAGTGTACAACACATATCCCCAGAATCCTCTGTGCTGGTGCAGTGTTATCAGCTCCCAAACCCAAAGAGCAGAGGGTTTTGGAGTAACAGCAATGGGCTAGAAACAGGGTTTTATCCAATATGTAAGCTGAGATTCTGATGCCATCATGTAACTGCAAGAACCAGGACCCTAGGAATGTACCCAAGTGCCTATGCCTTACTCAGCAATATTTCAAACAGGAGTGTAAATTTTGGAGCCGGGATCTTGTCTTTCTATTTGTTCTGTAAAGCATCTAGTACACCTTTAAGTGTGGTAAAAATAATTAATAGTGGGGGTGAAATTCTGTTCTGTTTCACTGGTGCAAATGCAGAGTATCTCCATTGACTTCTGTGGATTTACTCCACAGTTCCACCAGCATGACCAAAGCAGAATTTGACCTGGTCTGTGTGCTCTTTTTATGGGAAAGGCTGCTTGAAGGATCATAGTAGCAAAGTTTGAGGCCAGGTCTACACTACCACTTACGTCAGCAAAATTTATGTTGCTCAGAGATGTGAAAAAACCACCCCCCTGAGTGACATACGTTTCGTCGGCATACGTGATAGTGGGCACAGCGTTAAGTTGGTGGGAGATGCTCTCCAATGACATAGCTACCGCCGCTCATTGGGGGTGGTTTAATGATGTCAGTGGGAGAGCTCTCTCTCTCTCTCCCATCGGCATAGAGCGGCTACAGGAGAGATCTTACAGCGGTGCAGCTGCATTGGTACAGCTGTGCTACAGTAAGGTCTCTAGTGTAGACATTGCCTGAGTCAGAAGCTTAAGTAATTGTACTATTGCATGCCATATAGGAGAACTAAGCACTGCAGATCTGCAGGCTGTTGGAAACGGGGCACTGCAAAGGTTACATTGTCAAACTTAGGACCATGGGGAGGGCAATGGGCTGAATGGTTCTGTCTCTAGCAAACCCTGGTGGCTGGGCTGCTGCAGATAAAAATGAAGTTAAATCATGAGATGTGCTTTATATTCTGATTGTTTCTTTATCGGATTCGTTCTGCAGTTTGGTTTTAGATATTAAATATTCAGCAACTTGTGCTTTGTGAAAAATAGTTTATCTGCCTGCTGCAGGATGTTTAGTTCCACTGAAACCTCTGGTTGATTTGCTGAAGGTCTTTAATTGAAGTGTTCATGTAATTCTGATGGTTAAGGTTGTTTCTAGTTTGGATATAGCCATGATAAATGGGTTTATTATTCATCATTATGAAATGTCTCTGAACAAAAATAGAGATTTTGGGTTGGCTCACAGTGAAGTCAAAGTCCTATCAATATATTGCCTTGTAAATGAAGAGGTCTGACTTTTTCCTTTAATTGTATTGATGCAATCTGATTCATAGTTCTGCAGGGACTGGATTCCTAGAGGATTATTTCACTTCAGTTTTATGCCTCATGCCACCTCCTGGAAAGTTTTGGTTTGTGTTTCTTAATTATTGCAGCTGTCACCAGTAGCAGCCGCTATAGGTTAGGTTACAAACACTTTCCATTACAACTCTCTGTTTTCACACTTTTAACTTTCCACAGAAGTCTCCTTTTGGTGCTCAAGGTTTCCATTTCCAGACTATGCTCAAATGTGTATTTGCTTGGATAGTGAACAAACTCCATTCAGCCATTTTAGAGTTGTGAGAAGAAAAATAATTGTTAAAGAAATAATAGCCTAGAGGGTCACACATTTTGTTGCTTATGTCGGCTGAGCTGTACAAACCACCAGGCTCTGACCCCCGACAACAGCAAGGCCCCCTCGCCCCCGTGACAAATGTGGTAATATTTTTGATCCATATGTACATCTTAGTTTCCCTGTGTATTTGGCACTTCTATACTCTGAGTGTATAAGGGAATGGGGTCTGGCAGAATGTCACAGAGCCGGTCTGAGTTGGAAACAGGCTGTTTAACAAAGGCTAGCTGGAATCCACACACGAATCAAAAAAGTGGAAGGAACGATGGAAGCCCCAAGGGCCAGAATATTCACACTTAATGACAGGAGACACAGGCAGGCTGAACATATAAGTATGGTTTTGCAGTGGAAGGGCAATGGACAGAGGTGTCATGAACCTTTTTTAAGAACTTGGCTCAGAGAGACCCAGGGTATGTCTACACTACAAAATTATGTCGACCTAAGTTATGTCGACATACAGCCATTGCAGTAATTAAATTGCTTTTGTGTGTCCACACTACTTGTGTCGGCGGTGCACATCCTCACTACCAGCACTTGCATTGATGCAGAGAGCAGTGCATCGTGGGTAGCTATCCCACTGTGCAATTTGCTACCATCTAGTGCAGGGTGTTTTGAGGTGGGTTTGCAGTACCTCATGGGGGCAAACGAGTCGTGCAGGGGTGGCTGGGAACATGAATTCAACATCCCATAATGCAGTTTTCACCATCCCATAATTTTATCTGCATCCCATAATGTTTTGCACCTCTTTTCAAAATCCCTGAAAAGGATTCAAAATCCCTGCAAACACGCACATCCGCCATCTGTGTGAGAACCATGGATCCTGCACAGCTCTGCACTATTGTGATGAGTATTGTGAGCACGGGAGCCTGATCCTGCAGTATTTCAGAGCCGCCAGAGGAGTCATGGGGAACATGACAATTCCTTGGAGGCTAGATTGCCGTGGTACATAAAAACAATTCTAGGTTGTTGGTGGCATTCAAAGAACAGCTGCAGACAGTGGAGTGCTGGTTCTGGGCCTAAGAAACAAGCACTTACTGGTTGGATCGCATCATTACGCAGGTTTGGGATGACGAGCAGTGGCTGCAGAACTTGCAAATGAGTGAGACTACATTCCTGGATCTATATGCAGAGCTTGCCCAGCCCTCCAGTCCAGTGAGACCAAAATGAGATCTGTACTGACTGTGGAGAAGTGAGTGGTGATTGCTTTGTGGAAGCAGGCAATGCCAGATTGCTACCGATCAGTCGGGAATTTGGAGTTGGGAAATCCACCGTGGGGGTTGCTGTGATGCAAGTGTGCAAGGCCATTAATCGCATGCTGCTATAAAGGACTGTAACTCTGGGCAATGTGCAAGACATAGCAGATGGGTTTGCAGCAGTGGGGTTCCCAAACTGCATGGGACGATAGATGGCATGCATGTTCCTATTTTGGCACCAGACCACCTTGCCTCAGAAAGGGCTAATTTTCTATGGTATTGCAAGCACTGGTGGATCACTGGAGACGTTTTACTGACATCAACGTGGGCTGGTCAGTGAAGGTGCATGACACACGCTCCTTTAAGAACACAGACCTGTTCAGAAAGCTGCAAGTAGGGACTTTCTTTCCAGAACAGAGGATTACCATTGGGAACCTTGAAATGCCAATAGCGATCCTGGGAGAACCAGCTTACTCCTGTGGCTCATGAAGTCTTACACCGGCCACCTCGACAGCGGCGAGGAGTGCTTCAACAACAGGCTCAGCAGTTGAATGTGCCTTTGGCCCTTTGAAAGGCCATTGGCACTGTCTACTCACGAGATTAGACCTCAGTGAAAAAATATCTGAATAATTATAGCTGCCTGTTGTGTCCTTCACAATGTCTGTGAAGCAAAGGGGGAAAAGTTTCCGCTTTGGTGTAGGGAAGAGGTGGGGTGGCTGTCTGATTTTTGAGAAGCCAGATACCAGGGCTATAAGAAGAGCTCAATGCAGAGCTATACAGCTCAAAGAGGCTTTGAAAGACCATTTCAATAGTGAGCCACAATAATGTATGTTGCTTTCGTATGTTCTGCTTGGCATTGGGGTTTTGGTTTTTTTGCACTCCCGTATGAGCCTTGTAATGAGTGTGTTGTGTATATTAATATATCATTGCAAATGCACCTATTGCTACTATCTGTGAATGATGTCAGTCCCAGACAGCATATGTTGTGAACTAATAATGATGAATTGCATTTCCATAAATAGTCTTTGATTCCAAAACAATGCATATAGACATATTTATAACTGAATGAAACTTTATAAATACAGCGGAAAGAACTTTTGAAGGAGAAAGAACAGTCATTTCCATTTCACAAACACATACACCAACTGTCTTTCTCACAGGTCACTGTATGTGCAGCTGCGATTGCTTATACTCTCCTCTGGAGTGGTAGGGATAGTGCATCAGCCCCAGGTGCCAATTTCAGACCAATTCTCCAATTTGTCAAGGTCATTTTGAATTCCAGTCCTGTCTTCTGAAGTGCTTTCAACTCCTTCCAGCTTGATGTCATTCATCAATTTTATAAGAATACTCACCACTCTACTGTCCAAATCATTAATGAAAATATTGACTAGTACCAGACCCAGGACAGACCCCTGCAGGACCCCACTAGATACATTTCCCCCAGTTTGACAGCAAACCATTGAGTATGGTCCAAATTGTGCTTATTCAACCAACCAATTCAATCTTATGGTAACTTCATTTAGGCCACTTTTTCCTAGTTTACTTACAAGTATGTCATGTGAGACTGTGTTAAAAGCCTTACTAAAATCAGAGATACTGCTTTTCCCCTATTCACTATGCCAGTAACCCGGTCAAAGATGGAAATTAGGTTGGTCTGGCATATTTTGTTCTTGACAAAGCCATGTTGGCTATTATTTATCACTCTGTTATCCTGTAGATGTTTACAAATTGATCTTTATCTTTCCAGGTATCAAAGTTAGGCTAATTAGTCTATAACTTCCCAGATCCCCTTTGTTCCCTTTTTGAAAGATAGATACTCTGCTTGCCATTCTCTAGTCCTCTGAGACCTCATCTGTCCTGCATGAGTTCTCAAAGATAAGCACTAATGGTCCCAAGCTTGCTTCAGCTAGTTCCTTAAGTACTGTAGGGTGAATTTTGTCAGGCCCTGCTGACATGAATGTATCTAACTTATCTAAACATTCTTTAACCTGTTCTTGTCCTATTCTGGCTTGTGTTCCTTCCCCATTGTTAATTTTAATTGTGTTTAGCATCTGGTCACAATTAACCTTCTAAGCAAAATTCTAACATTGAAGCAAAATAGGTAGCAAAACCTGAGCCTTCTTGCTGCCATCCCTTGTTCACTGTCCTTCCCCACTAAGTAGAGGACCTACACTTTCCTTTTTTGTTCTCTTGCTCCTAAAATATTTATAGAAACTTTTTTATTGCTCTTTATGTCCCTTTCAATGTGTAACTCACTTTGTGTCTTAGCCTTTCTGATTTTGTCCCTACATGGTTGTGCTATTCCTTTATGTTCCCCCTTAGCAATTTGTCCATGTTTCCACTTTTTGTATGATTCCTTTTTGGTTTTCAGGTCATTAAAGAGCTCCTGCTGGAGCCATATTGGCCCGTTACTATTCTTCCTATTTTTCCTTCTCAGCAGGATAGTTTGCTGTTGTGCCTTAAATATTGTCTCTGAGAAATGGCCAGCTGTCCTGAACTCCTTTTTTCCCCATGGGACCTTACCTTCCAGTTCTCTGAGTTTGTTAAAGTCTGCTTTTTGAAGTCTATTATCCTTATTCTTCTACTCTCACTCCTTTCTTGCCTTAGAGTAATGAAATCTATTATGTCATTATCATTTTCACTCAAATTGCCTTCCACTTTCAGTCTCAACCAATTCCTCCATCGTAGTCAGAATACAGTGTGCAATGACTGTCCCCTGGGCTACTTCTTCCAGCTTCTGAAACAAGAAGTTGTTCCCAGTTCCTTCCAAGAACTTACTGGACATTTTGTGTTTTGCCATACTGCTTTTCCTACTGATGTCTGGATAGTTAACGTCTCCCATTATTACCAAGTTTTCTGTTTTGGATATTTCTGTTATTTGTTCTAGAATTACTGCATCTACTTCCTCCTCCTGATTTGATGGTCTATAGTAGACCCCTACCATGACATTGACCTTGTCTTTTCCCCTTTTTACCATTATCCAGACTCTTTCAGCTGGTCTCCTTCTGTATTTCAGAACACATTCTTGATGTATAATGTAACCCCCTCCTCCCTTTTTTTCCCTGCCTGTCCTTCCAGAATAAGCTATATCTCGTTGTATCCTTTCATATAGCTAAAGAAAATTAAATGGCAATGATAGAATCATAGAAATGTAGGAGTAGAAAGGACCTCAATAGGTCATCTACTCCAGTCCCCTGCACTCAAGGCAGGACTAAGTAATAACTAGACCAGGGGTCGGCAACCTTTCAGATGTGGTGTGCCGAGTCTTCATTTATTAACTCTAATTTAAGGTTTCGGGTGCCAGTAATACATTTTAACATTTTTAGAAGGTCTCTTTCTATAAGTCTATAATATGTAACGAAACTATTGTTGTATGTAAAGTAAATAAGGTTTTTAAAATGTTTAAGAAGCTTCATTTAAAATTAAATTAAAATGCAGAGCCCCCTGGACCGGTGGCCAGGACCTGGTCAGTGTGAGTGCCACTGAAAATCAGCTCGCGTGCCGCCTTCGGCACCCGTGCCATAGGTTGCCTACCCCTGAACTAGACCATTCCTGACAAGTGGTTGTCTAACCTGTTCTTAAAAACCTCCAATGATGGAGATACCATCACCTCCCAGTAATGCTCCCATGATGCCCAATCAGTGCTACTGGATTGTGCAGTGTCTTTCCCTGGAAAGAGAATACTGTTATAAAAAGATTATTTTAAGAGATTATTTAAAGAATTATATTTGTATGCACTGATCTTGGTAATATTTATGTTTTTACAGTAGGAAAATTATGTCATTTATCAGTCACTACTATATGGAAAACAGGACTTTGTGTGGGCTTCTAAAGACTCCCAGAATAGAAAGTATCTAAAATCACCCAAGTGGTTTAGTCCCTCCAGCTCTGTTGAGCATCACTAATTTATAGTGGATTTGAGTGAAAGGTGGTGGCTTTGCTTTTTTAAGATTACACTTTGCATGAAAGACACTATAAAAGCAATGATTTAAAAGGGCTTTATTTAAACTTTTTTTGCAGCACCTCTACTGAGGCATTCACAAGTACAGTACAAACATGGTTAGCCAAAGCCCAGTTAAATGAAGGTCAGCTTTGTTTTCATAGGTTTTACTGTCCCTTTTTTTCAAGTTTCTGCAGCAGAGCTGGCCACATTCAAGGCCAGATGGGACTTCATCAGTGGGTTCCAAGTATCCAAAACCCAGAGCTGGCTTTCCCTAGTGTTGGTACTGGACACGGGTGACTCACAGTGCAGTTGCTGTACCATAGACCTTTGGAAGATAGCCAGGATGGGTAATTAACCATTGGAACAACTTACCAAGGGTTATGGTAGATTCTCCATCACTGGGCATTTTAAAATCAAAATGGGATGTTTTTCTAAAATATGTACTATAGTTAAAACAGGAATTACTTTGGGGAAGTTGTAAGGCCTGTCATGCAGGAGGTCAAACTACATGATCACAGTTGTCTTCACTGGCTTTAGAATCTAAGAATCAAAAAATCAAGACTTTAAATAGGACTTCTGGGGTCTATTTCTGATTGTGTTTGGACTGATTTGCGGTGTACTCTTCAGCAAGTCTCTTATGGACTGATTTTCAGAAGAACTGTGCACACGCAATTCACATTGGCTTTTTGTGGGGCTGCAGTGCTCCTCACCTTGGAGGACATCAGGGCATCTAGCTCATTTGTTCCTCCATTTACACCCCGTAAAGTAACAGAATGCAACTTTCATCACCCTTCAATCTTGAGGAAAATAACAGGACCTAGTCCAGCAGGCTTGGAATCTGCATGTCAGAGTTTGGGGATCACCTCCACTGATAATTTTCTAAACACCTGATTATTTGCAGAATTTCTTGATTCCTCAAGAACTCCCATAATCAGGTAAGATGTGGAACAGAGATTAAAGCCCTGGTTAAACAAAGCATTTAAGCATCTGCTGTGACAGAATACACCCCTGCATTCATGTCCTACACACCCATTGTAATATTCTTTGTGCAAAGTATGCCTTGTAAGGTATTTGAAAACTCCTAATTTGCTGGTCAGTATTGTCCTGATAACACACGTGTTACAACATTGTATGTGAAATTATAAGATTTCCATGTATGACGATGATAACACATGTTCCAAATCCCACAGTCAGGTCTGTCCTAAAGAAAGGAAGGACTGTATGCTTGCCTTAATTTGCATTTAAGCAGTAAACAGAGTCATCAAGGAGGGAGGGAAAACAAAGGAAGGTCAAACAGGTGAAAAAAGAGTCTTCCACGTGGACTCTTTGTATGCTGAATCTCAGCTGCAAATGTTTTTCGAGAGGGGGATTGAAACAACAAGGAGGGACAAACACCCCAACACACCCTTCTCTCTCTCCCTACCCAACTCAGTCTCCGCACCTGAGAAGACAAAAGAAAACAGCTGGGGCCAGGGTCCTGACCTGAAGAGTTTCAGCAACCTTGCCGGAAATAGTGGTGAGAAAGTTTGCTTTGCAACTAAGATAGTTTCTTAAGTAGATTCTAGTAAGCATTTTATCTTTATAATTCTGTAACCACTTCTGACTTTTATGCCTCATTACTAATACTCACTTAAAATCCATGTCTTTGTAGTTAAAAAAAAACCTTGTTTTACTGTTTTATTTAATCTGGTGTGTTTAAATTGAAGTGTCTGGGTAATTATTTAAGGTAATGGTGCGTAAATCCGTTTTTCCTTTAAGGGAATAATATATTTTGTACAGACTAGGAGAGGGCTGAGCAGTTACAGGGAATACATTTCTGGGTGAAGATCTGGGACTGGGGGTGTGTTAGGGTCACCCTGAAGCATAACCCAGGCTGGTGAGAGCCACGGTGTAGCTGGCAGGCTGCAGTTACACACAAACACTCAAGGTGTGGCATGCATGCTGGTAGGTTGTTTGTGAACAGCCCAGGTGGGAGCTACTACAAGGCATTGTAAGGCACCCAAGGCTGCAGGGGTGACACAACCCCCCACTAGTCTGGATTGTGCCCTGATATGTGTCACATGCCTAAGTGACTTGCCAGCAGTTTCATAGGGAGAGGAAAAGTGGGGAATAGAACCCCGGGTTTCTGGCAGCCAGCCCTGCATTCTAATCACTAGACCACACAGGTAGCATTTCATTGTTTAAACCCATATTGGCCTTTAGTTATTGCCTGTAATCTGTGCAAAATGTTTTTTTAACAATGGAAAATAAGGTGGAGGGTAGTAGCTTCCAAATCCTATTAGACGGATGTGCCTGTTGATTTAATTACTACCTTCAGATTCTCTAAATAGGAGCATAGAAGTGTTCTGCTTTGAAACAGAACTTAGATTTTTAAGCAGGTTTGAGAAAAGATCCTTTAAGGAGCTAAATACTGAAGAGCCCCACTGGGGAACCAACTAAATTTGTTTTTCCTGACATGAAAAAATTCTAGCAATAACATGTTTATTTGCTGGAAATCTAAGCTACCAGGGTGAAAACCATCTACAGGCAGTGGTGTGCATTGTAAAGATCTATGCACAAAGGACCTGCTCTCATTGCAATGTTATCCTGCTAGCCAGTAAATTACTACACACGTGAAACAAACTCCCCACGTTAAGGCCTCACTGCGTGAGCAAATATAACAGAACCTGTCTTCTGTACCATCTGTTACCGAGACCTCCTGTCAATAGTGAATCATTTTCTCCCCTCAACTCATTTGAGGTTCTTAGCCAGCATCCTGGGAAATGTCTGTTTGCCTTTCTCTCTTTACCC
This sequence comes from Platysternon megacephalum, assembly GCA_003942145.1. Lineage (NCBI taxonomy): Eukaryota > Metazoa > Chordata > Testudines > Platysternidae > Platysternon > Platysternon megacephalum. Next base: position 4,103,891 of record QXTE01000056.1, on the reverse strand, counting down.
AGGGTGTGAGTGAACATCACAAACTGGCAATTTCTATCACAATGAGGTTGGAAGAGAGAGATGGAGTGAGAGAGAATGTGTCGTGCTACAGGATGAGACGGGAGGCTGCCGGGTAGGGGTGGGGAGAAGAGAACAGAAAAGCAGCTGACTCTATGGAAGTTTAGCCTAAGATCATTTCAGGGAAAGCAGCTGCTGGAACAAGAGCAGGATGTAAGCAAGTCCTTGGCCTGCTACGTGAGAAGCAGAGGGGGGAGGGAAGCAAAACAGCAGCTGAGTGAGACAGCCTGAGTAAAGAAGCGGCAGGGAGAAAATAATCTGCCCTGTGTAGGACACTAGTGAGAAAACAGCATTAGGTTATGAGGGAAGTCTACCCAGGGATGCTGCTGTGGGAATGGCAGCCAGTTGCTTAAAGAGCCAAATTGCTGGAAACCCTGTGAATTTCTAAGAGTCTCATTTTTTTACACCCATGTACAATTCTTTGGAGATGGCTTCTGACTAATAGGCTAGGAAGAGACATAAAATCTCTTTGATGACAGCAACTTAAAATTGTATATTTCTGTGAACAAAAGTCCTTTTAATCACATGGCTCTAGCATGTGCCTTCACATGAACATCCTCTGAAGTGTCCATTGGTGTACAGCATATCTACCAGGAGGAGCAGAATATAACCCTGTTTGAGTTTGGTTTAACTGTACGGAGGTACAGCCACTTTCTGGGTGTAGTGTTTAAAACAGCCCCCCTAGTTTTAAAAGAGAGGGGCGTGGCATGCAAAGTGTTAAGCCGTAAAACCCTCTTGGTTATTTTTTGTGGCATAAGGCTGGGTGTCATTGATTTTCTGTAAATGTCTTTACTCATCCAATAATGATTAAGGTGTGATGACTAGTCTGATAAATGACCTGCTGGGAGGGTTGATGGCCATTTTTTAAGTGAATGTTAATGCTAGTAAAGGATTCCAGATTGACAGCTCTGGAGATCAAAGTCCTCTGTTTATCTACAGAATAGGAATAACATGGTGTATTGGCAATATGTCTCAAACCAACCACTGCAAGAGAAGGTAATTAGTTCCGTGGCTTCTCTGCTGAGAATATCAACAAAGGTGCCAGTTTTGACTAACTCCAGTGGTGCCTTCTGTGAAGGGGTATGTGTGTGTTTGAAATATGGGATCTGAATTTAGCAGCCCATATGTTTGGATGAAAAGCACTGTTAAAGTGCCAAGATTATTTACATTGTATTTCAAATGACTTTTTGCTGGAACTTTCTCCCTTCTCCTTCTGTCCCCTTATTTCCAGGGGCAAAGGGGTCAATTGGTGGCCTCTCAGAAGGAAAAGTACACCTGCTGTTGAAGTTGAGCTCACTATTGTGAGAACAGAGATATGAAGCTTGAGCTGGTAGGTTGTTGCCTGAGTCTGCAGTCAGGGTAGCTAAAAATTGATGACTTAAAAAAATTGGATTTTTAAAACTTAAATTAGATGCAGTTTTATTTTTAAAACTAAACCTATTTAAAATTAAATTTGATATTGACCAACTATGTTAATGCCTAAACTTACTATAATTATTAAAATCACTGAAATTAAATAAAAAACAATATTAAGCAGTGCAGGTTTGCTGCCAAGTTTTAAAGAAAGTCACACCACTGACCTGGTGAAAGTCACTGGCTAAGCACTGGAAAACAGAGTTTGGTAAAGTGCTAAACCAGCTTTTGCCAGCAGAAGCCCCTTCTGCAAATACAGAAAATATTTTTGTTTGTTTGTTTGTTTATTTATCTAGTTCTGTTCAGTGACTAGTTAATTCAAAGTTGAGAAACCGATTGGGAGTTGAAAAAGCAGGAAAGTTTGTTTTCCCCTACTCATCTATGAATAAAAATGAGATGTGAGAAAATGAAATCTACTTGTCCCAAAATCTTGAACATGGTGACCAGAAACAACTAGTTTTAATTAATTAATTAATTACAGATAATACTTCCTCTGTTTAATAAATCAGTTAGCTTTAAATACAGAACATGTTTTGATATAACTTTTTTCTTATGTATTCAGCACATTTTAAGGTAGTTTTGTTTAACTAATTACAAATAATTTTAAAATGCTGTTTTGTACACTTTTAATTGCATTTGAATTACCATCTAAATAGAGCTTGACAAAAATCACGAGTAAAAAAAATTAATCTAGTAAATATGCACAATTCCCCATTTTCTAGCATAATAAACAGGTATAAATTAAGAATCAGAATAAATCAAAATTAAGCTATATAATTGCTTCAATAAATGTATATAGATAAAGCTTTTCCTCCTGGTTTGCAAAAAGAAGTACCGCATTTAGTGTTAAAGTTATATTTAGTTGCAAATCAACATGTTTTGATGGTTACAACCACTGAGAATCAACTTTTCTTTAGGAAAATAACTAAAAAGTACCAATGCAAAAGAAGATTAAATTGATGATTTAAATCAGCATTTCCTGCTTGCTAATTTAAATCATGATTACAATCAGTGATTTAAATCTCTTTGATTTAAATCCTTCCACCCTGCCTGCAGCCCTGTACATGAGCTGTTCCTGTGGCCGAGAGAGAAGAGACAGCTCTCTGGCCTACCACTCTAGCATTCAGCTCTCTCTGACTCTGCTCAGGCTTCCGGAAGCATCTAGTTAGGCATGCTCAGAAGCTTTAGCAGGATCACCCTGTTACTGATAGGATTAGGTTATCTGCATAGCTACTCCCATGTACCTATCATTATACTTACTTTCTTCTGCAGCTTTCATTTAACGAGCTGCCTGAGCCATGTGCTTTCATCCACTGATATTTGGTAAACCTGGCCCAGCGGAAGAGCCCTTGGACTTCAGTTGAGACATGTACCTATGGAACTTCACAAAACGAGTTGGCCGCCTTATCACATGTCTCGCTAGTGGGGTTGCTAGGTGGATGAAAAAGAAAGGATTTAAATGTTAGTAAGGAGGGTCAAAATGGTAAATAAAAACAATAAAAAATTAGCCTTCATTTGATGACAGAACTTTTAAAAAGGGACAGTCACACTAGGAAATAATTCCAAATAACTTAATTAAAAATGCCTTCCAAACCTTTTCATCATTTCCCCCTCCCTGCCATAAAATACTGTATTCTCCCTAATTCTTCATCTCTTCTGGCTTCATCTTATGGAGAAGTCATAGTGCTGAATTTGAGGCATATTGGCTTTTGGTCAACACTGAGGCTATGTCTACACTACAAAATTATGTGGACCTCGGTTACTTCGGCACTATCAACACAAGGAACAAAGTGTGCACACACACAAGCAATGTAATAACTACAGCGGCTGTCTGAGAAGCACAAGCATCTCCTGCTGCATGCCCCTCTCCTTTTCCTGCACCTTTCTCCTCTCTATTCTATCCTTGTCCATGCTGTCTGCAAGGGTAACCCTCCAGGCCCTGTGCTCGTTCTCTGATGCAGCACTGGCTTGCCGGATCTCTGGGAACATGTCATCCTGAGTTTTCTTCTCTCTCTCCTTATCTGGCTCAGGCAGTCCAAGGGTGTGGCGAGGGAGACCCTGAAGGCTGCAATGGCAGCAGCTGCAAATATAACACATAGAGGTGCCATTGTTAATGTATTCATGATGCAAATTGAAACTGAAGATACTGAACTCACTCCCCTTGCTCTGCAAAAGTTGTATGCACTACATTCTCACCTTTGCTTGGGATGGATAGAGCCCAGTGCCAATCACCGCACAGTCATGGTGAGTATGGCCTTCAGGGGGTGTTGGGGAAATGAGGGGGGAATAGCTCGCTTGCATGATTCTGGTGGTATAGGACAGTGGAATTGTATACTGGCACCATTATCTATGGGCGGTGGGATTTTAACTGATCTCCCCTGAGGGTAACAGAGGCAGAGAGAGCACAACTGCTGCCGGCGTCCCGATACCGCTTGGGCCCATATGCTGCTAGCCTGTGTACTGCAGTGGTGCCTGCTGAAGTAATCGCTGAGTGGCATAGGAAAGTGTCCTACTATGTATGAAGAAATAAGGCATCCCTCCCCAGAAACCTTTGTCAGGGGATTGCAGAGTACGCCTATGAACGTTTCATTGAGATCTCTAGAGAGGATTCACTGGACAGCCCAGTGCAAATAAAAAACCTGCTTCATGTGGCCCCCTCTGCCTAACTCTAGAGTTGAATGAAAATCAGATATCAACTCTACCCATCTTGGTTGTTCCACTACCAGCACAAGTAAAAAGAGCAAATAAGATGTGTCTTGTTACTTTGGCGGTTCCATCTCTGTAACTTCAAAGCAAACAGCATACTTACCAGAGGTTCCTTCCCCTGCACCAGGCTTGTCCATGCTCGACTGTCAGGACTGCCTGGATTGCAGTGGAGAGAAAAATGTCTTCTGGCTTGCTATACAGCTGGATCCCCTGGTCACCTGTCCCTCATACTACTCGTCCTCTTCCTTGTCCACCTTATACTCCACGCTATTCGTGGCAGGGGCCTGTGACTCAGACTCCTTGGAAGAAGTATCCATGATGCTCTTGGGGGTGGTGGGGAGGTCTCTGCCAAGGATGGCATTGTGAAAGCGACAGGTCTGCAGATCAGCCATGGATCAATGGTTCGCCTCCTTGGCCTTCTGGTATGCCTGCCGCAGCTCCTTTGCTTTAACACGGCACTGCTGCTAGTCCCTGTTGTAGCCCTTCTCCTGCATCCCCCGAGCAATCTGCTCATAGATGTCCACCTTTTTATGGCTAAATTGGAGGCTCCTCCCCACAGACCCAGGAGATCCAACACCTCCTGTCTATTCCAGGCACAAGTGTGTCTGTAACGTGTAGTTGGCATGGTCAGCTGGGCATTTTCACACAACAGTGGAGAGCTACTCGGTGAGCTTGCTAAGCCGGGCAACCAGAAAAAGGAATTTCAATAATTCACAGGATTTTAAAAGGGAGGGGTGGCTTCCTGTCCACCTGGCCCTTTGGCAACGAAGATCACAACAGTGACCAGAGCGGTCAGTGTGGGGCATTGTGGGGCATCTGCTGGAGGCCAGTAACAGGTTGATGTAAGTTATGCAGTGTCTACACTATCATTGTGTCAACCTAACTATATCGACTGTGATTCTATGCCACTTGGGGAGGTGGTGTTAGTAATTCGGCGTAGCAGGGCACTTATGTTGGCAGGAGCCGATTTTAAGTGAAGACGCATCCACAGCTAGGTCAACATAAACTGCCTTGCATTAACCTAGCCGTCTAGTGGAGACCATGCCTTAGGGCTGGTCCACACTAGGGGCAGGGATCGAACTAAGATACGCGACTTCAGCTACGCGAATAGCGTAGCTGAAGTCGAAGTATCTTAGTTCGAATTTGGCGCGCTTACCTCGCGTCCGCGCGGCGCGCGATCGACGTTCGCGGCTCCCACGTCGACTCCGGTAACTCCGCTCGCCCTGCAGGAGTACCGGAGTTCGAAGTAGCGCGTTCGGGGATCGATTTATCGCGTCCAGACAAGACGCGATAATTCGATCCCCGATAGTTCGATGGCTACCCGCCGATTTCGGCGGGTAGTGTAGACGTAGCCTTAGATGTAACAATCACAGAATTAAGGCTGCATTGCAGAATCACAGAAATAATAGGCCACTGGGGCCTGATCTTGGTACCATTGACTTCAGTGACAGCCAGTTTTGTTCCCATATATCTGTCTGATGTACAGTTGGATGTTCTTTGCAAAAAGTCCTATCATTAATGTAGAAGGATTGCTGTCAGTAATGTATTCCTGTCATTAATGCACCACGACTGGTGGCAGCGACCGTGTTACTACTGTGATATATCGCTATGCAAACACTACAGTTGGAACTTTGCAAAGGAGTTAGGTGCCCAAATCCCATGAGGATTTTGACTTTAATTCCCGTAGGCTCTTTTGAGAAATCTCAGCCTACAAGATAACCATTGTTCAACTGCATGCAAATGCACAGGTGAAAAGCTTCCAGAAAAGGCTGAGCTACAGGTGGTGTTAAACTGTTAATGCAGCGTGCCTCATCAGCAGCTGAAATATGACTCTGATGCTCCAAGACGTAGGTGCTGTTTCTCACCTTGTAGGGCCACTCAAATTCAATTGCAAAACATATTTTTCTGGCCATGAGTGTGTAATTCATTGTGCCTCTGGTATAGATCTTCATGCCAGTGGTTATAAACACGTTGATTCCTCTAGAGCCCCATTGGAGCTGGTAGCTGTCAAACTGCTGCTCAGGGCAAAGGATGCTTTTGCTTGCTTCTCATGACTCTAAATCTGCAATCAATAAACCACTCTAAGTCCTTAAGTTGGATCCTACGGTGAAGTCATAGGGGCTGTGCCATTTTCGCCATTTTTGTGCAGGTCAGTGTCAACACCCGAAGGTACGGTTGCCACGTCTGTGGTACAACTCCTGCCCCATCAGCACCACAGGACATCTGGGATGATCTTGAGCCCATAAAACTGGACTGTTGGCAGTGTGTACTGAACACTTTTACAGATTTCCTAGGACAGCTACCTCAAAAAAGAGACTATCCTGGGAGAACCTGAACAGGTGGCAGCAAAGGGCCTCTGGAGCGATAGTCTTCTTGCATTCGGAGCCAGGCCCCATTCATCACTTTGCTATGCATATGCTATCAACAGCTACAACAGAAAATTGGTGATCTCATGCCAGATACTTAATTGTGGTTTTAGTGTTTCACCACTTATGAGGGATAAATTGGTCTCCTTTTCATAGGTTTATCTTGTACACTTTGTTTCTCAAGCACCATCCTGTTTAGAAAGTTTTACTTTCATTATTTTCATTAGTCCCTCAACATTTTCAAACTGAAGACATTCTGTGATCACATCCAGAATACACCTTTGCAGTTGGGAAGGTGTGGGCAGGTGGCTTGCTATCCACTTTTATCAAAGGCTACACTTTGTGTTGGCTCTAGTTCTTCTCGTACTTTTTAGCAAGCTGCTTTACTTTGGCAGCTCTTACAGTGACTTATTTTGGAGATGCCAGAAACAGCAGATGAAAGTTGCAAACATCCATTGATGGTAGAGAGCAAGACCAATGGGCAAAGTTATAGTGGTTGCTATTATAATCTCAGCATTCACTGGCAATTATCTATGTGTGGGATTTGAGATTCTGCAGTTATTTCCTATTCTAAGTATAGGGGGGATATGACATTATCTAATCTACCTAGATATTTATAAATCACCCACTTCCCATGGAATGTAGGTATCTCAGATACTGTGATGAGGGAACTGTTGACGAATATGGATATTTTTTTCTGAATTGAAGAGTAACCACTGTACATAATCAAATTCAAGTTGAAGGCATTGGAACATGTCTACAGACAATATGACTCCTCTGGCATCCATAATGGATGTTTCTCTTCTCTAAGCGCTTTCATGGGTTGCTTGAGTTGTATATTTGAAGCAGCATCTAAATCCATGCCCACTATCTTGGGGCTGGTATTCCAATTACAGATGTTCCTGCATTTCCAAATTTCCCATCCCTTACACCTTTGTCCAGTCAACCCAAACTCTTTTCCCCCCTCATTCTTCCATCAATCCATCAGTTTGCTGATATTCCCTTGTATTCTTTCAGTCCCGACTTGTGCCTCTCTGGACTGAATATGCTCCGTCACCTGTGATTGATTACCTGATGGTCTAGGGGCTTAACTAAACATGCTTAATGATTATTCGTTTTACTCATCTATTCCATGAAACTGCACTTTAGGGAACATGGTAAGAGAAAAATGAATGTAGATGAGTTAAATGTAGTAACACCCAAAATGTTTAGCTACATCTAACATTTTTCATAAAGTTTTTGGGTGCATTGGGAGGGAGGTAGTATGGCCTTGTAATAGAGCACTGGACTGGGACTCAGGATACCACGGTTCTAGTCCTGGCTCTGACACTACCCTGCAAGGTGACCTTGGGCAAGTCATGTCTCTTTGTGCTTCAGTTTCATATCTGTAAAGTGGGGATAATGATGCTGATCTTCTTGGTAAAGTGCTTGGAGATCTACTGATGAAAAGTGCTACATAATGGCTAGGTATTACTGAGAGATGAATAGCACTATTTGGTGTCATTTCATATGGGTAACCTTTACAAATGGATCTAGATCGTGTTGCTGTTCCTCCTAACGTGCAACACTGCTCTTATTTGTAGACAAGATTGAGACATCATGGTTTAGCTTATATTGTGGTCATTATTTACTTAGTAGTTCAACAATATTTACTTCTGTATGTCACTTAAGACTAGTTTACAAATAGCCTCCCCTTTTCTGTGCTTGTGATCTACTTTTCCTGGAACCAGTTATTTAGTATGTCAAGAATTTGCCTCTCTGAACATCGTCTTGATGTGGCATTATTTAGATTATAAACTCCTCAGGGCAAGGACTTTCTTTTTAATATAGGTTTGTGTATGTGTATGTATGTGTATATGTGTATGGGTGTGTATGTGTGTGTGTGTATATATGTGTATACACACAGCACAATGGAATCTTGATTATTGCCTCTGGGTACTACCAGAAGTTTGAAAAAAGATTAGTTTATATGTGGCTAGTTGAAGTTACCCATTATTACTACTTTATTAGACTTAGTTGCCTCTTGATGTTCCTCAACACTGTGCACTCAATATCCTTTTCCTGATCTGGCAGCTGGTAGTATTACCTTATTAATATGCTTGTATTCTTGGGTACTGGATTTATATCCATTGAAACTGGACTCTGTGATCCTCTCCACTCAAAATGTTACCTCACTAGAGAATATGGAATTGTTTTAGGATACAGTGCTATTCTATTATTTCTAAGGCCTATTCTCTCTTTCCTGAGTAGTTTCCAGCAAGGTATTACTGTAGTCCAATCTCAAGGTACTCTTCTCTGTTGCTAGGCATTCTGGTGCACCTATTTTTGATGTTAATCTTTTTGCATTGGCATATGAAGTTTTTATAGCTCAGGGTGTGTGACTATTATTATTTTACCTTTCTGTTACTTTCCCTGAATGTACCTCTGTGATCTCCATTTGTCCCTCCTCCGGTTCCAATTTAACTTCTGTCTCATCCTTTACTATCAGATACTATTATTACTTGCATCCCTACTAGATGTCTGTTTCTGACCTGAGTGTTCCTTAGCACCTGCCAGCTTTCCTTCTGCTCCTAGTTTAAATAATCCCCTATCACCTTGTTGGTTTTCTAAACTAGCTGTGTTGTCCTACTTTAGTTCAGGTGTAGCCCGTCTCTTCTGTACAGACTCCCTTCCTTACCCCCAAAAAATCCCCAGTACTTTTTAAATCCCACATCTTCATGCCATCTTTTCATTCATCTGTTGAAACCCTGAACGTCCCCCTGTCAAGCTGACCCTGGGAGTAAGCCTCTTTCAAGGGTGCTTAAAATGTATGGATAGGTGCCCTTCTTGGGATTTCTCTAAATCTACTAAATATATGGCACCTGTCCATACATGCTAGGCACCCTTATTACTTAAATACATCCTAAGGGCAGCAGAATAATTTATGCTAACCTGCCACCAGTAGGCCAAGCAACTGAAACTCAACTCTCCCCTTTACAATTTGCCCCCTGTTTACAAATGCCTTGGGGTGGGGGTGGGGGGAGACCATCTTTGCAATGTGGTCTGAAGGCCATCAGATTCCGGCTATTTTGAACCCAGGAATGATTCCTATTGGAAAAGGTCTACCAGCAGCCCTCATCACACCAACAGGTCTATGGCTTGACTGGCCCTGTTGATCTCAATGGTGGCAGTATGGCATGGGGAGAGAGTAGATGGCATTTAGTTTCCAGGACCTCTCTTACGCCTGCCTATGTCATTGGCATCAATACGTACCTCAACCGCCACTGGCTCCTCTATGGCACTTGGTGGGTTTGTCTGGTGAGTTTTGCCACCTTCACACCCATTAGGCAAGTCACCAAACAATTTTGAGTCCCCGCACCCCCAATTATTGATATTTTTAATGATTTAGTGCTCGGTTAACCTGTATATGTCTCTATGGTAACCCTGTGACCTCCTCAGTGTAGAAGGAATCATTAGTCTCTTCTATTGAATTAGGATTTCTCTTGGGGCTATTTGCCCTTCCATTCCAACTTGAACTCCTCTCATCATGAGACCAACTTCCTCAACTGAATGATCAACTTTCCAGTTCTGAAGTTAGCCCACTCCACAGTGTGCTAATACTTGGTCACGCTAAATAATTTTCTCTCTCTGTGACCCACCAGCACTACCAGCTTCAAAATAATGGGTAATTAGGTAGCTGAGTTTAAGAAGGGAATAGGTTTCATAATTTTTTTTTTTTTAAAGGACAGCATTTTAGCATTAAGCAAGAAAATAATGCAGAAGATAGATTGAATCTGCAAGTACCTGTGAATATAAAACTGTCATCTAGCTCAATGATTCAGAGAATCATCATACAATTAAAAGTTTGGCATTTGAACATAACTGGTAGTTTTTTGCCATGAGCAATGTAAGAATGCTGAGTCAGTGCTATCCCTATATGCATTACAAAATTAACATATTAATAATTAATACTTCTATATATTCTTCTTGCCACCCACATATTCACTTTGAATTTCTAAGCACAGATCTGACCACCCACACATTCATCTTGAATTTTCAGGTGCACAGCTCAGCAACTATGTATTTATTTTACATTTGAAGGAACACAAATCAGTACTTTCCATAGTTCTGCTGCAGGTATGTGCATGTTAATCCCAGCTATGTGTGCAGGATACAGGGAGATGTAATACTTATTACGGCCATCATTTTTGAAAGTGGCTACTAATTTTGGGTGCTCAACAATGTACACCTCATGGTCTCATTTTCCAAAGGTGCTATGCAGCGAAAACTCCTTTTGATTCCAGTTGAAGTTATGAGTGCTCAGCATCTCTGAAAATCAGGCCCCAGTTGTCTCAAGTTATGTAGCCAAACAATTGAGGCACCTAAAATCAATTGACACTTGACAAAATTGGCCTATATGTACCAGAGCACTTGCATGTTACATTTATTCTCTTAAAGCCCATGTACGGATAGACTGACAGTAATTTTTCTTCACATGGAAGATTCTCTAGAATTAAAAAGCCCACTTGAAATGTACATCCAGTGTGTGCCTGTTTCTTCTATGGGGACTACCAAGTGCAGAAGTCAATCTTCTGTTTTAGTACCACGTGTGGTATGTGGGCAGTATGAAGATTGAGTACAAGTGGAGTTGAGAAACCTGGCATATTTACTTTTATGAGGATTTAAAATGGCTATGGCTATTATTTGCTGGGTATGCCTGCTTCATAACAAAGTATATACACTATATATGAGCAGCTCAGAGCAATGTCATTCCCAAAACCAGAATCATATGTAACTGAAAGATTGATGCTTGTACAGATTTGTGTTCTCCTAATGCAGGTGGCAACACCGATTTGAAGAATGGCAGAATTTCACTTCATGGTGCCTGATTCTCCTTTACTGCATTGACCCTGTGGAGTCACACTTGTGCCAGTCTGGTAGCGTTGTAGCACTCACTGTGCGCCGGTGTGAATAACTACCACGGGGGGGGGGATGGCAGCAGTGGAGAACTGTGCTCAATGGGCTGGATTCGCAAAAGGGCTTAGGCACCTAACTGCCTATTTTAGCATCTAAATCCCAGAATTAGGCCCCACTGCGAGTCACAAAACTACTGCTCAGCTGCTGTCAAACCCTGTAGGCACCTAAACTCACTCGGCACCCTCAATTTTTTCAATACGAGTTCCCTCAGGACCTATATTTTTGCAGTACAAGTGCTCTAGATGCCTAAGTTTCTGACTCTGCATAAGCCCCACACCAGGCATCCAGGGGCCTATGCCCCGGAACTATTCACAAACGGGGGAATAGATAGTCCTCTGCCTAACTCGCCTGTGGGACCCAATCCAGTAAGGGTGCTCAGAGCTGGTCTACCGGACCGGGTTCCTATAGAGAAACTTACCCTAGGGGAGTGGGACAGGAGGAGTTTGACCACCTCCCTCATAACTTTTAGCCTAGTGGTGAGGGTACTTATCTGGGATGTGGAAGACCCCTGATTCAAGTCCCCCCTCCACCTCAGGGGAAGAAAGGATCTGAACAGTGACCTGTGACCTCTCAGGTCTGGGCCCTGGCCGTTGGGCTAGGGCAGTGATTCTCAAACTTTTGTACTGGTGACCCCTTTCACATAGCAAGTCTCTGAGTTCGACCCCCCTTCTAAATTAAAAACACCTTTTAATATATTTAACACCATTATAAATGCTGGATTCAAAACGGGATCTGGGGTGGGAGCTGACAGCTCGCGACCCCCATGTAATAATTTCGTGACCCACTGTGGGGTCCTGACCCCCAGTTTGAGAACCCCTGGGCTAAGGGCTATTCTGATGTGGGGCTCCCTCGGTCTCTCCTGTTGAAGCTGTTTTACTGTAGATCTTTTTTTTAAAGTTATTGGAGCAGGGGGACGGGATCCTGGGTCTCCAGTGTGAGTGTTCTAACTCCCATGCTACAGAGTCAGTCTCTCTCTCTCTCTCTCTCTCTCTCTCTCTCTCAGTGGTTAAAAAACACCATCACATCACCAACAGCCCCCCACCAAACAGCATAAGTACCTAACGCTGAGAGAGGGTTTGCATCTGAGGACCCCAAGTGGAGGGAGGCACATCCCTGCAGCCTGGGCTGAGGCACCCATCTCTGAGAGAGGGGCCGGGCTTTACACACACCTCTCAGTTTGGCATCTTCCATTAGCTAGCTTAGGCCAGGAGCCACCTCTTGTGCCATGTTTTTGTGAATTCCATTCTCAGGCACCTGTCACTCCACATGCATTGTATAGGGCATCTAACCCAGGCTTTGTGAATCCCAGTGATTTTTCCAGGCACCTAAAATTAGACGTGGCAATGCTCATCGTCCCCATGCCTACGCTTCTTTGTGAGCCTAGCCCTATCTGTATATTCTGGACAACAGAGGAGGACAGGCACTCAGAAATATTGCCTTCTCTGTTGACCGTACTGTTTCGTTTCTCTCTCCATCTTTCTTCTCTGATCCCGGAGTCCTGACGCTTTGCAGGATGCAGAGAAATCTTGCACCAGAGAATGTGCTTGAAAGATTGTCCCCTACCTCTCCTCCCCTCTTTCTGGATAGCATCTGCCTTTCACACTGTGACCTTGCTGAGTTATTAATGTGCCATGGTCTCCCAATTAAAATATCCTGTTACAAGCCAGGTGTCCCATCAGGGGTACAATGACTGAAAGAAGGTAAAATATGGAAGAATATGTTTCACGTCAGTGGAAGTGGCAGAGGCAGGAGATGAATTGGATTCCTTTTAGATGAATCTTTTATGGATCAGCAGATTTATTCAAAGTTATTTAAAAAGCAGTTAACATTCCATTAGCAACAAACTGCGATCTGTGTCAGCAGTAAGACACTATTCAGTCATTTATTTTAGGGCGAGATGTCTCTGCAGGGAGAAATGCAAGTATTAAATCTCTCTTGCAGGCGGATAAATACCAAGGCAAAACCAGGGAGTTTATCTTTTTGACTCTAAATGTTAGGCCTGCCTGTTAAGGTCTTATTTACATATGTTTTGTTTTTTTTAGTTGCTTACTCTATGTGAGTGAAAAAGCAAAGTTACCATTTTCAAGATAGTTCAGGTTTGTAATCAAAGTTTTTTGTTTTTGTTTTTTTTTAATGTACAGATTTGGCTGCTGCAGTGTCATTTCACTCAAGCTGGAACATTGTTGGCTCAGCATTATATCCTCTGCAAACCCGGCTTGGATCCCAAAGACCTTTTTCAGAATAATACCTTCCCCAGCTGCCTTAAAAGAGAGCTCTTTGTGGGCCCGTGCACTGATGTACTCTTTCCCTGATCCCCACCCCATTAGGCAGTCTTTATCTCTTCAAATCTCCTTACTCAGGCAAAATCTACACTGAAATGGGTGGCAGTTTTGTCTCAGTAAGGGTTGCCGAATTTGGATCTGAATGTTCTTTGAGGAGTGTCCCTGTGGGCGCTCCGCTTTAGGTGTCTTGGTGCCCTGCACTTGTAATCAGAGATTTGTGGTAGCAGTGTCCTGGTTGGCTGTGCACGCATGGCAGCCGTCTCGCGCCACCACGAGTGGCTACTTAGCATGCACAGCCAACCGTCCCTCAGTTCCTTCTCTACCTCCTTTGGCTTGAGTCAGAGCGACGGCAGCACCCCCGTCCAAATTGCTTATATTCCCACTTTTTTTTTATCCCTTTTGTCAGTTTTCCTCCGTTCCCTGTCCTTATTTACCCACTTAAAAAAAATTTTTTTTGTTAGCTTCCCCCCACCACCGGCAGGTCTCCGCCGACGGTGACTGAACTACGGCCGTTTCTCTATAGCCCTGAAACTCCTCAGGCATGCCTGGCTCCCCTAGCCTTAAATGCTGCCTGACCTGCAGGCTATCAATTCCTGTATTGGATGGTCACGCGCAGTGCATCCACTGTCTTGGAGAAACCCACATACCACAGAAGTGTCCACACTGCAAGAAATTATCTGCCAGGACACTGAAAGCCAGGGACCTCCAACTAAAATTATTAATGATGGAGAAATCCCTCAGGCCAGCCTCCGGCCCAGAGTCCAGGAGTCCTCCTGGCCAACGGTCTCCAGCAACAGCCTCACACAAGGGCTCCACCCAAACTGTGGCTAAGGACCCTGCACCTAGGAAAGCGACCAAACGTCGGTCGCAGTCATCGCCACTGAGATCCCCCTAAAAAGGAGCGGTCTCCTGGCGAAAAATCTGCCCCGGTACTGACGGGACCAAGACACACTGGGAATGTCCGATACTGAGATGTCCCGAGGAGCCAAGGCACCGATGTGGCCAGGCTCTCACTCAGGTGCACGAGCTAAAGCTAAGCTCCCTAGTTCGGCACCGACAGTGCCAAAGAATGCCTCGGCACCGGCTAGTGTAATGGTGCCAGCTGCTGCATATACACAGCCTCACAGGACCTTGGCAGCAGCAGAGCATACTATGCTGCCATCCACGGCACCGAGCTTCTCGGTACCACAACCCTTCACGAGACAGGCGGACCTGGCAATCTCCTCCATGCTGGGAACACGCCTCTTCGGCACAGACGGTATCCCACTCAGACCAGGACCGACCTGAATAGGCACTCCTAGCAGATCTGCACCTCCATTATTTACTGATGAGGATGAAGAGGATGATTCAGGTCTTTATACCCCTCGTCATTCCTTCCCAAAACTGGGACCCTCTCACCAACAACCAACTATGCAAGGACAAAGCTGGCAGGCACAACCATGGATACCACCACCTGTTGTTATGTCACCCAATTGGTCATAGTGGGACATCTATAGAGCCCAAAATCTTAAACCCCCCAACCCACCAACATCAAGCGCCACCCAGTCCCCTTCACCCACCACCATTGGAGGCCCAGGAGAAAGAGGCGGGGAGCTGGAAGAGGGTCCTGAAGACGATTCACTGCCACCCATCTATATTTCGTCCCCGGACGAAAAAAATATACCACCCCCTCCCACCACAGGACATGATTTCAAGTCCTTCCAGGATTTACTCAAAAGAGTTGCAGAATCCCTGGACATCTCTTTAGCAGAGCTGCCAGAGACCCAGCACAAACTTACTGACATCTTGCAGGCATCCCCGTCAGCAAAGATAGCTCTGCCCATTAACTCAGCCTTAATGGACCCTGCAAAGACAATATGGCAGACACCTGCCACTGTCCCACCATCCTGTAAATGGTTGGACAGAAAATACTATGTACCAGCGAAAGGAGCTGAGTTCCTATTAATTCATCCGGCTCCTAATTCATTGGTCGTAGAGGAGGTGCACTGAAGAGGAAAACAACCCCAGTCAAAAACTACACCTTATGACAAGGACTGGAAAAGGCTTGACCTCTTTGGATGCAAATCTTACTCCTCGCCTCATTGCAATTTCATATAGCAAATTATTCAGCTCTCTTAGCAAAGTACACCTACAACTTGTTCAACAAATTGAGATCCTTTATTGATCAACTGCCAGAGGAAGCAAAGGAACCATACAAAGCCAACGTTGAAGGGGGCTCAATTGCCAAAACAGCCCTGTAAGCCTCCCTTGACTCTGCCGACATGGCAGCTCGATCCATAGCCACGTCAGTTGTAATGCATCAAGCATCATGGCTTGATGCTCTGGATTTCCTAGGGAAGTACAAGCCACAGTTGAGGTCGTGCCCTTTGAGGGCCAAAAACTATTTGCCGAGAGCACAGATGCATCTCTTCATACCTTAAAGGACTCGTGAACAACCTTGAAGACCTTGGGTATTTACATTCCCCCAAACAAGAAAAAACAGGGCAGATTCTATACCCAAAGATTCCGTCCTGCCCCGTACTCCCAACCCCAGAAACAATTTGATCAATGCCGCAAGCAAAAACAAGCAAGGCACAGGCAGAACCAGGATCAACCTGCCACATCTCAATCTTCAACATCCCGTCAATTGTTTTAAAGTATTGGTCGAGGGCTCGAGACCTCTACCTTCTCCCATGCCAGATTATCAGATGACCTTCAGTCTCTTTGGAGACCGTCTGCTATCGCACTACCCAGAACAACATCACTACAGACAAATGGGTGCTGAAAATCATCCAGAAGGGTTACTCTATCCCATTTATATTTCTACTCCCCCTACCCACCCACCTTGTCCGTCCCTCTTCAGGGACCTCTCTCACGAGACCCTGTTGCAGCAGGAAATAAACCATCCCTTGCAACTAGGAGCCATGGAAATATTACCACTCCAACACAAGGGAAGAGGGTTTTATTCCAGTTATTTTCTCACACAGAAAAAGAACGGTGGATGGAGACCCATTCTGGACTTATGCAGACTCAACAAGTTTGTACTGACGTAATGCTTTAAAATGGTAACCCTGGTAACCATCATCCCGGCATTAAAAAAAGGAGATAGGCGTCTTGTAGGTTGAGGGATGAGAGCCAACTTTCATGTCACCATTCATCCAGCGCACAGAAGATTCCTGTGCTTCACACTAGGCCATCAACATTACCAATACAAAGTGCTACCCTTCGGATTATCGACAGCCCCAAGAGTATTCTCCAAGGTCCGAGCCATCGCCGCAACTCACCTCCGCAGGCTAGGGGTAATGATTTTCCCATACTTGGGCGACTGCCTTATAAGAGCACCAACTCAGCCTATGGCAGTACAAGCCATACAAACTACTATAACCCTCCACACCAACCTAGGGTTTAAAATAAATGTCCAAAAGTCCACCTTGGTCCCGGTCCAGCAACTAGAGTTTATAGGGGACTATCTCGACTGCCTCTCAGCACAAGCAAGATTGCCCCAACAGCGATTCCTCAACCTAACCAGACTGATAACAATGCTCACAGACAGCCCCCAAACATCCACCAGGCCCTGCCTACAACTCTTTGGGAAAATGGCTGCTACATCTTGTGTAGTCAAACATGCCAGGCTCCATATGAGATGCCTACAGGCCTGGCTCCACACCTGCTATATACCACACAAGCATTCCCTCCACAAACAGCTCACTATGCCCCACAGAGTGAAGGACTCCCTCAAGTGGTGGATGCAATCGCAAAACATCTACTCGGGGGTCCCATTTCAACAAAAAGTTCCCACTACAACAATCACCACAGATGCCTCCCTCATGGGATGGGGAGCGCATCTGGACAGCAACACCGTCCAGGGATGCTGGTCCCTAGTGGAGACCAACCTGCATATAAACATACTAGAATTCCGAGCAGTCAGGAAAGCATGCGAACACTTCCTTCCGCTTATCCACAACAATACCATCAAAGTCCTCATGGACAACACAGCCTGCATGTTTTATATAAACCGACAGGGTAGAGCTCAATCATACCCTCTCTGCATTGAGGCACTACACCTATGATAATGGTGCATATCCAACAAGATAGACATTTCTGCAGCTTACCTGCCAGGACTTTAGAATACCGCGGCAGACCAGCTGAGCAGGCACTTCTCACAAGCCCACGAGTGGGAGATGGACTACCCAACCCTTGTGACCATATTCAACCAGTGGGGGTTCCCTACTATAGACTTATTCGCAACAGCTCACAATACGAAATGCCCTCAATATTGCTCCTGAGCAGGGCTCGGGCACCACTCACTCGGTGATGCTCTTCTCAAAAATAGGAAGCATCACGAATATACGTTCTCCCTGGTTCCTCTGTTGAGCCGAGAGTTGCACAAAATCAGACAGGGTCATACTCATTGCACCCACATGGCCCAGACAGACGTGGTTCCCATATTTGAGACAGATGGTGGTGAAACCACCTCTATCTCTTCCACTGCTTCCTCACATCCTGACACAGGATGATGGCTGAGTGAATCACCCCCAGCTAGCGGTTCTCCACCTCAAGGCCTGGTTACTCCATGGCTAAAGGGGCTGGATAATGACTACTCCAAGGAAGTTAAAGACACTCTCATGAATAGCCGCTGGCTGACCACACAGAAAACATACACTCAAAAGTGGGTATGATTCTGCACCGGCTGTGAGACTAACCACATGTCTCCACAATCCGCTCCTCTACCTAGGGTCCTGGACTATATACTAGGCCTTAAAAAAATCGGGCCTCTCCAACAGTTCCATAAAGATGCACTTAGCTGCAATCACCTCACTACATAAGGTAGATGGAATCACGATCTTTGCTTATCCAACAACTAAACGATTCTTAAAGGGCATGACCAACATCTACCCGCCCTAAAACACCCTACTCCTATATGGGAACCATTGTTGCTATGCACCCTCATGGGCAAACCATTCAAACCCCTTGCAACTTGCTCTTTGCTACATCTATCGATGAAAGTTTCCTTCCGTAGCACGATCACGTCAGCAAGAAGAGTAGGGGAGCTAGGGGCACTAATGGCACACCCGCCCTATGCCACATTCCAGAAAGATAAAGTGATCCTAAGAGCCCACCCTAAATGGATACCTAAAGTAGCCTCCTCATTTCATTGAAACCAACCCATGCTGGTCCCATTCCTCCTGCCTGGTCCTGTGCCAAGCAGAGCTCAGCAAGACACCAAAGAACTTCGTCCCTGCTCTTTACCTTTCAAGACCGTGGTGTAACTGTACAGTGCTTGCAGTATAATTTCTCTGTGCTCCTATCAACCAAGACACCACATCACTTCAATAAGTAGTAACCAGCACCAGCTTCACCAGTTTCTTCCACAGCATCAGAATAATTATAAATGCATCCAGACCCAAAATAGCAAGACTCTCTTATTTTTGAGGGTTTTTTTAAAACCCCAGACATGAAAGGAATAGTATAGTTGCAGGAAGGCAGAGAAAAGCAAATGATGGAAATAACACAGATAAATTAACAGTCCATTGTTGCTAGTTACTCAAACCAGTATTTGAGGTAATAAATCAGCTTGTTAACAAGTAGCAGGCAGACACAGACATAGGCTACATCTATACTATGAGTGCTTCGGTGGCACAAACGCTGCACTGCAGCTGTGCCGGTGTAGTGTTGATGCTATGGCGACAGAAGGGGTTTTCTGTCAATGTTGTTTAATTCATCCCCTTGAGAAGTTGCAGCTAGGTCAAAGGAAGAATTCTTCTGTTAAAGTATCAACATCAATATCAGGGCTTAGGTCAGCTTAACTACATCTCTTGGGGGTGTGAAATTTTCACACCCCTAAATGACATAGCTCAGTTAATCCAAGTTTTAGTTATAGAACAGGCCATCGTGAGCTTGGTATGGCATCATTGTACATACGTTGATATATAAAAGATGTTTGCTTGAATTGTCATATTTTCTTTGAAAGCCAGATTCATTTTGCAGTGTTAGTTTGGGTTCAAGGTTGTGTATTGCTTCTTGATCCCTTGTATGCTGTGAGCATGTACTAAGGCCTACCATTCCTTGAACTAGTCCTCGGACTGTCAGATTGAGGCTGTCATTTGTTCCGTGTTTCCCTGTCATAAATTAGTTAGTTAAGGGTTAATGCCTCTTTTACCTGTAAAGGGTTAAGAAGTTCACCTAGCCTAGCTGGCACCTGACCAAAGGAACCAATGGGGGGACAAGATGTTTCAAAAGTAAGGAGGGAAGTTCCCTTTGTCTTGGGTCAGTTTCAGTTCTGGCCGGAGAGGAAAAGGAATCAGGAATCAAACAGGGTAGTGAGTATTTAGTGAAGGAATTAGCTTATGTTTATTTTCTTTTTGTAACTTGTCTTGGGCATTATAGGTATAATCAAATTGGCTATTTTTTGATGTACTAAGGGTTTTGCCCAGGGGAACATCCTTTGTGTTTTAAATCTGTTGTCTGTGAGATCAGCTTGTATGCTATCTCCCAGAGGTTTTTCTTTTACCTTTCTTTTCTTTAATTAAAAGCCTTCTTTTTAGAAACCTGATTGATTTTTCCTTGTTTTAAGATCCAAGGGAGTTGGATCTGGGCTCACCAGGAATTGGTGGGGAAAAGGAGGGGGGATGGTTAATTTCTCCTTGTTTTAAGATCCAAGGATTTTTGGATCGGTGTTCACCAGGGAATTGGTGGAGGAGTCTCTCAAAACTACCCAGGGAAGGGTTATAGTACTTGGGAGGGAAAGGTTTTTGGGGGAGAAGACAGAGTTTCCCAAATGACTCCAATATTTGGGTGGTGGCAGCATACTGATCTAAGCTGGTAATTAAGCTTATGAGTTCCCATGCAGGTCCCTACATTTGTACCCTAAAGTTCAGAGTGGGGGTGAAACCTATGACATTCCCATTGCTTATGTTTCATCTATGCAGATCTCAAATGAAGGACTCTGTTTTCTGAACCAAAGTATGGTGATGCATTTCCTGTAGGGTGATTAATTTAAATAATTGTTTTTATTCTTGTTTTGCATTTGTACTTTTTAGTTATTTTCCTAAAGAAAGGTTGATTGGTTGGTAACCATTAAAACATGTACATTTGCAACTAAATGCAAACTTTACACTAAATACAGAATTTCTTTTTGCAAACCAGGAGGATATACTGTATCTATACACTTAAGAAATTTAGCTTCACATACATTTATTCAGTCTTAATTTTTACATTTTTTATGGAATAAAATGGTGAATAATATATTTCTCTTGTACTAGATTATTATTTTACTCATGATATGGGTCAAACTGTATTTGGATAGAAAATGGAATTCAGTGAAAATAAACAAAACCAATGTTACAAAAATTATTTGTATTAGTTAAATAAAATTATCTTAAATATGCTAGATACATATTTATCACGTGTTTTCATTACAACCAGCTGACTTATTAAACAAAGGAAATATTATCTGTAGTAAGTGAACTGAATTGATTGTTTTTGGTCCTTCCAGATTTCAGAACTAGTAGATCTCATCATCACACCTCATCTTTATTTATAGAGTGGTAGAGGAAAACAAGCTCTCCTGCTTTTTCAACTCCCAATCAGTTTCTGAACGTTCAATGAGTTAGTCATTAAATTGAACTAATTGAATAAACTGAAATGAAGCATAAATTCACTCTATCTTTGCAGAAGAGGGTATTGCTGTCAAAAGCTGGTTTAGCACTTCACCAAACTGTTTCCCAGTGCTTAGCCAGTGACTTCCCCCAGTTCAGTGGCTTGATTTACTTTAAATCTTTGTACTGCACAATATTCTTTATTTAAATTAAATTATTTAAATATTTACAGTACGTTTAGGCCTTGATATAGATGTTGTAACTTCAAATGTAATTTGAAAGAGGTTTCATTTTTAAAAGAAAAATATATTTAATTTAAAAAATCCAATTAAAATAAATTTTTATTTTTATTTTTAAATTGATTTTCTATCTACACTGATTTCCAAGCAGCTGCTGTTAAATTTTTGAATAATTGGGATTTTGAAATGCTTTAAAGGGAGTAGAGAGTGATGGGTATTTCCTAGAATCCAATAGATTGGATTTTTATCAAACTGTGTACTGAAGGCATTTTGCAGGGTATTGGATATGTGTGGCCAGAAGTGTTAAGTATCAGGCCAGTTCTGGAAAAGTGTGTGTGTGAGAGAGAGAGACACACCACTGCAGCAAAAAGCAGGGGTGCTTGGATTAATTTTGTTTTTGATAACTGGGCCATAGAGGACAGATGGGATTTATTTGCCACTGGAATTTTCTCCAAGACAGTGGTATGCCTGTGATGATGGGTGCTCAGCACCCATAGAAAAAAATTGGTGGGTGCTGAGCACCCATTGGCAGCCAGCTCCCTCTTCCCCCCAGCGCCTCCTGTCCGCTGGCGGCCCCGCCAAGCAACTCCTTCCCCTCCCTCCCAGTGCCTCCCGCCTGCTGCGATCAGCTGTTCTGCGATATGTAGGAGGCGCTGGGGGGGAGGAACGGGGATGGGGCACGCTTGAGGGAGGAGGCAGAACTGGGTGGGAAGAGGCGGCGGGAGGAGTTGGGAGAAGGGGTGGGCAAGGCTGGGGGTGAAGTGGGGGTGGGAAGAGGCAGGGCAGGGTGGAGGTTTGGGGGAAAGGGGTGGGTGTGGACAGGTCCTAGGGCAGAATGGGGAATTGAGCACCCCTGGGGTCCGGAAGAAGCCGGCAGCTATGAAGTGTCATTTTCACTGTGATTTTGGCATTCTAATCCTCTCTTTCTCTTATTCAGTGATTCGTCTGTTGCTGCATCTTGCAGGGCTGCAGATAGTTATGAAAATACAACCTCTCTAGTTTGTACAGTTGGGTCGTTTGTTCAAATGGCTTTAGACCTGTAATCTCAAAGCATTTGTTCAAGTGAATTGATATTTTCTGTTGCTATCTATTTGTGGTGTCCTGAGAGGCCAGATGTTGAGCCTGGGGTATCACACACATGTATTAGTCAGGAAAAAAGAAGTTGTGATGCAAGTTCCTTTACCTGGACACATTGAAAGTGTTTTTTTAGTGTCTTGAAAGGGCTAACTGTTGCACGCACAGACACACTTTGTGGGTGATGTTGCAAATCTATTTGTCAATATTTTATTTGCCCTAAGGGCTATAAACCCTAATGCTTCAGGGCGTAAGTCAACCACTAAGTGATGGGGGTTAGGAAGAAAGTTGTTCTAAGAAGTTTTTTCCATAATTGTCCACTATGAAGCCGTGGTGCTGGCCCTTAACAAGCTACTGGACTAGGTGGACCAGTAGTCCAATCTGGGTATGGCAATTCCTATGTTTCCTAAGGTGATTCCTGTACAGTTACCAGGGACACTTCTCAGTTAGTCTTAATTTGTGTAATACATATTTCATGTCTTCCTATGAATTGTTTTATGCAGTGTTGTGGTAGCTGTGTTGGTTCCAGAATATTAGAGAGACAAGGTGGGTGAGGCAATATCTTTTATTGGACCAGCTCTCACCAACAGAAGCTGCTCCAATAAAATATTATCTCACCCACCCTGACTAAATTGTTTGTCAACCAGAAGTTGTCATTATTTGGTGTAAGAACTAGGATTTGCTTGTGTGGAAAGGTGCACAGATACCATGGTGATGGGGGCTATATTTATGTACTTACAATGATTTGAGAGAAAAGAAGGGGGAATCTTACAGTCTAAGCTTTACAGTATGTCTGCTTGAGGAACAAGAATTATTTCAGACCATACTTTGTGACGAAGAAGCAAGTGTAGGCTTTGATTTTGGGATGATGATTTCTCCAGGCATCTGTTAATCCAAGCACCTTGATTGAGTCACTGAATCTTTCAGAGGCCTTATCTTGTGAAAGAGTGTGAAATGACTGGCCTGTAGTAGAATTTAGTGCATCATTTAAATCTCCTTATGTTTGATGGCATATTGAGTTGACACACAAATGAGATATTTCCTTTACAATATGTGAAGGATCTGCATTTGAGGTATAAATATTTAGTAGTGAGACTTTTCTTTTGATTTCCCCTGATAGTATTCTGCTATCTGAATTGTTCGTTTAAGTTATGGGTGATTCAAGGGATGCGCTTTTGTTAATGAGAATTACACTGCTTGCTTTTAATTATTAGATTTTGAATGCAAAGAGTTGGAAACCTGACGTGTCCAATACCCCTTTGAGTTTTTAATGGTCTTGAGTAATCAAATATTTCTTACAATTCCCAACAGACACACATTTCCCCCTATGGATAGATTGAATCTTTACATATATTAAGATTGGTATGTGAGCGAGCTATTCCTTCTTTCACTCTCTTGTCCTTCTAAAAGGGAGCTGAAGATGAGAAAAGAGTAGCAGCCAAAGTAAAGCACTTTATCCTGTCCTTTCTCTTCTGCAGGTCTTTGGCACTACTTGCTTGTAATGGGTGGAGGTGGTATTGAAGAGTTTGGAGCTGTCACTCTTACCCTGTTAGATTATTGTTGTAATAGTATACATGAGCCGTGAGACATTGCGTCTTCTTCCTCCTCCTTAGAAAGAACTCTTTGGAAAGACTTTTCTCCTGTAGGTCTCCTTTCAGGACAAATCATCAGTTTCTAACACTACCCTATAACAGAGGTAGTTCTTGAGGACTTCTTTTCTTAGCCCTGAACATCTACAGCAATTGCTCTTTGGGGCCATCTAGCTCCAAATTTTTGCTTGTATTCTTACAGTGGTAGGTCTAATGGCTTGGGGTCAGGCTCTCCAACCTGAAGCAGCATTTTTTGTGTCATTTCAGGCGCCAGCTTCATTTTAACAACCTTTACCATGATGAAGCCAACAACTGCAACATCTTTTATAAATAAAAAAAAATTATTTTAGATACATTTTAGCAGTACTAATTTCTCTTCTTCTACCTCTACATTTGAATTCACAGGGCCAGATTCTAGTCTATGCTTATATAACTTGTGGTCTTCAGTGGAGTTACTCTTGATTTTATACTGGTATCCTGTCAGATTCAGGCCCATTGTATTTAAGACCGAGGGATTAAAAAGTAGTAATAACTATTATATAACAGTCTAAAACTTTTTCATAAGAGCATTTCTGTAAAATATGTGGCAAAACAAAACACATTTAGCACATTGTGGTAAAAGGATTTTATTGGTGCTTTTTTGCACTGACCTACATAAGTCTTTCATAGTTTCACCAGTCCTGAGTAATGATGGTCATTCCATACATGGGCCAGTAAAACACGTACAATTGCTATATCATTTTGTATTCTGTATCTAAATCACACCATTGAAAACAAGAGAATAGTTACAATTAGCAGTCTATTAGGAATAAAGTCTTGATAGTGCATATGAATAAAGAAAGCCCTTGAAGAATCGAGGTCACTTGCCAAATTGTTCCTTTCAAACAAAGATTACATGGACATCATCTCCCACATTACATCCAGGTGCAAAGACAATCTACACACTGCAACACCAAACTCTCTCTTTAACTAATCATTCTTGACTATACATGGAAGTACAGCGTGACTGACAGTTCTAGTTTAATAACGGAAATAAAATCTGAACAGCCATCCTCACTAATTTTTCATGTAGTCTTGATTTTGGAATTTGTACAGTATGTTTTGAATGGATGTGTAGAAAGTTTGCTTAACACTGTGAGGTAAGTTTTACTTCCTGTTTACCACTCTTCCACTTTTTTCCTCCTCCATCCCTCTTGTTTTTGTGTGTAGTAATCTAATCTCGGTTTGTATAATGCAGGGAGATTTAAATTCAGTGAAATACTCCACATTTTCCAAAGCATTAGAATCGGAAAACCATTCAGGCTATGATCATATGCTGTGTGAACCACTTTAACTTTATCAGACTGCTGCAAACTCTGTGTAAGTGCTTTATCTTGAAAGAAATCAGAGGCTGACTTGTTTACTTTTGCGTGGATATAGTGCTGAGTGATTGACAGAGCACTATGTGCAAAACTGTAGTGTCCCCTATTAAAACCTTGCTAAAACTGTGAAGTGCTTTAGTAAGCCCAGCATTAGCCCAAAGCCCCAAAACCTTACGTTTTTTCCCAAATCTATTTTGCCCAAATTAAAGGAACTCACTGCTATGCTATAAAGCAATTTGTATGCATCTATTTTAACATTCATAAAAACCCAAACTTCAGGTAAACTTAAGATAAATTCTTATAATAGAAAAACCCTTAAAACCTAATCCAAGACCCATTAATTTTATGAGTAAAGGTAAGAAACTTCAAATCCTACATCTGGTTGAGAAAGGAACATCTTAAAGCTCCAGAAAAGTGACAGAGTTTTCACCAGAAACTCTCTAATACTTATAGTAAAAGTGTGCTACCAAACAAATAATATTGAACTAACCTTGAGGGTTAGGGGCCCTTTTTCACCAGACAGACCTTTCTTCAAGACAGAAAGAAATACCTTTAGTTCCCCACTGCCACCATCAAAGCAGGATGGTTTTAAAATATCAAGACATTATGTATAATTTTAAAATAAGTCCTCCTTGGGTCTTTATAATTGATTTTACAAAAGATTACTTTTCCACAGATGGTAAATTAAGACCAGTATATTTTTATTTTGTTCTTAAGACCAGCGGTGCACCTTTGACAGGGGAGGATACTCCAGCGGTAATTAGCTTCAGATTTTCACGTAAAAAGTTGCGCTGTCGAACTGTGGCTGACCTCATGTAACCACTAGTAGAAACTACTTTTGCTGACGCAGTCGGTGGTGTGCTCTGTGGAGGCAGCCCATTGATCTCGTATGTCCATTGCATTGACGCTGTCTGAAAACAAAGAAGAGAGATCTGATATAAAGAAGTCATGGCCTAATACCTTGAAATATGTAATAGCTATTTAACACAATGCTTTTAATTAGAAAGCCATTTGTTGTTCTCCATGTAGGGTGCCTGACAGTCACAAAACCAGAACTGCACCCACAGAGAAAAAAACATTATCATGTAAAACTAGGAAGAGCATTTTATTTTATGAGCTAAGGGTAGTGCACTAAAAAAGACACACAGCCTAGCCCTCTAGGTGATCTACACATTTCTTTTTATAGTGAATAACAGTCATGTATGTTGTTTTGAAAGAGTTATTTCACAGCAGATGTGAATGAAAGGAATGAATGAGTTGCTAGGTTTATTTATACACTAGAATTTAATTGTGGCTCTTGTAATAAATGATATTCTAAGTTTTGGTGACTAGTTTGGTCAAGATAGTTAATACATTGAGTCCTACTTTTGTAGTTATGTTATGGAAAGTGGAACTCTGGACTCATATTGCAAACTCTAGTTTAGGAATCTTTACATGAATTGAACATGACATTCTTTACTTCCTTTATGTATATTTCTATGTATGCAGCAGTGACCCAGCCAGGCATCATCTAGTTGTGTAGTATATATTTCTGTGTCCAGTCGGCAGTCATCTCCTGTATTGCTTGTGTTTATTAAGGCAGCATGGTTCTTGCTGTCATCCCATAGATGTATGCTCGAACAGCATTGATCATATAGTTAATTGCCTCTTACAGGCATTGATCATATAGTTAGTTAATTCTTATGTGCATGTCAAAGCTTCAGTGCTCTCTTATCTCCTATACCTATCTGTGATTGTCAAGGCAGAATTATGATTGCAGTCATTTCCTGTATGTATGTGTTTGGCTAGGCAGGATCTTGCAGTCATTTCTTCAATATCTGTGCCTAAACTGCCTTAATTTTTAGAGGCATTTCCTCCCTCTGAGTCACTTTAGTACTATCCTTCTTGTCATTACATGTGTGTGTGTGTGTGTGCGCGCACAGTAAGCATCTTTCAATTATTTCCTCTGCAACTAATTGTCAATTCATTGATCTATAGGTTTCTGTTGCCTTTTGCCCTTAAACTCAGGCCTGGATTACTACAAAATATCCTAATTGTGAGGTCTTCTAATGGGGTTGGAATAGCCTGACCAGGCTAAAAGAATGGCCTGGTGCAGAGCCTGGTGTAGATGATAGTCCCCCTTTCTCTCTGCTCTGTGATCTATGGCTGCAGTAACACCTACATAGCTGCTTTGGGGTAAGGGAAAGGGGGGGGGGGGCAATAACCAGGGATTGTAACATGTCTCCCTCTCCCCTACACCCCAAAAAAGAGAAAACAAGATGATATAGAATCCTCTCCTCTCTCCCACTTCCAGTAACAAGGGTTTTATTACTAAAGGTAGTTAGCATTTATATAGTACTTTATGCATTTACTGTGCTGAACAAGCATTAAATGATCCTCACCACACCATTTAGATGTTATAAATAGGCTTGGAAGGATTAGATTTTTATCTGTAAATATTGATTTCACCCAACAAACACAAACCAACGAAAAAAGAAATTTCCATTGATAACAAACGAAATTTACAGAGTGGCAAAGTAACAAAAATGCTGCTTGAGAACTTACTAGTCTTTGATTTAAGGATAACGTGGGGGAGGTAATATATTTTATCTTTTATGATCTTTTGATTTAATAATATTTATTTTGTATATTTAGATGTGATGCTGGCAATTTGTGTTTTAACGTTTTTTAACTTTTTTGAATCTGTCTGCTGTCATTAAATAATTGTCTGATAGCTCCCATAATTTCCCTCGACTGTAAACATTTAAATCAATCAAAAAAATGCTTAAAACTTGTAATTTCATGCAACTGTGAACACTAAAAATAGGGGAGAAATCTTAAAAATATCAATATAACCCACTGAAAGTATTACAAAATAAAAATTGAATTCTGTCAAGATAATTATAAATAGTATTATCCCTCAGTTGCAGATGGGAAAACTGAGAATTGGGTAGATTGCATTCCCTAAGGAACTCAGAAGATCAGTGTCAGAATCAGATTTAGAACTCAAGTGTTACTCCCAATTTTATGCTGATTCCACTAGACTATGCTGCTTGTAGGACAGCCTGCTTCATTAGCTGTGTAGCCTATTCAGTCTTCCTACCATGGGCTTTGTTGGAGGACTTCTGACAGCTGTATAGTGTCTATGCTCCAGGATTGGGCATGTTTTCTTTCCTTAGATCTGAGTAGGATTCCCCAGCCTCAATTTGACCCAAAATATAAAATAAATAAAACCCTCAGACCAAACATGGATCATCCAATACATATGTGATCAAACATTCCCAGAGTATGCAATGTTAATTTCTATATTTATTTAATGAATATGGCCTGGATAAAGCACTACAAAATAAACTAAAAGGAATATTAGGTCTTCTCCATCTCATTTCCACTACAAGCATCCCATGTTTGCAACGATACACATGAAGACAATTAGAGGGATGTGAGAAGTGGGGCACACAAAAATATATTTATCTGTTTCTAGTTTGTCATCAGTTTTATGGTTTGCTGTTCATAACAGATTTCAAATATCAATAATTTTTAGTTCTAGAGTCAATGCAATAATACTTCTCCATGACATTAACTGCCATCCTGCTACTGCTAAAGTATATATTAGATGTGACTTGCAATTATTTGCTTGTGTTCATATCACAGATAACTAGTGTGCACAGGTTCCAGGGCATTAAATTGTATGTTTTTTGGGGCAGGAGCTGTGATTTATAATATGGTTGTACAGCTCAACCCAGTTGTGACTTCTAGATGCTACTACAATATAAAATATTTAATGTTAATGCTTCTTTTTATTAAACTAATCTCCAAAATTAAACAAGAAGCTTAACTGTGAATGTATTTTTTCTATGCTCAAAAGCTTGTCTCTCTCACCAACAGAAGTTGTTCCAAACAAAGATATTACCTCACCCACCTTGTCTCACTGAGAGAGGAAGCAGCCTCTCCTGCTGAGTCTTTAATATGAGAACAGCTTTCCATTTATAGGGAATGTTTTTTTGAAAATGGTTGGCTTTAAAATTAGCACTCTTGACTTTACATGAGGTGTTAAATTAATTACCTATGCTAAACAGAATTACTCTGCAAAAGTCATGATATTTCTGAGAAATACAAACACCAAAATAAAGCGTAAGATCATTAGATCTTTCATCATGCATGTATAATTTTTTTTAAAAACCCTCATTACCATTCCACTAAAATCTAATCAAAATCTAATTTTATATTGAGTGTTATTATGTATAACAAACTGATTAGTTAATCCTTATCCTAAACCCTATTTAATACTATACATTGATGGACCTGCCTTCATTTTCTAAAAAGATAAATGCAGTCAAGAGCAGGTGCTGACAAAGCCAGCACCAGGACCTTATGTCCAAAGATAACTGTCATTTTTAAACATAAATTTTCCTCTGTGGTTAGCTAATTGCCTTATTAACTCCAGGAGAAGGTGAAATGGTTTATCTTTCTTCATTATGTCAGATTAACAATTTAGTTTGAAGAAAATTTAACCTCAGGATCATACTCATTGTGTGCATGATTCATTAAACACTTCAAGGCCGGAGAAAAGATCTGATAGGCTGGAGCAACTATAATTTACACTGAGGTACAGAGTTGCTAAGAAATCATTCCTGCTCATAAAATCCATGTGTGATGTAATTTTACAATCTGTAGTATTCCTATATTGTTTTGGGCAGGGATTTAAGTCAAGCTGGCAGGTTCTATCAGCAATCAGTTTTATTACCCAGCAGTTTTTAAACAAACTCTATTGCCTTGTGTTTTTTGATATTTCATCACTACATATGCACGTTTATGTTCATTTCTGCTGTATTTGTAATGAAGTATATCAGCCATTGTGCTGCCTTTTCACCAGTGCTCTCTACTAATGTGCATTGTTAACGAAATGGCAGTTACATAGCTATAGTAGATTTGAAGTCAATAAAATACCATTTAATCATGTTCCTTCTGAGTTTCCTCCTCTTATTTAAGATGGAAAGAAATTTATGATCTGAAGAGAGATTCGGGATGGATCTACTGTAATGTACTGAGACTAAGTATTCTTTAAAGATTGTTGTAGTCCATCATGAATTAAAAAAATAATGATTTAGGATTAAGAATTATAAAATGACCAAAACCAATTCCTTTCTTAATGGACTGTCATAATGAACTGTCCCTTTAGTTGTAGCTAATGTATAATCTGCAACAATGGTAGTTCACCTGGTGTAAAACTCCTGCCATTAACCAAGGATTGAAGTAAATATTTCTTACTGTGAAATGATGCGTTTAAAAGGGAGGCTCCCTTTCTTGGATGCAGAGTTTGCTGAAGGGGCAACTGCTATTATTTCTAAGCCTGCAAATTATACAGTACAACTACCAACATCATTTGTTTAATATTGTACGTCAAATAACCCACCATTTACTACAGTTTTACTCATTATGAATGTTCTGATCATCATGACACCTGCAGATTGGCCCACACTGCCAAATTCAGATCCAAATCTGAATGGTTAAACACATTCAAACTCCAGATCCTTGGTCAGATTCATTTCAGTGAGAGAGACTTGAGCATGGAATGTTTGGGGAGTGAGGTTCAGACAAAGCATTTTTTTTTTAAAGTCTCAATTTATCTTACAGCATTAAGTGTATTCTTCGTTAGTGAAGGAATATCTGAAATTTGGTAGGTTCTTCAACCAGGAAAATATGTAAATGCATTGATGTTGTGGTGGGGAAGAGAGATACTGCTTCTTTGACCTTGAAAGGTTTGCTCCATATAATCCTACATCCCTTACTTGCACACGTAGTCCCATTGACTAATGTGTAAAAGTTACTGTGTCAGGTCCATATTTCCAAACACAGAAACTTGCACCTTTTTCTTTACTTAGTATTATGATGATGAGTTACAATAGGTACAACTGTATAGAGAATAGAATACTGACATTGAGAGTCACTAATAGAACTCTAAAGAAAGCACATTGATTAGACTAGGGTACTGTATTATAAATACAAAGGAATGTGTTCCTGAAAAAAATAATTGTCTAGTAATGAGAAGGGTATCTTTTTAAAAAGCCTGTGGTCAATGCAATGTTTGTATCGTCTGCTCCATATTATCTTTATTATTTTTGATTACATGGTTTGAAGCACTATGACCTCTTCCTACTTGCAGTTTTCATGGGACACCGTGCATGTCCAGATGTCAGTTTTGACTACAGCACCTATTGAAGTTTGGAACGGTTTACTGGAGTAGCTTAACTATCTTGATTGGCTAAGTGTTTTTCTGTTATGATACACTAAGCCTTTTGTGGGGGCGGGATGGATGTTGATAGTGGGAACTCTTCAGGTAGCAATGAGGAGAAAGGTCAGCAGGAAAGAAGGAGTTGGAGGAGAGATGTATCTTATTTTAAAAACACAAGAAAAACAAAGTATAGAATCACCGCACACAAGCCTAATGTCACTTTGCTCATATATTGCTGCCCTTTTCCCCAATTTTTTTCTTTGACTGCTGAAATTGTAAATTCAGCATGGCTGAGAACGTTTCTTGTGTTCTGTGAGGTTATTAGCAGACTTTGGATTTATTAAATAACAGGCCTATAAGTAGACTTATTCCATACTGTAGATTCATACAGCTACTAAGCTATCAAATAGACAACAGATTTTTATGAGCTTTGCAAATTTATGATAAGAGTTGAAAGATGGCATGTTTCTAATCAATGAACACTTATAGGACAATAAGTTGCTCCTGCCAAGAGCAATTTGATGATGCAGCTTTCCTGTACTTTTCCCACAATTATTTTTAGCCCCGTTCATAGAGTAGAAAGCAACTGGGCTTAAGTAAACTCTCACACCTGTGGATCCTGTAATATAATGTCTACTTTGGATGTTCATGCTGTGCTATGATGTGGGTCAAATGCAGCAAGTCAGAATCCAGCAGTAGATTTCTGAAGATCTGTGACGGCACAAGCCACAAATCTGAGAACAGGAATAAGCTCAAACACACGTAGTACCTTGCAATGCGACTCAAAATCAGGTGAAAACTTGCTGTTTTTATTTTGATCTTACCAGGACCAAGGGCAAGTCAACATTTTCACCCAATATTGACATTACTGAAAGGTAAACTTCAAATGAACTGGATAAATAGGACAAGCAGTTATAGCCTGAAATCAAGGTGGGAAAAGTTCAGTTTAGAAATTTGGAAGAATACTAATTACTTAACGGAAAAGATCAGCCAGGCAGCTGAAAGTGCTGCAAAGATGGCCACACTGCAATTTAAGTATTTCTCCCTCCCCTCAGATTCTGTGAAAAGCATGAGGAAAAGTGCCAGTTTTAAAAATAGGCAGACAATGGGAATGACAAATTTACAAATCCTATTAATGACGCCAATTTTCTTTTTATAAAAAGCTAACATCTGAACTCCATCACCTCCCCACAACAGCACATAACCTGTCACATTCTGCTTTTTTAAATTTGAGGGTATATATATGAGGTGGGGATGAGGACTTTTGAGGAGGAGGAGAACACACACACTCACTCACTCTCTAATATTTAAAATCTGGTGTTTCTAGGAAGTACTGAAATTAGATTAATGAAAATGGAGCAGATTCTGATCCTTACTGTGACATGGAGATTACTCTGATACAGGTAGAAATCTCTCAGTGCGGTAGAATTGGCAGAGTGACTCCATTAAAAGTTAGAGGAATTACTCTGGATTTACACCACTGCAATGGAGAGCTGACTTTTGTCCTAAAAACAGAATTAATTGTTACAGTATATATGTCCTTTACTAATGTACAATACTGTGTGTGTATGAATTGCAGTTAAAAACTGTCACAAGCTACTAAACTGTGGTGGAAAATATGTCAGTACATGAAGAAAAGTATCCAAGTGTGGGAATGGGTACCTGCGCATACAAACATCCCAGCTGGTGTGCACAAAGGGAGGAAGAAAGGTCTTGGGATAAGCCACTGATCAAAATAAGCACTGGTTTTGTTTTTATACTACTCTAAATTAATATGAATTCTGCTAAATTATGGTAACTGACCAATGTGGAAGGAAAAGCACCTAGGTACTGAGAACAATACATATACATATGTTTTTGAGCAGCTAGCTAACATGAAACAGTGTCATTTTCTCTTGCAAAATGCACGTCTGTGCACACAAGCTTATTAGAGCCCCACCTGGTCACCGTGACTTCCACGTTGCATCATCCATTTCCAGCATGGCATGACTAATGGCTTTGATGTGCTATCTTTCACAGGCTAAACTAGTGATTATGCAGGAATAACAGTACACAAGCCTGAATTCTTGAGAGCTTGATAACAGTAAATGCAATCTGGTTTACTCTGACACACATTTTATCATCCAAGGTTTATTTAGTTTGGCCTCTATTTTAGAATATCTCTGATGTGCTCATCCATGAATTCCAAAACAAGCCTTTGGATCTCTAGCTAAGCTTGGCACAGAGCAGGGCGTGGCTGAGAGAGAAGAGAGCAAAAGTAGCGGTATGCCAGCTTTACACACCTCATGGCTGCCTTAACTTGTGCTAGGCAGCAACTGCCCTCCATGGGTATGTCTGCACTGCACACTAAGCCCAGGATCTGACTCAGGTTTAAGTCCAAGCCCCGCTTCTGTGCACGCACAAATCAACCTGACTTGTGGCAGCAAGCACTCAGCACCTGGGTTTAAGGGCCATGCTAGAGTGGATGGGTCAGAGCCCGAGTTCTGCTGTGAGTTGGGTCCAAGCCCTGTCACTTTACAATCTGCACACAGCTCAAGCTGCAGACCTGAATCAGAAGGTCTGAGTAGTACAGTATGGACGCGTTCGCATGGCTGTGTGACCTGGGTCCAGCAATTGTAAACCCAGGTGTACAATGCAGTTTGGTCCCTCAAGCACGGGCTTGGGTCCCACAGACCTGGGTTTACAGTGCAATGTAGACATACCTCACAAAGCCATTCTGGCAGCCAAGGACTGCCAGTGTACAAGGATGCTCCAGCCATGTGCCTACACGAGCTATGATTTCCCTACAC
Organism: Platysternon megacephalum; assembly: GCA_003942145.1. NCBI lineage: Eukaryota > Metazoa > Chordata > Testudines > Platysternidae > Platysternon > Platysternon megacephalum. The sequence continues at coordinate 4,069,271 of QXTE01000056.1, read as the reverse complement.
TGAGAGCATCTGGTTGGTACAATGCTAAGATGGCTTTGTGGCTGACACAGAGCAGCCCCAATGTGGCCAGAATCTGGCTCTGAACTGTTTAAACCTAACAAATAGAGGAACTGTCAAATTCTCTGACATTTCTGCTGATGCTCATGTAAAAAACCCAATTCTTTTTGGTAAATTTCCATTAGGGCAGGTCCACCAAGGGTTCTTATAAGAACTATCTTGTTTATAAAAGCTCCTAGATGTATTGAAGATTCACAGTGGAGCAATTATTTAGAATATTCTTTATGGATTATGTCAGTGTATTTCTCATTTCTAGCTGAATTTGCTTAAGAAGTTCTCTTTCAGGGCTACTGAAGCAACCATGATTGGTTTCTTCACTGGGCATTTTGTTATCTCTGTCTTCTTTTTTTTTTCATTCTTTGATCTACAGAACTCTATAAAAGCCCATATTTTCCATATCACTTTTACTGATTTTAAAAAATTCCTAGTCACTCTTAAAGCAATCCTCTAATATGAATTGTTTTAATATATTTTACTCCAAACAGCACTTCAGATTAACAATGTGGAAATGAAAGTTAAAGACTTTTTCAGTGCTTCTGCAAAGCAGTTAGTTTCTTGCTACAAGTAAATGAAACAAACCACCAGTAATTTTCTTTAGATTTTTTGCATCCTTTAAGACTAAGGACCAGATTTGCACAAAAAGTCAACGACGTTTCATTATTTCAATATATTGTTGTTAATACAATCTACATGCTAACCTCTAGTAAAGACAAGCCTGAATCTCTTACACTAATAACTTGCTCTGGATTGAGTTTCTCAGCAGGGCAGCTAAAACAACAAATTTGCGTGTACAAAGCTCGGCTTTAATGTCTTCAGCAAATGAGAAAAAGATGACTGTAGGATTTCTCTCTCTCCCCTCCAACCTTCCATTTCATTTTGCAATACAATTGTAATGGCCACCATAAAATAAAGCATGAGCTTATACTGTCATCTCTGCTGCTTTACAGCCTAATTATCACAGCTCATTGAAGCGCACAAAAAATAGCAGTCTTGCTAGTCAACTATTTATAGAATTTAATAAAATAAAGTTAGTGTTAAGAGTCTGACTATACACCCACAAAAACAGGGGGATTTTACAGTGAAGATGCAGTAATCGACTACAGTAGCATCAGAATAGAGGTGATACTGAAAAAGAATGAAAGTAGAAGGCATTTCCTCACTGTTCCTAAAAATAGTCCAAACCCACACCTAAAGTCAATATATCAGACTAGTAAAAAAATCTATGCAAGAGAGGTTATGTAACTAGGTATAACACAAATTGTATTTCACTACACTCATAGCTATTTCCTCAAAGGGCTTGATTTGTGTGTGCATGTGCGCAGGCACTATGGGTCTGTCTAAACTGCACTTGGGAAGTGCACTGCAGCTAGTAGTGTAGCCCTGGTGGGACAGGCTAGCTGCTTGAGTCCATACCCGCAGTCCTGAGAGAAACAGTACTGGAGACACTGGGGTGGCTAGCCTGTGTTACCGTTGCAAAATGGCTACTTTTAGCAAGCTAGCTTGATCAAAGCTAGCTGGGGTATGTCTACACATGCTACCATCGCACCTCCTGATTGCAGTGTCGACATACCCCTTGCTGCTTAACCCTGTCCACAGTACATCTAGGTAACACAGGTATATGCAATTACGGTGGCTGGCCTTTTTCCAGCTGACCCGGGCTCACGGGAATGCAGGCTGTTTAACTGCAGTTTAGACTTCTGGGCTGAGGCTGGAGCCTGGGCTCTAGGACCTTGCTTGCAGCCCGAGCCCGGAAGTCTACACTGCAGTTAAACAGTCCTGCAGCCTGAGCCCTGTAGACATACCCAAAGTGGCAAAAACAGCCATAGGTGAACACGAGAGCTGCTGCCTTGAGCTTGTTAGGAATTTTTCAACAACACTTTTTTTTTTTTTAAATGTGAATGCATCAAAACCAAAACTTTGTTTGCAGGACATTTTCTCAGGTCCTGTGGGTGTCCTTAAATAGCCAATAATCCAGTGGTTAGGGCACTCACCAGAGATGCCGGAGGCTCAGCTTCAAGTCTCCTATCTGCCTCATTCAGTCAAGGGACTTGAATCTGGGTCGCCTACATCCCAGATGAGAGCCAAACCCATTGGGTTATAGAGTCAATTTTCTCTCTCTCTCGCTGTGTCCCAGTGAATATTTAATTATTTATACACAGTGCAATAGCTCCAACCAAGGAGATTAAGAGAGACACCGACCCCAGAATAGCCAGTTGCCTGGGGGTTAGAGCTGTTTATTACAGCCAGGCTGAAGAGGATTTACATAATACCGGAATAACCATAACCCATTAACAACCTCCCTGACTCTGAATGTAGCAGATACATCCAGTTAAAATTAATGGCAACTCCAGCAAATATACTTTGTCTATGCTAGTGTTTAATCATTTTGAAGATCATAGTTTGTTTTAAATGACTACATGGCCTGGACCATTTTTGTCTAGGAGTGAAGAGCTCAAGGCCAGGTTCATGTATAAAGGAAATATTTTTTAAGAAATGAAGTGGGACAATGTTGAGGCAGTCAGTGCTCAAATTCTTGAAATTCTCTGTGTGTATATTGAGGTAAAAAGTTTGATACTACTTTGTTGAGGTGCAGCTTGATTAATAGTGGGAAATAGGGATCAGAAAAATATAGTTTATTTTGGGATTATTTTCAATGGCAAAGGAACTTGTCATGTAGATGATGAACTTGCTCCCATTGAAGTCAGTGTCAAAGATTTCACTATTTTTAATTAATCCCAGACAAAAAAAAGTTACCATGGATTTAAGTCTGAAAGTACATATAAAAATAAATAAATAAAAATACAAGGATGTTGTAATTATCCCAAAACCAAGTATTATAAATACAAGAAATTCAGAGTTAAGGGTACACTTGAAAAAATAAAACATTTTAAGTAAAAAGAAAAAAAAAACAATTCAGGCACGCAAATAACCTTAATGCTGCTCTGTCGTGATGCCATGCAATAACCATGAGCACTAATTCTAAACAAGAAACACCAAAAAGAATGCTATCATGTAATATTTTGAATTTTGTTAAGATATGTGGTGTCAAACTGAAGTAACTTTCTTTTATTTTTATTTTTAAGGGCATATTCCTTGGTAGACCAAAGTAGCCTGAGCAAACAGGCCATTTAACCAGGACTCACAACTGCTTTGTCTCATCAGAGGAGTACAAAGCAGCTGAAATGTACTGGTGAGTCTGGCCCTTAATTTACAATTGACTTATTGGTTTCAAGGGCTGTTTTAGTGAAGACGGCACTATGTGATGAGAGGGCAGACAAAGCCCAGCATCTGAGTCCCAAAGTCTGAGTTTTAAAGGGACCCTATGAGTTCCTTGCTCAGTTCTCCTGGCAGTGCTACTTTAGTATGCATGAGGCGCCTTTCAGTTGCCAATGTCGGGACTACCATGCAGCCATGAAACCTTCACAGTGGAGTGACAGTCAGGCCAGTTACTCTACCAATGGGGACTCCTGATACGTGTTTAGTCTCCCTCATAACACTGGGTCCTTACAACCAATAGAACTGTTGCGTGCAAATTAGCTCAATAGGAAGGATGGTGATTGGCAGAGAATTACCTCTGAAGTCCCCATGGCCCCCACTTAATTTACACAAGCCTGTCTGTAATTGATATAGTCATAGCAATTACACACAACAATCATTAATAACCTAGCTGAATTACAACCACATTTCTGCAAATGTATCTGATGTGTAAGATTTCCATTAACTTTAACTACGTTTTAGTCACGGGTATTTTTAGTAAAAGTCATGGACAGGTCACGGGCAGTAAACAAAAATTCACTATATACCTCTAACTAAAACTTGGGGGGTGGTCCGGGGGCACCACGGGTGCTGGGGGGAAGGGTTGGCAGGGGCTTCCTACCTGGCTCCGCGTGTCCCTGCAGCTCCTAGGTGACAGAGGGGCCAGGGGGCTCCGCATGTTGCTCCCGCCACAAGCGCTGGCTGCGTAGCTCCCATGGACCAGGAACTGCAGCCAATGGGAGCTGTGGGGGCGGGACTTGCAGGTGCAGGCAGTGTGCGGAGCCCCCTGGCTCCTCCGCCTAGGAGAAGCTGCAGGGCCATGCCAGTGAGAGCTGGGGAGTCCCCCACCTTGAGGTAAGCCTTCCCCGCACGCTCAACCCCCTGCCCCTAGCCCTGAGCCCCCTCCCACGCACCCAAACTGCTGCTGCTGGCCCAGGGGCTGCGCGGCTCGGGCAGCCCCTGAGCCAGCACCAGCCGTTGCAGAAGTCACGGAAAGTCACGGTGACTCCATGACAGACTCGCAACCTTAACTTTAACTGTATGGAAAATTTGAGTCTGTGTTATTTCATAGTTAAGATGGTTTGGGACAAAGAAGAGCCTGAGCCAGATGATAAATTTTGTGAAGGACCCAGTTGTTAATTAATTTTAACTTCATGAACTAATTCACAGATTTACTTGTACATTCTCAAAAAATTAATTCTGTACTCAGAGTACGTGCTGTAGGTTTGAGAATACACTGTATTTTTCCTATAAATCAAAATGATTGAATCCAATCTTCAATTGCAAAATGAAATTCAACCTTCACTACAGAGTTGCTGCCAGCGCCTCCATATTTTAACATCTATATCCTGATGCCTAAAGGCCAAATTAGGCAGGGGTCCATTGTATTAGACGCTGTACAGACATATCATAAAGGTCAGAGAGCTCATTGATTTCAGTGGTGCAAAACTGGGCCCGAAAATGCTTGACCCTGTAAGCATTAATAGCCCTCAACACACTCGTTGAGCTCACCATGCTAGGTGGGACCTTTAGGTCCTGATCCTGTAACCTGATCTGTGTGAGCAGACCCCTACACCTGCCTCCACTGAGTTCAAGGGTTACAGTCCACCTGTGTGGGATCATAGTACCAAAGAGTGGGACCTTAACGAGCTATGTAGAGATGTTAGAGGGTTTGCTTTGGTAATTTAGGGGTTGTTAAAATTGTCAGTGGATCACTGTGGAATTTTGTTTAAAGTAGTTATCACTCATATTTTTGAAGTAAAATAAGATACATTTTTAACTCTCTTTAATGCACTTTAAAAAAAAAAGTAATTAGCCAAAGAATAATAATAAGTAGCCATTTGTGCATGCCCTCCACAGCTGATTACAAAGTAGACTGAACATGTGGAGATGACGTATAAAATCAGGGTTCCAAATAAGGAACTTTTGGAAAGGAGACTGGTGGGTTAGGAAGCTAATATTAAGAGCCAAATTCATCCCTGGTGCAACTCCATTGCAGTGAAAGAAATTAAACCAAAGATGGATTTGGCCTGGTGCTTTTAAATGCAAAAATGACTACAAATGTGAATTAAGCATTGAGTTCTGACATTTATATTTGAATTTTCTGACCTCTGTCAATTTGTGTCACATAACATTAACATTATTTAAACCTTATTAAATATAAAAGAATCTAGAGAACTAATTCAGTCAAAATTCCTTTCTCTTTACAAAAGAACAAGAGAGAGAAAGCTCACCACTCTGTTTACGTGAAAGGAATGAATGAATCAAACTTCTAATCACATAAAAGGAAATTAGGATAATGGATCTAGGACCTTTACATTTTCCTGGATTTCATATTTTTATTCAACATTTTCCAAGTTGTCTCAGAAAGATCAAAATAAGGTGAACTGTAGTAATTATCTTAGCCAATATATCATATCTTTTTATCCAGTAATTTGCCTTTCAGTTTGTTTGGTTTTAAGCATCTTATTTTCTAGCTATAGAACTGTTTAATTAGTTTGTGATTTAGTAGCCTAATAGTGCCAGCATTTGGTAAGGAGTTTCAAAACACCATTCCTGGGAAGAGGAGAAACCTTCAGACGCTTGCTCCTATATATGAATACATAAACTTAGGCCCTTTTTATCCCTTGCTCACACACCCTCTATCTATATAATAAAATACCAAGATTGTCACTTCTGTCTGAGTCATTGTGAAGTAATGGAAACAGCAAGAAGCATGGTTGTGAGCTCTTTTTTGTTTAGAATATCACCAGGTTCAATCATCCAATTTTCAAGTTCTCATCCATTTTCAGTTTTTTACAATTTACATATTACACCTGTATGACAGCACATGCTTTCACCTAGTTAAAAATTAACTTGATCATTTGCTTTCCTTCTGATGACACTTCCTTTTGATGTGCTATTCAATTCCTTTGCTCATGCAGTCTGTCACCTGGGCGAGGTTGGGGTAGATCAGGGATCGGCAACCTTTGGCACCCGGCCCATCAGGGAAATCCACTGGTGGACTGGGCTGGTTTGTTTACCTGCCGCATCTGCAGGTTTGGCCGATCGCAGCTCCCACTGGCTGTGGGAAGCGGCGCAGGCCGAGGGATGTGCTGGCTGCCGCTTCCCGCAGCCCCCATTGGCCGGAGACGGTGAACCGCGGCCAGTGGGTGCTGCGATCGGCCGAACCCGCGGACGTGGCAGGTAAACAAACCAGCCTGGCCCACCAGGGGCTTTCCCTGGCGGGCCACGGGCCAAAGGTTGCCAATCCCTGGGGTAGATGGATCTAGATGGGAATGTACTTCTAGGAATGTTATTATGAAGATAGCACAAATGCAAGGCAGCTAAAATTGAAACCCCTGTATAAAGCTTCCATGAGTTAATTTTCTAGATTTATGTTTGTCATTTCTCTAACAGTGGTAACAAGAGTCACCTATGGTTGCCAGATGTCCGGTTTTTGGCCGGAACGCCCAGTCGAAAAGGGACCCTGGCGGCTTTGGTTAGCACCGTTGACTGGGCCATTAAAAGTCCAGTCGGCAGCGCAGCGGGGTAAGGCAGACTCTCTGCCTTCCCTGGTTCTGTGCGACTCCTGGAAGAGCCCTCACCTCTCCCCCATACCTCAACCCCCTACCCCAGCCCTAAGCCCCCTCTCACACTCTGAACCGCTCATTTCTGGCCCCACCCCAGAGCCTGCACCCCCAGCCAGAGCCGTCACCCCCTGCCCCAGCCTAAAGCCCCCTCCCACACTCCGAACCCTTCAGCTCCAGCCTGGAGCCCCCTTCTGCACCCCACACCCTTCATCCCTGGCACCACTCCAAAGTCCGCACCCCCAGCCGAAGTCCTCATCTCCTTCTGCACCCCAACACCTTGCCCCAGCCTGGTGAAAGTGAGCAAGGGAGGATGGAATGGGCGGGGGCAGGGCCTTGGAGAAGGGGCGGGGCAAGGGTGTTTGGTTTTCTGCAATCAGAAATTTGGCGACCCTGCTGGTAACTTTAGTAACAGAGCCGGACTTGTTTTAAAACAACTTCTTCACGAAGAAACTTCTTTGGTCCATTAATATAATACAGCAAGCCCACTCACTCTTAGAGGACTCACCTGAATTACTAAAGTTGCTTTATGCTTCTTGCTGTACATACTTGGCTTGAATCCAACGGTTATACGGGTTCCAACAGTGTCAAGTGGAAGAAGTTCCCCAGCTTGAGGCAATACAACAAACTCTGTGTCACTTCCTGGCAGGAAGTATGCAGTGAATGGTTCTGGATACCTAAAGAAGAGTGTAAAAGTATATTGTGCCTATTACATATGATCATTATGCAATTCTATTTAAAAATAGCAGGTATCCTGTTGCAGTAGACATGCAAATAAACATGAATGCTACCATGCAGCTGTGAGTCATGATACTTGATAGCTTATGGGATGCATACTGAATAATAATGGGACTGTTGCCCCTTTAATGGAAAAGGAAACACAACTGATCTGTAAAGACAGCTCAACTTAGTAATATGAAAATAACCCATTTTACCAGGTACCAGTAACAATAGGTTACCATGTTGGAGCAAAAGCTGCTTGGCTGACTTACGTAAAACCCCCACTGATTTCAGTTGGAGTTGCATGTATGGTAAGTAGGATTTTAATCAACCCATTTTATCAGAAGCAATGTCCTATGAAGACCACAAGGTAACCTTGTTTAATAAAATTTAGTGTGTAAACTGGGGATAAGGATCAAGTCTTTCTGTGAAGCAATTACCCACCTGTTCAGATGTTGTTAAATAGGGAAGGGATCCCAAGTGCCTTGAAAGGAAGACCGAGAAAAATCGCTCCTTCCTATCTCCTCTTCCCAAATTACGTCCATACTTTTGTACACAAACGTTTTATACATTAAATGCAGCATTTTAAAAACTGGGTTAAATAAACGATGCCTGGATAGAGTGACTCTTGTTCCACTGACACTATGGCGATGGGGCTTTATATGAGAGTTTTTTTTCTATTACAGCGATTGTAGGATTTGCTGTCTAACAAGTTTCAGGATAGTACAGAGGCTCTTGAGGAAATCCTGTCTAATTTTCAACAAGGATAATGGTTGGGCAGTACAAAAGATAAATAATAGTTTCCCTCTCTCCAGTTCCAAATTGCAGACTCCCTCTCACATCTTGTTAGGGACATCTCATCATTAACTTGGTGTTAACCCTAGTAGAAATTTGATTCCTTTTTCCCACCCAAAAATTCTCCTTCCTTCCTTCCTTTTTGTTATTGATGACAACTCCACTATCCTGTCTGTCATCTAGGCTCATAACCTGGGGGTCGTCATCTGCTCCTCATTCTCTTCTTACATCTTGTTTGTGTCCAAATCTTGCAGTTTCTTCTTCCACCGTGCTTAAAAGATCTGACCCTTCCTCTGTCATGACAGCCACAGCTTTCTTCTGTACCTTGATTACTGCTATCTCCTCCTCCTCCAGATATAGGTTTCGATGACAACCTCATCGCCTCCTCCAGTCCATCCCAAATGTGACTGCAAACATTTTGGTGTCCTTCAGTCTCATGGCATCTTCCACCTTTGCTGGCTCCCTCTTGATGATTGCCTGTTCTGTTCATTCTCTCTGAAGCATCTGGCATTGGTCACTGTTGGAAGACAGGATTCTGGGCTAGATGGACCATTGGTCTGACCCAGTGTGGCTGTTCTTATGTTCTTTTCCATCAGGAAATTTAAATTTGTTGTCCTGGCCTTTAAGGTGCTGCATAAACATTCCCCATCCTACTTACCTGAACTGGTCTCTTATCACACTGGCTGCCCTTGCCCTGTCCATTCTTCCAAATATGCCAGTCTCGATGTCCCATATTCCATTTATCCCACAACTATCTCTGGGAAAGTGAGAGCATTAAGAATGGATTTAAATGAGGAGATGGTGTCTGGCAGACCACAAAGGGAATGCCATTCTATGCCTAGGGGCAAACGTGAAAAAAATAACACGTGAAGAGAGAGGGAAAAGGGGATAAAACATAAAATAGCTTTTGGCTTTTTTCTAAATAAAAATTAGTTTACCTATGAATAGCTAAAGAAGGAAGAGGAAACAATTAAACAACTGGAGAATGGGAATATCATTATTGTCTCCTCTTCCTTCTATCCCCCTGCCCACCCTCCCCAAAAAAGCAAGCAAACCTGGAACATAATGACATAGTATAGTATTATAAGTGCCATGATTAAGGTGACTACATCTTAGTTTGTGAAACTGAGGGAGGGATAGCTCAGTGGTTTGAGCATTGGCCTGCTAAACCCTGGGTTGTGAATTCAATCCTTGAGGGGGCCATTTAGGGATCTGAGGCAAAAATCTGTCTGGGGATTGGTCCTGCTTTGAGCAGGGGGTTGGACTAGATGACCTCCTGAGGTCCCTTCCAACCCTGATATTCTATGATTCTATTTTAATTAAACAGTCGAACAATTCTTCTTTGAGATGTTGTCAATATCAGTGTATCCATGGGTTCTCATTCCCAGGAACAACTTTGACTTGCACAACTAGCTTTTAAAAAGAACATCTCTCATTCATAATTCAGCTACTTAATATTTTATGGTGGTTCCTTCCTCTGGGGAAATGTCCCACATTTCCTGGGTAAATGGCATGCTCCATGTTAAGGAATCCATGTAGAATTTATGTGGGGTTATATTATGCTGCTGTTGAAGAATAGTTCTCCTTTCATGAGAAAGTTTGTGAATGATTTTCTTGGTAATGAACATAGTGTTTTTCTTCTAATAAGTTATAAAGAAGCAAATAGTTGTTGATTTTATAGTATCCAAAACTGTGCCAGGCAACTAACATAGGACATGAAAAGACACAATCCTTTCCCTCAAAAGCCTACAATATAATTAATAATCCCAGCAGCTCTGTTATTACTGAAACATGTTACCATAGAAGAGCTCCAGGTTCAGTACCATCCTCCCATTTCCCAGGCCAGCAGAGACTAAGGGCTGGTCTACACTACACAGTTAGGTTGACATAAGGCAGCTTGTCTCGACCTAATTATGTCAGTGTCTACACTACAGCCTTCCTCCTGCTGATGTACGTGCCCTGCTACACTGACATAACTCCACCTCCAAGAGAGGTTTAAGGCTTATGTCGGTGTCATTCCTTACATCGGCAGTGAAATTGACAAGAAAGCCCAGCTGCCCCCTGCTCCTTTGGAGAGCTGGGCAGCTGGAACTCGCTTCTGGCTGGGAGCTGGGGCAAGAAGCCCGGGTGGCCTCCCCTCCACTCCCAGTATGAAATTGATAAGGCTGCCCCCACTCCCAGTAGGGTGCAGGCAGGAGGGGGGTGAGAAGCCCCTGGTGGCTTCCCCCACTCCCGGTGGTGAACAGGGAGTGGAGGGGGGGCAGCCCCCCGCTGGGAGCCTGTGGGGCAGCTGGGCTACCAGCGGAGCTGAGAGACCAGGCCCTCAGCTCCCCACACTGCCCCTAACCACCGACCCAGCAAGGGTAGTGTGGACATGCACCACCGCAATGATTACCGCAGTGGCTGTAAGTTGACCTAATATTATACATTTTCTAGAGTAGACATACCCTAAGAGGCAGTACATTTATATCTCCAAGAGCCTCTGTGCCTAAGCCAAGGGAGGCACACACAGACTTGGTCAGATAAAGTCCTTACTATCTGGTGTTTTCAGGAGAGGCACATGCATGAAATAAATCTTAATGTAGATTTCTATGCCAGGTCAGAGCCCATTATGAACGAAGAGATGTAAATGTATCTTCCAGCCTTTGAGTTTTATAATTACTGTCACAGGCTACAGTAATCGAGGTTAGATATTAATGACCAAGCCAATGTTAACACCCTTCTTAACGAATACGGAATAGCAACTAGAAAATAAATCCATGGTAGCAGCAAGAGTGAGATGCAGTTTTTATTGTGTATTTCCACCTTTTGGTTTAATCCTTAGATTATTCTGTAAGTAGCAGTTTATGCTAATTTGTATTCAAATCATTCTTGATGTTGGATATTGCTAAACATAGATGTTTTAATGAATTCTAGAAATCTACGTTCTCAATACAAAGAAACAAGAGATCCTTCTGCAGTGTCTATAAAAATCCTTTTTAGGCCCACCATACCTGTTTTACAGCCCTGAATGTATAACGTAGTCTTCATTATATTATGGCCTTTGCAAAATATCCATGAAATTTACACTAGTCTTCCTTAAGCCTGTCAGTAAGGTAACTCTTTGTCACTTCAGTTTAGGAGAAGCATTCCATATTGATTGCTGCCCTTTGATATACAGCAGGTTTCTCCTCATAATTTACAGGGGCTGAAAGCTGTGTTTGAAAACCCGAGTCTTCAGGGAAAGTCATAGGAGTTTTGATCCAAATATACTTTTTTTTTCTAGTAAGAGAAGAGTAACCTATGTTACTTATTTAAAGACATTTAACTCCCCAGGAAAATAATGCTTGCAATTTGTGAATGCTACGGTGTAGTTTCAACAATAGTTGAATTACTGGAAGTAAAGCCCATAATGACATCGTTGCTGATGGGCACTCTGAACAGAGGTCTAATAGACTACCAAATTGACATTTTTAAGCAGCCTTATTAGCTATTATAAAATTCTACAAAGCTAAGTTTTATTTGAAAAGCACAAGTTAGATGATAGGCACTTTTCAACAAAATGATGACATATAGAGAATAATAAGGTCTCCATCATTTATAAGAATTGATTACATTTTGTACCTGTCCGAAAGCAACTTAGGTTTAATCAATCACTCTAAGGCATGTGCCTTAGACACCAAAAGAGATTTTAACTTCACTGATGACCCTGCACCCTTGGAAATATAGAATCTTTAAAACTCCAAAAGCAGAGTGACAAAAGCCTGGTTACATGGGGACATATCTGAGTCAGGGGAGGAAAGGACTTTGGTGCCTCCATGTTATGAAAACAGAAGCAGATCTGGGATTTTTCACACATTCTTTAAGGTAAGATTTCCTTTTTATTTTTCGTTGTAAGGATAGCTAGATATGCCAACTGGTGAGTTACTTCCCCCTATTCCAACTCCTTTATGAACTTACATCTTAAATATGTTAAACACCAAACACCACATTACTAAAAAGTATGATTATAAACCTTTTTTGGTGACCCTGCTTTAAACGTTCCAATATCAATATTTACATTGTCAACTACAGCCTCAAGAAAAAATAAGAGCTCAGTCACTATTTGTACTTTATAACTGCACTACATGAAAAATACCAAGTTAAAATATTCTAATTACATCTCTGGATTGTTGGGAGAATTTCATAGAATTGTCATGAAGTAGATTGAATGACATCAAAATCCAGAACTCGTTTTTGTTTTTGTGTGTGTGTACAGATATAGATATAGATATACACACACACGTGCACGCACGCACACACACAACATTTAATAAATGAATTTGCTTGCAGCATACATAATTAAATAATTCTGGCATTCTGCTAATTCTAGTGAAATACAGCAGTAAAGTCAGAAATATTTTTTCAAAGCTGACAGTATAAAACAGGCTTCATTTTTCCCTTCAGAGGTCTGAAAAGCATAGAAAAATGTATAGTTTTTAAAAATAGAAACAAATGACAGACTCAAACATAGAACCAAAATGTCCTGTGTACCATTCTTTAGGCAGCATTGAAATTAACCTTGGATAGCCCTTTGTGACCAAGAAACTCCTTTATAACAAATTAACTCTGCATAACAGGGGTGGGTGAACTGATAGGTGAAGAAAGAACCAGCTTGAACCCATAATCACGCAAAGCTCTGAGAATTAGATTGATATAGCTAACTCTACCACATCCAGTCCTGTCCTACTTTCCTACTCATTAAGGAATCCTTTCCCAGTAGAGCTGGTAGAACATTTTTTTGCTGGAATGATTTTATGTCAAAAATGCCCTTTTTGTAAAACCAAGATTTTCTGAGAGAAAATTTCAGTATTGCTGAAAAATTTGGATTTTCCATCAGGAAAATTGGAATGATGGTTCCCGGGCTGCCTGAAAGTGACAGAAGCTTTCCTGAACTGCTGCTGAAGCAGAAAGCCCTGGCGCTCTGCCTCCCACCTCTCCTGCAGCTCCAGGAGCCACAGAGGCAGAGTGTAATGCCATTTGGATTGCCCTGAGGACGAGTACCCACATCTTCCAGGATCTGCAATAGCAGGGCAAAGCCCGCAATGTCAGGAGTTCTAGTTTCCTTGCTGTGGAACCAGGGTCTCTTGTTCCCGGGCAGCCCTACTATGTGGACTGCCTCAGGCTGGGATCCGACGGTTTCCAGACTCCCAGGCCAGCTGACTCCTAGGGCTGCCCACTCAGCAGTCATGAAATTTTGACAAAAATCATGTTGTGATTCAGAACAAAATGACCGAGAAATCTGACATTTCAGCCAGCTCTATCTCCCAGTTTTACCCTAAATTCAACTCTACCTCTTTTCCACAGTTGGAAAATCACTTATACACTTCAATACTAACTGAACATATACCCACTTATCTTTGGGAGATATTGCGTGGGATTTTCTTCTTTTAAGAAGTGTATATATTTGAGCCCAAACAAGTTGAACAGCTCCATTTAAATTCTGAATTTATTGCCTTGTGGTAGCCAGATTTATCCTCCCTTCCTCATACTGAGTAGTGCCTTATTCTGTCAGTAGCCCTATTTTCTTCGATGTACAATGTGATTCCCTTACTCATGATGAGTAGTATCTTACTACATGAGTAATTCCACTGAACACTGTGGTACTACTTATGTAGTAAGGTACTAGTCAGTGTTAGTAAGGGTGGCAAAATCTGGTCCTATGAGAAGCTTTTTGATTTTAAAAAGATACTAGAAATGTTTACTCCATGGGCTGGGGCTAGCAAATCCTAATCCAGGCAAAACTCTAATTAAATCACTGGGTGATTTCTTCTGTTAAGGTCTGAAAGATTCTCAAACAAAACTTTTAATTCCTTTTTTTATATTTTATGTTTTTTAACTTGTCATTTGAGTTATATAAGCATTAAATTACATCTGATATTGAATAAGTAAGTTGCTATATTCTAAATTTTAGTTGGACACTTTTTTTTTTAATTCCTAAATTATAAACTTTTTTTCCAACACCTACCCACAAAAGAAAAAATAAAACAAAACCAACCTCCACCCCCCACCCCACCCCCAAAGCTGGAGGTTTTCAAAGCAATTTTTGACATAGCGTGCAGTACAGTACTGGGAACATTCACTGAACATGGGTGAGTGGGGGGCGGGTATCCTTTTCCATTTTAAACAAGGTTATAGTTTCTCTGATAGGAAAGAGTCTGTATTGCATCATGGCACCTTCATTTATATAACTGTAATGATTCAGCAAAGAATCCTGTGGCACCTTATAGACTAACAGATGTTTTGCAGCATGAGGTTTCATGGGTGAATACCCACTTCTTCTCATGCTGCAAAACGTCTGTTAGTCTATAAGGTGCCACAGGATTCTTTGCTGCTTTTACAGATCCAGACTAACACGGCTACCCCTCTGATACTTGTAATGATTCAGACTTTATTATACCTTTTTCAAGAACATTAGGTCTCTCCACTACTATCATACACTACCAGCAGATTATAACATCGCCAGAGCAATTGCTTCACTTTTGTTCCCAAAACAACCTATTCCACTGTAGCTGATAACTTGAGCATTGTGATAGGAGGCTTTTCCAGTGTCTTGAGGAATCATCGCCACCGACAGCCATCTAAAAGCTGGAACAACTGTCCATCTCAGATGTACTGCCCTTGGAAGTAAGCTCTTTTAAAAAAAAAAAATCAATAAGGGCCAAGGACATCTTTTTATTTTGGGTATCTTACAATGACAAATTTGTTATGTATGTTAACTATCCACTTATCTGCCAGTGTACTGAGTACACTTACTAGACATGCAATAAAAAAGCAACTTCACTTATTGATTTAAATTGTAAGCCTCATACTTTTGCTTCAAGCTCATCTTTTCCCAATAGTTTTAAATTATTCATAGGGGAACCATATAGTTGAACATCACCTTCTTGCACTGTATTAGGGACTAATACGTGTTTTAATACTATACTGTTATGCAATTGTAATAAACACAGAAATTAATTACTTTAAAATCAGATTACTACTGATAATTTTCTGCGGGACTTATAAGGCGACATTACTATATGCATACCATTATGAAAAATGGTGCTGTAGATGAAAAAAATCATTGTCAAAGTTAATTTCCTTTATCAGATTAGAAAGTATATTAGAAGTGGGCTATTGACTATTTACATAACAAAACCAAAAGGAACACAAACAGTGCAAATTGAGGGAAATAATACAGATTTTTAAAACAGCCTCATCTTAGTAAAAATATTTGGTCACAGTTCCATCATTATTCTGTAATGTAAATGCCTTAGTGGTGTATCGAGCAAATTTCCCCCCTATACATTCTAATGCACACAAGCATTTTAGGGCCAAACCCTGGAGAAATCCTAACTCATGGAACAAGCCCACACATGCTTATCCTTCAGAGTCAGCAGCCTACCCCAGGGTTGTAGAATGCCTCTACTTCCACTATCACTGTGACAGTGTACCCCATAAGGCTTTATGGGGGGGGGGGGCTCATAAATGTATGTATGATATAACTGGAATAGGGTTTTGCTACATATGCCATGTAACATATCTATGTAAAGGTTATGATTTACTGGTTATGTTCAGCCTAGTTGGATGCAGGTACCATTTGTGTGTTCAAAGTTATGAACATTGGCTATATAATTGCTTGATTTCTAAGTAGCCTTACTTAGAACATTTGATCACTTCTTGGGAAAGGAATGTGCAAATTAAGTGTTCAATCAAGGAGCACTTAACAGACAAAAGAGCTTGGAAGACTCCAATCCACATAAGAAGTCTACCTGAGGACGTTCAAGGTAGCATGTGGATAATGGCTGCTACCTGCAAGTCCTGAGTCATGCATGGGCATGTGACCTGCCCATGTGATTCCGAATCTCTATTTTGTGACTGGATTCTACAGAGGGTGAGGAGGGGGGCTCCACCCACAAGAGACAGTCTATTTAAACCCGTGGGAGACCCCTCCATTTTGTCTTCAGCTGCCTAAAGAAGGAGCCTCTCCACCCCCCAGGATACTTGAAGGAAACTGGAACAAAGGACAGAAACTACAGGGGGTGTGAGTGATTGCTGGACCCAGGCTAAAAGGATATTGGCCTGTAAAAGGGAACATACTGGAACTGGTGAGGATTTTATCTTTATTTAGTTTGATTAGATATAGATTTGCGCATTTTATTTTATTTTGCTGGGTAACTTACTTTGTTCTGTCTGTTACTACTTGGAATCACTTAAATCCTACTTTCTGTATTTAATAAAATCACTTTCTACTTATTAATTAACTCAGAGTATGTATTAATACCTGGGGGAGCAAACAACTGTGCATATCTCTCTATCAGTGTTATAGAGGGCGAACAATTTATGAGTTTACCCTGTATAAGCTTTATACAGGGTAAAACGGATTTATTTGGGTTTAGACCCCATTGGGAGTTGGGCATCTGAGTGCTAAAGACAAGCACACTTCTGTGAGCTGTTTTCAGGTAAACCTGCAGCTTTGGGGCAGGTAATTCAGACCCTGGGTCTGTGTTGGAGCAGACGGGTGTGTCTGGCTTCAGCAAAACAGGGTGCTGGAGTCCGGAGCTGGCAGGGAAATCAGGAATAGAAGTAGTCTTGGTACATTAGATGGTAGCTCCCAAGGGGGTTTCTGTGATCCAACCCATCACAATCACACCTTCAGGACAGCACTTGTGTACTGCATCACTTGCATACAGGGGCACTGGAGGTAATGGATGGTGACTGATGTCACAAGATCCACCCGCTTCATCCTGCTCCTCTTGCCCAAACCCATCCTGTCTGATGTATTTCTTTTCTGAGCATGAATCCAATCCTCAAAACCTGGATATATGCTTTATCTTTGAGAGCATTACCTTGTCTGACTTGTAAGCCTAAAGCCAATAACTGATTCTTTGTTTAAGCCGGCTGCTTCAATATTGATAACATCGTCTACTTCTGGCTCAGTGGCAAGTAACAGTATTGGAAACTTCCAGACACCACCTGTAGTGCACCGTACCACCAATGTTGCTGAATTCCTTCAAAATTAAGTTAAAAATATAATTACAAGGAAGGCATAATGAAAAATAAGGTCAATAAATCCTTGTCCAAAGTGCAAAGTAAGCCTGTGTTTCTGCAAAATTGCAGTGCATCATAATGAAAATACAGTTGGCTCTAAATTGGAATGTAATTTTTTTATGCTGTATACCATATTATCAGTCTTACTTTGGAATGGAATGTCAGCTAAACTGCTCATCTTGTTTGCTGTATGTTAGTTTTACTAAGAAATGACTTAATGCAGAGGCAAAACAATTGGTGCAGCTGTGAGGTCTGATTCTTTTATTTACACGGTGTGACTCCAGATACTGCAATGTAGTTACTCCAGATTTGCACTGGTGTGGCAAGAATATGGGCCCCAATCCACAGAGGGACTATAAACGCTGAGTCACAACACTGAGTGTTACAATGCTTAACTTTTGGGTGCCTAGCCAGCCAGTGGAATCCACAGACCCTGAGGTAGGTACCTAGGCTCCCTACAGTGGCTAGCTACAACAGTGAAATTGGTGCAGTCCCATCAGGGCCTACAAGATTATAGGGACCCAGCCAGATGGAGCACGGCATTTCACCTAGAACACAGGTTCACAATGGCATTCATTCACATTTGGCGTTTGTGCCCCTCCGTCAGATGGAAGTGTGACTGGGCTAAATCTGAGTGAGTGACATTGCAAGTTGGCACACGAGGTTGCAGCATGTCTCAGGTTTGGCCCGGCCACCCTGCCTTCATGATAGGCACCAGGTTGCAATGCCACTCATTGCTCTAATTTGGTCTGTGCCGTGTGAATATGGGAAAAGGTGATGGAGCAAATGGAGCTGCTGGACGGCTGAGATCGAGAGGAACCGCCCTAATCCAGGAGCAGAACGCTGAGTTGGAGGAATGGGGGTGTTGATAAGTGGCCAGGAAGGTCCTGGGGCAGGAGGTGAGGGGCGGAGTGTGAGCTGTTGGTGGGCTATGGGGTGAGCAGGGAATGTTGAGGTCTATGGACTCTGAGGGGTTGGGGCAAATGGGGGATGTTGAGGAGTGGAGGGGTGAGTTGTGGGTACTGTGGGTGGAATAGGGTATGTTAGCGAGTGTTGGGGTCAGGATTCTGGGGTGAGTGGGGGATGTTTGGGGCTGTGGCCGGTGAGGCTGAGCTGTTGGGAGCTGTGGTGAATGGGATGTATGTCAGGGCTGCTGGTATGCATGTGGGGGCTGTAAGGATAAGAGGGGCTGGTGGAAGGTTGTTGGGGTATATGTGGGAAGGGAGGGGCATTCCAGGGGTATGTGTGGGGTGGGGCATGTATGGGGTGGTGCTTTGCTGAGCAGCCTCTGATCAGAATTAATCTCTTTTCTCTGTTAGAATGTGTTTCTCCTCATTAGGCTATTTACTGGTGCACTCTAGCTCCTAAGCAACATTTTGACAATATAGAACCATTGTCAACCTAGTCTGATCAGCCAGTAAAATTGGGTTTATGGAGTTGCCCAAAAGTAGCTGGAGCATACCAGTAAATCTTTCCTCATATGTGGAAGGATCGAACCAAATCCAAATAGAATATATGAGAGAGAGAGAGAATGTGTGTGTGTGTGTTAGCAGTACTTAGGAGATGTTACAGATATTAGTGAGGGCTGGCTTTTTATCTAGGACAGTTTACATTCCTATGATATGAAAGCAGACATACCATAATTGCCTGACTTAGATAATCGTGTAACATGGACTAGATACCATGATCTATGAAAGGTGCTGAGGATGTAGTTGTTTCAATAGTGTCGGGGGCGGGGGTGTTTTTATTTTGTTTTGTTTTTTTAATTGCATGGCTGTATGGATCATTGTGTTTGGTGTCTGTGACACGGAGCCCACATTTCATACATTCGTAGCGTCTAAGGCCAGAAGGGGCCACGGTGATCAGCCAGTCTGACCTCCTGTGTAACACAGGGCACAGAACTTCCCCAAAATAAATCCTAGATCATCTCTCTTAGAAAAACATCCTATCCGATTTTCCAAAGTGGCCTGTATATTTGTGACAACACTTGTTTGCATTTGGTGCCCAGCCTTGTGATTTGTGCATGCAAAGCAAATGCTGTTTGTACTCAAATTGCAAGTTTTCCCATGGGCAAAATTGTGGGTTGAGATATAAAGATTTGGGGCTTGATTCCCCATTGCATTACTCCTCTTTTACAGCCGTGTAACTCCATTCATTTAGTTCCAGTAGAGTTGCACCAGCTTCAAACTGAAGTAACAGTGATGACTTAAGCCCTTGGGCTTTTTGACTAACTACAAATATGCTTTGATGTGCCTTGCTACTTAGTTTAAAGTTTGACATATAAAAGCTGTTGCCCATGTTTTATGTTGATATAATGTGTGTATTTATTACTAATTTGTGCAGTTTCATAATTGCTGTTGAGCAAATTTTCAGTTAGAAAACAGTTATTGGTAAACTGTTAGGGTTTGAATATGGGGGCTCTATTTTATGGTGACATCACACACAAGATTGATTTTTGGAGACCAGACTAGCAGTTCTTTCAGCAGAAATTGAATGAGCAAGAAAAGTTGATACATCAAAAATAGCTGATATATTTGCAGACCAAAGGGTGGGGAAACAATGATTTTGGTTAAATTTTGTATAAATCCATAAATGCATTTTTTTGGGTGTGTAGATAGCCTGCATATTGTTTTCCTGTATTTATGGATAAGATGGATATCTTCTGTTTTTCCAAGATGGTAAATGTAAGCAACATTTTAGATTTTGGTGCAAAAATAGGCTAGGGACCCCCTTCCTGATTCCAGAGTCCTCTGGGGCCTTGTTACGTCACTGTCTCCTATACAGTGCATGGGCACAGAGATAGGTGCCTAAGAATGGGATCCACAAAAGCCAGCACACCAATTGGGGAGCAACCTAAGCTAGCCAATAGCAGATGCTGAGAAGAAGGGTGTGTTCTTTTCCCTGTCCCTCTCAGGGACTTAGGTCCCTTCCTCCAGCCCAGACTTAGGCATCTATCTCCACTTAGTTTCCACAGCTGGGAACCCTCTCCCTGGAATCAGGCGCCTAAGCTGTTCTTGCCAGGGTGACAACATTGCACACCTAACTCCACTCAAAATGACCGACCAATGGGGGGAGATGGAGGGAAAGAGGAAATCTCCCTTAATATCGGTAGTGCAGCCGTTAGGGTATTTGCCCAGGATATGGGAGACCCCCGTTTGAATTCCTCCCTTTGCCTGATGAGGAGATGTGATTTGAACCTGGGTTTCTCGCCTCTCAGGTAAATGCCTGAACTACTGGATTATGGGAGATTCTGATGTGATTCTCCTATTGAAGCTGTTCCATTATTTATAAATAAATAAATATGCTTTGATCCGGAGAGTGACTCCATAGTCCAGTACTTAGGGCACTCACCTGAGAGGTGGGAAACCCATGTTCAAAATCCCTTCTCAGACAGAGTGGGGAATTGAACTTGAGTCTCTCACATCCGAAGTGAATTCCCTAACTTCTGGGCTAAAGGTTACAAGAGAGGCTGTCCCCTCCTCTCCCCCACTTAACTAGTTTGTGTGGCATTAGGCATGCTTTAAGAATGCCTAGCAGATTGGGCCCCACAAGCAAGGTAGGTGAAGGAATACATATCTTCACCTGGTTAGAGGATTGTGACAGGACTTAGGCATGAGATAGGCACCCATACTGAAGCATTATGGTCATGCCCAGAGGTAGAAACAGGCGCTATGGAGACTTTCACAGCAAAAATGTAGGCCCCTACAGGGTCAGCTTAGCCAGGGTTTTGAGGCTCTCATGGCACCTACAATTTTGAATTTAGGCCCCCTAACTCCCACTTTAGCGTCCCAAATTCTTTTGTAGATCTGGGCCATGGTTCATAGTGTGTTAAACTAATCTGTTAGAACCAAATATTTTAGATTTGACTTGTGCTTCTGAAGAAACTAGGGATGTAATAGGTTTAACAGTTTGAGGTGGGTATCTTGTACCTTGCTTTGCCGTACCTTGTCAGATGATTCAATAAATGCTATGGACACTGAGCTGATACAGAAACTACTTTTATCCCAACCTTTCCACACACAGTTTTATGAGTCTCAGGTACAAACAGATGCTAGAGATAGAGGAACTTCAAATCTAAATGATATCAATGAGAAGGTTAAGTACATTTTACATAATAAATGAAAAGTGGCTGCTCCTCTGTTAAATTTCCTTGATCTCTGCTATATTTTGTTTATGGCTAGCCTAGCATGTGTCCTGAACTTATCAAACCCTCTCCTCTTGACAAATAGGTTTTGATCAAATCATATTTTAAAATGAGATATGTAAGTGACCTCAGTCACTTACAGTCAAATTCAGTGGATGCATCATTTGTGTATTCAAGGGCAAAGTTCAATATTCAAGTGCAACTGAAGGTCATTTCTATTCATAAAGCCAAGGATAGGATTCTTATACCAGCTATCCAGTCCAAAGGCTTTTCCAGAGTACTGCACCCTACACTAGGTATGGCCACCAAGGAACAGGTAGATACCCATGGTTTCTTGGAATTCCCTTTATCACAGGGCTCCAGATTCACCCCAATTAAAACAAATTAGGACTGTCAATTAATCACAGTTAACTAACGTGATTAACTCAAAAAAATTAATTGCGATTAACAGCAGTTTTAATCACACTGCTAAACAATAATAGAATACCAATTGAAATTTATTAAATATTTTTGGATGTTTTTCTACATTTTCATATATATTGATTTCAATTACAACACAGAATACAAAGTGCATAGTGTCACTTTCAGGTGACACTGGAAACAAGAAGCAGGCAGCATTATCTCCCACAAATGTAAACAAACTTGTTTGTCTGAGCGATTGGCTGAACAAGAAGTAGGACTGAGTGGATGTGTAGGCTGTAAAGTTTTACATTGTTTTATTTTTGAATGCAGCTATTTTTTGTACATAATTGTACATTTGTAAGTTCAACATTCATGATAAAGAGATTGCACTACAGTACTTGTATTAGGTGAATTGAAAAATACTATTTCTTTTCTTTCTTTTTTACAGTGCAAATACTTGTAATCAAAAATAAATATAAAGTGAGCACGGCATACTTTGTATTCTGTGTGGTAATTGAAATCAATATATTTGAAAATATGGAAAACATCCAAACATATTTAAATAAATGGTATTCTATTATTAACAGCATGATTAATCGTGATTAATTTTTTTAATCGCTTGACAGACCTAAAACAAATGTTAAAAAATAAATACACAAACACATAGGGACACTTTTCCAAGAGAGGTGGTCTCTCCTGGCTCCTCTGGTTGCCATGAGACTTGGATTTTGATACTGCTATAAGTTGTTAGTTGATGTTGCTAGGGCTGTACCATTGCCAGTGCTCCACTCTACTTAGTACAGTGATACACACATAACCAGAGTAACAACTTCACTGAACCTTCCTAACCCGCGTCTAAGATGAACCACTGGCAGTTTTAATATCAAAGCATCACAATGGAAAAGGGCAAGTAAGCACACCCCAAATGTTTGTTGTTAGAGGAAAAACAGAGAGAGGCAGAGCAGAGAGAGGGACATATGGGCAGGAGTGGAAAGACAAAGGAATATATTGCGCCCACTACTTCCAGTAAGTCTCATAGCAGATATGGATGCTTTAGAGGTTCAGGAACAGAGACTTACCTCATTGGTTTGTTAGGTGCAAATACTATATTGAAGGTCAGTGTTATAATCCCGGACTCTGCATCCCGATCTTTTTGCACCAGATTTATAGCCACTGAAGACTCTAGCTGAGATTTAACTTTATTAGATTCATATTGAATTTCATACAGAAATTCATCTGTTGTAGAAAAACCTAAATGAAACAAGCACAGAAGATCAATTTGTGAATGTTCTAAATGCAAGCATTCTTCTTTCTAACAGGATTATAATTGTAAAGATGTGTTTTGGTACTGGGTATGACATATATCAATTAATAAACGGGTAGGTATCTAAAAGTGGAGACCTCTGCCTTCTGGTTGAACAGGGAATTTCACTAATTTCCATTGGTGAGGTGGAGAATCTCAGACAAAAAGAGAGAGGAAAAAAAGGAAAAATCAGTCAGGAGAAGCTTAATGCTTATACTTCTGCTCTGATGATCAATGCTTTGGTTACCACTTTCACAGGCAAGAGAGGTATTTCTAATTAATGAGACAAAAGTAAGTTAGAAGAGCATGATGCTGTTTGCTGCTAATGCCACTAGGGTACTATCCAAAAATCCCTCATTTGGAACATCATTTTCGGTGCTGGCTGCCAACCAGAGAAGCAGTTGCTGTACTGAAAATAGCAAAGATGTCACTCGCAACCTGTCTTCTCTCAACCACTGTAGAATCTATTAAAAGGGCACGAAGCAATGTTGTAAGATTAACCATCTGAACATCTTGAAGCAACTATTACAGCTGGTAAAAACAGCAGCCTGTCCTTATGAGAATCCACTGTGTACCCTGGGCTCTATTAAGGGGGGAAATAATTCAATAAGGGGGAAGTATGTTGCTGATCCACTTAAATTAGAAGTATTAAGGGCCATGTTTCTGGGCTATCCTCGCAAAAAAGATTGAATTATATTGGGAGTGGATTTTTATTTGGCTTTCAGATCCCATATGAAGGAAAAAGAGACATGTGCAGGCAAAGAATTTAAGATCTATATAGTTCAAAGAAAAATTGAGGAGGCAGTAGCAGCCAAAAAGGCCCTTTGGGAGTTCACCAATGCTGGACCTGTGGCTTTTGCCTCTGGCTTTGATTCCGAAAAAAACCTAAGAGCGAGTACAGAGAGTAGTACACCATGTGCCTTACCCCTGCGGCCTCTCTATTAATAACAATATTGATCTTAATCTATGTTCAGTTTGATATTTCTCATTTGATACAGCAGTAGCCATGATAAAGAGATGTGGCCAAGGTGCACAGTTAGCAAAGTGTGACATTAAGTCTACATTTCAGTCCATCCCAAGGATTTTAACTTGTTTCCAGTTTGAAGGTTACTACTGTTTGGATTGATATTTGCCAATTGGCTGTTCCATCTCTTGTTCTGCTTTTGAGAAGTTTAGTACAATGCTAGAATATTGGGCTGTGAGGAAAACAGGCTTACATAGGTGGTTCATTCTCTTGGTGACTTTCTCTTTGCAGGAAAGTTGGGAACAGGCAAATGCGCCCACCTATTGAGTGCTTTTCAGAAGATGGGTGCACACTTGGGTGTCCCACTGGCCTCTGAAATGACAGAAGGGCCAACACAGAAGTTGACATATTTGGGAACTGAGTTAGTCCAAATGCAAGGTTTATCACAGCTACCCAGGGAGAAGCTGGATAATGTAAGGGTGGTAATATGGGCAACATGGAGTGCTGGAAAGATTACACTCAGGCAGTTGCAGGTGATCTTAGGGCACTTGAATATTGCTTGAAGGTGGTTGCTCTGGGCAGGGCTTTGTGTGCCAGGCTTGCATCCACCACTGCTGGGGTCAGGGTGTCTCATCATTTCATCAGGGTAACCAGGGATATGAAAGCTGACTTAGAGGTCTGGGAGACATTCCTTGATCCATGTATCTTTTTGCCAAACCAGTTGGCCAATAGGAACATAGCTTCGGTACAATCTGATGTCTCTGGGGGAAATGATTTTGGAGTATATTTTCAAGGAAAATGGTGTGCACAGAGGTGGCCATCGGATTGGACAGCACTGGGTATAACAAAGGATGTTACTTTATGGAGTTTTTTTCCTATATATCGTTGTGGTCATTATCTGGGTGAGGATACCAAAATAAGTAGATTTTTCCTTCTGGTGCAACAACCAGGCAGTATCATCAATCAACAGCAAAGTCAGCATGGGTAATGAAGCTGGTGAGGGCATTTATTTTACATTGCCTTTCATTTAATATTCTTTGTCATGAAGTTCAGAGTCCAAACATAGATAATGGCATTGCCAATGCACTGCCACGCCTTCAAGAGAACAGATGTTGGGAGCGAGCATTGCTCACTGGCTATGACCCACAGGCAACACCTCACTAGTTATGGAGCCTTGGCTCATGGTCTCTGAGTGTTATTAAAAACCAAACTCTAAAAAATCCACACCCCCAACCTCACGCCAAACCCCCAACTTCTATTGCTCCCCCGACTTTCTTGTATAATGGCTAGTTTGGCCAAAGTTGCAGAATTCAGGAGATCAAGGAGGTCTTCAATGCATGTGGCCCATACCTGAGCACCAGGTGATGGAATATGCAGAGTATGTGGTACACCAGGGATTGGTTCCTCTACGCTCTGGGAGCACCTGCCAGGCTTAATTTCTTGATGCATGCTAGTAGGCATTCCTGGACTTGGCCATCACTAGGCATGCCAGGGTTTGCACGGACCTTGTTATTTACAATTGTAGGAGACATTGGGAAGAAGGTTGGGGTCCGGATCCACGGACATTCTATTATGCATTGGGACCACATGCGGGCAGCCAGGTCAGTAGGTGGATCGTATCCGAGCTTCAAGGCTGAAGCCATTTGCCTTTGGTGGTATGGCAGATGGGGTATGAGTTGGAATCAGCACACGCCCCTGCTGCACTCTTTGAGGGCTGAGCTATAGCCACATGTCCTGATTACTTGCTTGGACAAAAATGGTTTTGCAAGTTGCACTGGTTTAAATTTAAGGATTAGAGGGATGTGAGCTGATTATGCATTTATGGCCTCACACTCGATTGGTTTGGTCGGAGATGCTTGAAAGACGAGTTTGGTGGGTGGCCATTGAGCCAGCCTGAATTGACAGGGTATGGAAAAATATGAACCGTGAGGTAGCCAGAGAAGTTTCACAACTGAACTGAGTCGATAGGGAAGACTGGGAAGGGTCTATCCTAAGTTGTTCTTTGGTTGGTGGTAAAAGCCCTGTAACCAATTATATGCTTGGTTCATGAGAGCTGGGGTGGACAAAGTGCCTCTTTAAGTAAGTATTTTTAATTCCATAATTCCCTTATGCCTGCAAAATAAATTAGTTTGTTATTTGCTTATCATATATATGCTTAACTGATTTTATGTTGCTAAGCAGTGCATCCATTACCAGCAACTTTCATATGCTGAGTACAGAATGCTTGTACAGGATTGTAATACAGTAGTTCCAAACTCTATACTTCAATTATAAATGTGCTGTCATATAAATATATGGTCTCCTAAGTAACACATATATAGATTTTGCTATCGATGAGAAAGTTCTTGGCATCATTTTTTCCTTCTCCCCCTGTAATTCACACTTGGACATTAAAGTGTGAATTAATTTCCTGTTCCTTTTCAAACTGATTCCTTGATAAGTATGGTGTCGAGGTGATGCACTCAGATTGAGAGACAGTGCAAGGCTTGTTGTCATTCCTCTACACAAATGCCAAAACATGGAGATTCAGACTTAAAAATTAACTTAGGAGGGGAGAGAAAGCAGGACATCATTTGAAGCCTACCGCAGAGGCAAAATTGCGACTGCCGAACAGATGTTTCTTTCGGCAGTCAAATCACACAATACTGCACAAAGGATGCCTGTTTTATAGTTCAAACAGTTCAGATGCTAGGAAGAAAATGCTGTGGCTGGTAAATTGATTATTACATTTTGCTTTCAGTTTTATTTGTTTTCCTTTCCACATTTGTATATGATGTTTGTCTTTTTATTCACAAGTGATAAATATTTATTTTTCTGCTCAGGGCTAACTGTTTTATAACCTGTTCTATTTTCATATTAGGTATTCTGTTAAAATACTTTAATATTTACAACACTTGAGGAAAAACAATGTATTTATATGTGCCAAATGAAAGTATTTGAAAGCATCTTTATGCCAGTCCCCTAGCTGGTTGTAAAGCTGCACTGCAAATCTAATTTACGGCTGTTCAAAACAGAAAAATGTAATTAGATTTTCATCAGAGCTGCAAACCCTAAAGACTACCATATTATCATATTATGGAAACCCTCTGTGAATATGTTAATATTTGTTTCTAGACAGTTCCGTGACACACATGCTACCTAAATGAAGTGGCAGCCACTAGAGGCAAAAAAGGTTGTATATCATCACCAGAAAATTGTCCACGTTGTGTGACTAAATCAAATGATCCAAGATCTTTGAGCTCTTAAAGATTCCAGTTTTGATTAAATGGTAAAAGAATAAAGCAGCAGGAGAGAAAACTGCCTTGGTTTTTAAAGTACTACCATGTCAAACACATGCGGGCAATTTCACAGTTTTTACCTATCAAAATTTTATACCTGGTGTAGAAAGGTCATATTAACTATAATCATTCACAATTATTTTTCTTTTTAAAACCACTATTCTCTATTTACTGCCTAATACAACAGCCACTTTAGCTAGTTCCAATTGTAACACAGTGCAGCCAACATGAAATGCAGCTTAAGTAATCCATCCCTGTTTTGAAAGGCAGCATGGTGGACAGAGCCCTGGCCCTATCTATCCTGTATCACCTTGGAAATGCCACTTCACCTCTCCTCTGTACCTCAGTTTCTTCCTCTAAAAAACAGAGGTCTTGCAAGGTGCTCAGCTCTCCATATGGCCCTGCTGCTGTTGCTTCTTCCTTGGCTCTGAGTAAGAAGCATGGTATTGGACAATAAAGTTCTTTGAATATTGAATAGGAATTTAGGAATTTAATAGAATGAAGTGGTCTCTTTCCCTTTATTTTGTTACTTTTGACTTATTAATAAAGTACCTGCCTATAATCTTTTCTCTTATTTGATAAATACAAATTACTGCACAAAGTACTGCTTTTGTATTGAATAGACAAGGATTTTTAAGGCTTCTGAGTCTGGTGACAATTTAGAAAAAAATATAATTGCTGTTGAAACATTATTTGTAAATATAGTTTACTATTCATCTTAATTGATTTTGTTCTATGTAGTTTTTGAAATCTTTGTTTTTTAAAAGAAATGTTCCTTTCTTATGCCGGGTTTACTTGCAATCCTGCATGCATCATTATTTGTGATGTTAAAAAGTTATATTTTCTGAAAAGGATCATAAAACCTGGATTCTGAAGAGATGAAAGTTACGTCATGCATTGCTCGTTCCACTTACTATCTTGAGTTTGTTCTGATTAGAATGTCATTTTAAAAAGGATAAAGAAAAATTCTCTTGGATCTGTCAGAAGCTACTTCACCTATTAATATTTCAGCAAAAACCCTGGGAGCTGAAGAGATGCCAAGTGGATGAGTTCTGTATGGGAGTGACTTCTCAAACCTTACAAGCTTTGTGAGAATGTCTGATTGAAATGTGCACTTTTGTAACTGTTAAATCTATCAATATTAGACACTCTCTTGAACTAACAACTCAAATGATTAAAAGACCAGATCTGGCCCAAGATATTGGAACCAATACATTTCATTTAATTTATCAGAGCCGTAGATCAATACAGGGTAAAGGAACTCTCCTCTATTTAGAATTCTCAGAGTATACTCCCTCTATAGAGCCACACTCTTAAGAGTACATATTGTCATCAGACATTCTGAGCTCTCTGGCAGAAAAGTAATTGTTGGGCCTTTCCATCAATTCAGAATGCCTTTGGAGGACTCGGACAAAACAGAAGAGGAGGCATGAGAAGCAATGTACTCAAACAACTTTCCTTTCCTTTTGGAATTATCCTAGTAGATCCTCACTCTTGGTAGAGTGACCCACAGGGTACAAGTCCCAGGAAAAAGGCTGAGCAGTACTTCATAAATTAGAGAATTGCTCTCCCACAACAAGCCTCCGATTTCTCTCCTAAGATAAGAAATGGCCATTGGTTAGAAGTGTGAATGGAACTCCATGCAGCAGTTTTACAGATTTCAGAGTTAGACACATTCCTCCAGTATGCTGGAGATATTGCCTTAGCCCTAATTTATTGAGTCCACAGGACATCTGGTAGACTCCAATGCAGTAGGAAGGAGGGCGGGTCATCGTGGACATATGCAACAGATCTCAAAGAACACCAGTTACAAGAAGGTGAGTGACCATTTTCCTTCATTGAGTGCTTGGATATGTCCATTACACTGTACGTTATCCAAGGCAGTGGGACTTGGCGTCTCATTGGAAGAAGGAACTTCAGGACGGCTTTTCCCATGATCAAATCTCCCCTTGATGCAGATATAAGTACACAGTGTCTTGTAAATGTGTGAACAGAAGACGATGTCACTGCCCTGCAGATATTCATTCGGGGACATGTGCCACAAATGCTGCAGAGGCTGAATGTGCTCTACTGTCTGTAGTGTTCTGTAAGTCTTCTAGGCGGTGTTATATCTTTGGCAGTGTAGTACATGTGATACTCCATTTTGAGAGTCTCTGTCCTGTAATTGGTTATCCTCTCAGATGTTCTAAATAGGAAAAAAATGGTTACTTACCTTTCTGTACCTGTTGTTCTTCGAGATGTGTTGCTCATATCTATTCCAGTTAGGTGTGTGCACGCACTGCGTGCACGGATGTCAGAAACTTTTACCCTAGTAGCAACCCGTCGGGCCGGCTGGGGAGCCCCCTGGAGTGGCGCCGAAATGGCAATCTATATAAGCCCCTGCCGGCCCAACCCCCTTTCAGTTCCTTCTTCCCGGCTACTCCGACAGAGGGGAAGGTGGGGGGGAATGGAATAGATATGAGCAACACATCTCAAACAACAACAGTTACAGAAAGGTAAGTAACCATTTTTTCTTCTTCGAGTGATTGCTCATATCAATTCCAGTTAGGTGACTCCCAAGCCTTACCTCGGAGGTGGGGTCGGAGTCAAGGAATCGCAGATTGAAGGATCGCTCTGCCAAAGGCTGCATCATCCCGAGAGTGCTGGACGATGGCATAGTGGGATGTGAAGGAATGAACCGAGGCCCACGTGGCAGCCCTGCAGATTTCCTGTAGAATGTGTGCCAGAAAGGCAGCTGACGACGCCTGAGCTCTCGTGGAGTGAGCCGTGACAGCAGGCGGAGGGACGTTTGCCAGGTTATAGTAAGCACGAATGCACCCGGTGATCCACGAAGATATTAGTTGAGAGGAAACCGCGGCGCCTTTCATCCGCTCCGCAATGGTGACAAACAACTGGGTTGTTTTACAAAAGGGCTTTGTCCGGTCTATATAGAAGGCGAGTGCCGTTCTAACATCGAGAGAATGGAAGTGTTGTTCACGTAGGTCAGCATGTGGTTTCGGGTAGAAAACCGGTAGGAAGATATCCTGGCTCACATGGAAGCAGGACATTACTTTTTGTAGGAAGGCTGGGTGAGGTCTTGGTTGGACTTTATCTTTATGAAAGATGGTATAGGGCGGCTCACAGGTGAGAGCGCGCAGTTCGGAGACCCGTCGTGTGGAAGTGATGGCCACTAGGAAGGAGACCTTCCAGGAGAGAGAGAGAAGAGAGCAGGTGGCCAGCGGCTTGAAAGGAAGGCCCATAAGGCAGGAGAGGACCAAGTTAAGGTCCCATAGAGGCATGGGTGGCTTCGTTGGAGGATGGATCTTCTCCAGGCCTTTGAGGAAACGCCACACGACCGGGTGTGCAAACACCGAGCGCCCCGCCGCGCCTGGGTGGAATGTAGAAATGGCCGCAAGCTGGACCTTAAGGGATCCAAAGGCTAGGTGCTGGTCCTTTAAGGACATCAGGTAGTCCAAGATGCACAAAATGGAAGCCTGGAGCGGGGGAACTTGCCACTGAGCACACCAGCTGGAAAACCTCTTCCACTTCGCCGTGTAGGTAAGTCTAGATGATGGCTTGCGACTTTCCAGAAGCACCCGCCTTACCGAGTCCGAACACGTGTGTTCAGCCTGGTTCAGCCATGGATCCTCCTGGCCGTGAGGTGGAGCGACTGAAGGTCCGGGTGAAGGAGACGACCATGGTTCTGGGAGATGAGGTCAGGGTCAAGAGGAAGGCATAGAGGGGCCTGAATTGACAGGTCCAGCAGGGTCGGATACCAACACTGATGCGGCCAGGCAGGGGCTACCAGTATGACATCTGCCTTGTCCCGGCAGATCTTGAGGAGCACCTTGTGAACCAGCGGGAATGGTGGGAAGGCATACAGCAACTGGCCCGACCATGTGATCTGAAAGGCGTCTGCTAACTAGCCCGGGCTGTGACTCCGGAAGGAGCAGAAAACTGGACACTTTCTGTTGGTCCGCGAAGCGAACAAATCGATTCGGGGAAACCCCCAGGTGCGGAAAACAGAACGAATGATATCCGGGCGTATGTACCATTCGTGAGTCAGAAAACGCCTGCTGAAAGTATCCGCCAGGACATTTTGGAAACCCGGCAGGTACGAGGCCTGAAGGTTGATGGAGTGGACTAAGCAGAAGTCCCACAGAGAGAGGGCTTCTTGGCAGAGCGGCGATGACCGGGCTCCGCCTTGCTTGTTCAGGTAGAACATGGCCATGGTGTTGTCCGTTAGGACTGCTACGCAGTGGCCCCGCAAGTGGGGAAGAAAGGCTTGGCACGCAAGGCGGATCGCCCTGAGCTCTCTGGGTAAGAACTGGTAGTCCTTCCTCTGGCGCACCTTCAGAATGGGTGCTTAGGGCCTGGGGGTGGCTTAGACTGTCCTTGGCCTTGTCCAGAGGGAGGACGAGACGGTCTATGTCGAGAGTATCTACCTCTGCGACGCGAAGGGTCCTGCCTCGGTCTCGGAGGGAAAGGACGTTGCTGGGTGGTCTGTGGCCTAAAGCGCTCCTCTGGGTAACTGGGGTATGCATACCTAAGGACTTAATGGTGTTTCTTGTGTCCTTTAAGGTATGCAGGCGGGAGTCAGTTTGATCTGCAAACAAGCCCTGGCCATCGAAAGGGAGGTCCTGGATGGTAAGCTGAACCTCGGGTGGCAGGCCGGAGGACTGAAGCCAGGCATTCCACCGCATAGCGATTCCCGATGCCAGGGTGCGTGCAGCCGCGTCCGCAGCATCGAGGGAACCCTGGAGGGAAGTCCTAGCAACCAGCTTACCCTCCTCAGCAATGGCCCCCAGTTCTGTACGAGCCTCTGCTGAAAGAAGGTCTTGGAACTTAAGGACCGCAGACCAAGAATTAAAATTGTACCTACTGAAGATCACCAGCTGGTTAGCGATCCACAGCGAGAGACTTCCAGTAGAATAAACCTTTCTCCCCAAAAGGTCCAGCCATTTTGCGTCTTTTGATTTGGGAGCAGGCCCTTGCTGGCCCTGTCTCTCCCTGGCATTTACCGCATCTACCACCAGCGAACATGGGACAGGGTGGGTAAAAAGGTATCCATAACCCCTGGTGGGAACAAAGTACTTTCGTTCTACCCCCTTAACTGTGGGGGGAATGGAGGCTGGGGTTTGCCAGAGGGTCTTTGCATTGTTCTGTATGGTTTTGTTCATGGGAATGTCCACCATGGGGGTCCTCATCCTCCACAACCTCCTCAATTTGGAGGTTCGTATTGAGGGCCACGCGCCTCAACAATTCTTGGAGGACCCTAAAGTCCATAGGGGGTGGTCCAGACATGAACATGCCAGCCACAGCCTCATCAGGGGAGGACGAGGATGACTCCACTGGGATCTTCTGCGGTGCTGGAGCTGGTACCGCCAGAGGGGCGCTCCACACCGAGGCGCTCGGGCCCGCGTCTTGAGAGGGACGCAGGGCCGACTCCATGAGGAGTTGCCTAAGCAGGAATTCCCTCTCTTTATGCATTCGAGGTTTGAACGCTTTACAAATTCTGCACTTGTCTGCTTGATGGCCCTCCCCCAGACACCTGAGACAGGAATCGTGGGGGTTGCCCGTAGGCATGGGCCTGCTGCAAGACTTGCAAGGCTTGAAGCCCTGAGACGGCATGCCCCAGGGCCCCGCAGGGCAGTCGTTGACAAGACTGCCCTCTAACAGCTAAACTACACTTAAGACTATAGAGAAAACAATTAACACTTACTAACCACTAACTTGCGTCTGATGAACTGGGTATTCACCCACGAAAGCTTATGCTGCAATACATCTGTTAGTCTTAAAGGTGCCACAGGACTCTCTGTTACTTTTTACAGATCCAGACTAACACGGCTACCCCTCTGATACTTAACTACTAACTATTTACAATGAAGATAAGAGAACGCTAGGGATAAGTGGAACACTTGAAAAGACAAGAGACCACTGTTCCAACAACCATCACAGGCGGTAAGAAGGAACTGAAGGGGGGTCGGGTCGGCAGGGGCTTATATAGATCGCCATTTCGGCGCCACTCCAGAGGGCTCCCCAGTCGGCCCGACGGGTAGCTGTTAGGGTAAAAGTTTCCGACATCCGTGCACGCGGCGCGCGCACACACCTAACTGGAATTGATATGAGCAATCACTCAAAGAAGAACAAAGAGTTGAGTAGAAACCCAACATAAGAACATAAGAAAGGCCGTACCGGGTCAGACCAAAGGTCCATCTAGCCCAGTATCTGTCTACCGACAGTGGCCAATACCAGGTGCCCCAGAGGGAGTGAACCTAACAGGCAATGATCAAGTGATCTCTCTCCTGCCATCCATCTCCATCCTCTGACGAACAGAGGCTAGGGACACCATTCTTACCCATCCTGGCTAATAGCCATTTATGGACTTAGCCACCATGAATTTATCCAGTCCCCTTTTAAACATTGTTATAGTCCTAGCCTTCACAACCTCCTCAGGTAAGGAGTTCCACAAGTTGACTGTGCGCTGCGTGAAGAAGAACTTCCTTTTATTTGTTTTAAACCTGCTGCCTATTAATTTCATTTGGTGACCCCTAGTTCTTGTATTATGGGAATAAGTAAATAACTTTTCCTTATCCACTTTCTCAACATCACTCATGATTTTATATACCTCTATCATGTCCCCCCTTAGTCTTCTCTTTTCCAAGCCGAAGAGTCCCAGCCTCTCTAATCTCTCCTCGTATGGGACCCTCTCTAAACCCCTAATCATTTTAGTTGCCCTTTTCTGAACCTTTTCTAGTGCTAGAATATCCTTTTTGAGGTGAGGAGACCACATCTGTACACAGTATTCGAGATGTGGGCGTACCATGGATTTATATAAGGGCAATAATATATTCTCTGTCTTATTCTCTATCCCCTTTTTAATGATTCCTAACATCCTGTTTGCTTTTTTGACCGCCTCTGCACACTGCGTGGACATCTTTAGAGAACTATCCACAATGACGCCAAGATCTTTTTCCTGACTCGTTGTAGCTAAATTAGCCCCCATCATGTTGTATGTATAGTTGGGGTTATTTTTTCCAATGTGCATTACTTTACATTTATCCACATTAAATTTCATTTGCCATTTTGTTGCCCAATCACTTAGTTTTGTGAGATCTTTTTGAAGTTCTTCACAATCTGCTTTGGTCTTAACTATCTTGAGTAGTTTAGTATCATCTGCAAACTTTGCCACCTCACTGTTTACCCCTTTCTCCAGATCATTTATGAATAAATTGAATAGGATTGGTCCTAGGACTGACCCTTGGGGAACACCACTAGTTACCTCTCTCCATTCTGAGAATTTACCATTAATTCCTACCCTTTGTTCCCTGTCCTTTAACCAGTTCTCAATCCATGAAAGGACCTTCCCTTTTATCCCATGACAGCTTAATTTACGTAGGAGCCTTTGGTGAGGGACCTTGTCAAAGGCTTTCTGGAAATCTAAGTACACTATGTCCACCGGATCCCCCTTGTCCACATGTTTGTTGACCCCTTCAAAGAACTCTAATAGATTAGTAAGACACGATTTCCCTTTACAGAAACCATGTTGACTCTTGCTCAAGAGTTTATGTTTTTCTATGTGTCTGACAATTTTATTCTTTACTATTGTTTCAACTAATTTGCCCGGTACCGACGTTAGACTTACCGGTCTGTAATTGCCGGGATCACCCCTAGAGCCCTTTTTAAATATTGGCGTTACATTAGCTAACTTCCAGTCATTGGGTACCGAAGCCGATTTAAAGGACAGGTTACAAACCTTAGTTAATAGTTCCGCAACTTCACATTTGAGTTCTTTCAGAACTCTTGGGTGAATGCCATCTGGTCCCGGTGACTTGTTAATGTTGAGTTTATCAATTAATTCCAAAACCTCCTCTAGTGACACTTCAATCTGTGACAGTTCCTCAGATTTGTCACCTACAAAAGCCAGCTCAGGTTGGGGAATCTCCCTAACATCCTCAGCCGTGAAGACTGAAGCAAAGAATCCATTTAGTTTCTCCGCCATGACTTTATCATCTTTAAGCGCTCCTTTTGTATTTTGATCATCAAGGGGCCCCACTGGTTGTTTAGCAGGCTTCCTGCTTCTGATGTACTTAAAAAACATTTTGTTATTACCTTTGGAGTTTTTGGCTAGCCGTTCTTCAAACTCCTCTTTGGGCTTTGTCCCCATACAGGTAAAAGGCCAAAGTTCAATGCATATCCAGAATATGCATGGTTTGTTCCCTTGTGTGAGCTTGTGGCTTTGGGAAGAAAAGTAAGTACAGACCAATTTAGGTGAAAATCAGGTTCCAGCTATGAGAGGAAATTAGGGTGTGGCCTAAACAGGATGTTGCCTTTGTAGAAAACGATGTGTGATGGGTCAGTGACAAGTGCATTTAACTCTCCCACTCAGCCACTAAGAAAGCTTCCTTTGCCATATTATCTTAAAGTTTCAG
The DNA here is from genome assembly GCA_003942145.1 of Platysternon megacephalum. Classification (NCBI taxonomy): domain Eukaryota; kingdom Metazoa; phylum Chordata; order Testudines; family Platysternidae; genus Platysternon; species Platysternon megacephalum. Next base: position 4,033,322 of record QXTE01000056.1, on the reverse strand, counting down.
CTAAAACAGTTCAAGCCATTTCAAAGGATGAGATTAGGAAAAACAATGTTATGCCAATGTTAAAAATATTCTTTCAACCACTGTTTCTTTAGAGCAAAGACTTTTAAATTTGGTAGCGGAGTGAATTTAAATTTGGTCGAAGTGAGCAGGAGGCTAAAGACTTGAGTGGAAGGTCTATAAGGGAAGACAAAACTAAATTCAAATTTCAAGGCAGTGCTGGATCCCGAATAGGTGGGAACAGTCTATCTAGACCTTTGAGGACGCTGACAGATTTCCAAAATAGTTCTACTATAGATTTGAGTGTAAAACGCTGTGATAGCAAACCCAGATGCACACTAATGGAGCTGAGGTCTAGACCAGACTCCTAAAGATGTAAAAGATAGTCCAGAATTGTTTGAAACTTTGTCTGAATCAGCAACACATTATGGAACACCCTCCAGATGGAGAAGCACTTCCACTTACTCAGGTAAGCAGCTCTTGTGGAACGCTATCTGCTATTGAGGAGGACATTCTGGAGTGCCACAGAAAAGTGAGCATCCTTTGCATTTAACCACTGATGACCCATGGTGTGAGGTGCAGAATTTGGGTGCAGAACCCACACATGGTTCTAAGTTACGAGACTTCTGGTTGGCAGCAAGAGCAAGGGTTCTCCAGTAGATAGCTTGTGTAGGTTGGAATACCACAGCTGCCTTGGCCAAGCTGGAGCTATAAGGAACATTCTGCCGCAATCCTGTTTCAGCTTGAGAATAACCCTGGGAATCCGGGTTACTGGTGGATAGGTGCACAGAAGATCCTTGTCCCATGGAAACAGAGCTGTGACTTGCCTTCGAACAGAACTGGGGGCACTTTCTGTTTTGCCAAGTTGCAAACAGATCCACCATCCAAAAAACCCCTATATGAAACACCAAAGCTAGAATGGCTGTGTTGTGAAACTGTTCGTGATCTAAGTTGAAGGATCCGCTCAGGCAATCTACCAGTACATTTTGAACATCCAGTGAGTGAGATGTCCAGAAAGTAACTTAGCTCTGTATGCATAGATTCCACAGCTTGACTGCCTCCTGGCAGAGGCTGCCTGACCCTCCCCCCGCCCCTTTTTGTTCACATAAAGTACCACTGTGGTATTGTCAGTGAGCACCTGAACAGTTTTGGCCTGAATATGAGGCAGGAACTGTTGACATGCACAGGATATCATGCACAACTCAAGGACACTGATGTGCAACCTGGCCTTGCAGGCAGTCCACAAACCCTGAACCTGAAGATTGCCCAGATGTTCTCCCCAAGCCATGGTTGAAGTGTCTGTTACTGAAATCACAGAAAGAATAAGGGAAGGGAAGGGAACACCCCTGCATACATACCAGCTCCGAGATGACAACACCCTGTCGAGGATACATACCAGCTTATCCAGGTGGTGATTGAGGGAAACATGCTGACTTGAGCCATGCTTGCAGTGCTTTGAGGAGAAGCCTGGAATGAGGGGTCACGTGTGTACATGCAGCCATGTGAACTAGGAACCTAAGGCAATTCCTTACTTTGGTTCATGGGTGATCCTGGAGTGACACACACAAGTCCTATATTGTCTGGAATCTGGAAGGAGGCAGAAATGACCTGTCAGAGGTCGAGTCCAGGAGTGCTCCAATGAACTCTATTCTTTGTTAGAGGCAATATTGATGACTTTTCTTTGTTTATTTTCAGGCTCAGAATGCTGAACAGATGGAGCATGTGATTGATAGCGGTCTCTACTAGGTGTCTGGAGTGACCCTGAAACAACCGATCATCCAGGTAATGAGACACGTGGACATCTCTCTGGCAGAGGCAGGCTGCTAGGAATCCCCACGGACTGCAACCAGGAAGAACAGCCTGTAGTTATTACCCTAGCCACAGCCCTGACAGCAGCAATGCCATGTCCAAGGAAGCATGAAGAGTTGATTGAGAGACCAAATGACATTTTGCAACAAGAGACTGAAACTGCTCCTTAGAACTTTCTGGCAGTTTATTCATGAACTGAGAGATTGCCTCCCAATTAAAATAGTCATATCTGGGAATTAAGACTGGTTATTGGCCATGTGGAGCTATAAACTTAAAATACATCTTTCTCCCAAAGAGATTAAGCTTTTTTGCATCTTTTCCTTAGGGTTAGCTTTAGCCCAGCATTGATGATTCTTCTCCTTCACCGCAACCACTACTAATGAGCCTGGCATAGGGTGTAATAGAACTGCTCAAACCCTGGGATGGAACATGGTATTCACTTTCTGTTCATTGGGCCACAGGTGGAAAGGAAGAAGTGGTTTGTCACAGAGTCTTGGTAGGCTGCATGATGGCCTTGGGTATTCTCCTCCACTAGCTCCACTTGTGTACCAAGAGAAGCAGCCATTCTTTTGAGGAGCTCCTGGTATACCTTAAAGTCATTCGGTGCCAAGGAGGATGCCAACAATACCAGAGCGTCATCCATTAATAAGGATGATACATTAAGGGGAGGCAAGGGAGAAACCTCCTGAGGTTTGGAGCCATGATACTGGCAAAGGCTGCTGCTCCAAAGTGGGTTGAGGTAAGTCCAGTATACTGATATCATAGGTTGATCAGTACTGACCATCACAGGTCTCTTGGTACTGGCAGGTGAAGACTCTGTCCCCAGTATGACTAATGAGGAGACAAACAGTACCGGGCCCCAGTTATGCTGCCCACATGTTCCAACCCCAGGCTCTACTCTTCTCAAATCTCCATCCATGTGTATGAGAATGTGACCTGGAGGAAGCCCTGGACTCTTGGTAGCATGAGACTTGAGAAGCCACCTCTGATTCCAACAAAGAATACGAATATTCTGAGAGCCAAGGTGGTATATTAACAGGGTTTGTGTCTGTTTGTTCCTCAGAGACTGTGACCAGAATCTATTCCAGGAACACAGCACTGGCGGAAGCACGGATGCCTTCCTAGCTGCTGGTACCATGCAACAAGGTGGAGTCAACACCAAAGTTGAGGATGACAAAGTGGTACCAGACCCCTATAGTTGATGGGCTCACAGCAGAGTGTACCAGAGCCGAGGAGTGTGGTACCTGCACTCATGCCAACCAAGGGTCTTCGCCCTGGATCAGCGGCGCACTGAAAAGCATAATAAGTCTCTGTCCACTGCATCAGCCTCTGGCGTTATTGGTACCTGTATTAGTGGCTGTCCTACTGTGATCAGAGATGTCTCATCTGTCACAGATGGTGAAGTAGTAGTTGTGATGGCCCCTGGGAGAGTACCAGAGTCAACGACTCAGGTCTATCAGTATGAGTCACATCCAGGCAGTGGTGAGCTGAAGGGCATGTTCTATCATGGGTACCAGCATGACCATCTGTGGAGGAAACCCACATTCTGGTCTTCAAAGAGTCTAACACCAACTTCTTATGTTTCTGAGAACATGATTACTCCAAAGTCTTTGACCTTGAAGACAGTCCCGGTGACAAGATCTCCTGCAACCCCATCCGCCAGTAAAGCTGGCTCTGGGAAAGAGTCATTGAAGAGCTTCCCTTGGACAACTGAGGAGTTCAGATGCTAGTGTAAGGGCTGCCTTTATAAGAATGTGTTGAAGGTGTTCTTCCCACAGCTTTTTTTGTCCTGAATTGAAGCCTGGCAGATCGAGCTTGTGTACCAAGCTGTCTCTTATGTGGCATAGGCTCCCCTGCTACTCGGCAAGGCAGGGAGTCCTGCCTGAGTGGAAAAAAAGAACCAAACCAAAAAAATAATAAAAATAAGAAAATCAAAAAGAAAATATCAAAATAACAAAAGAAAAACAGTACCACTAGGCAAAATAAGTAGCAAGAACTTTGTTCTCAAGGAACATGGAATACTTCAGTTCCTTCTTATCATTGGTGGTTGAAGGAGGGGCAGAGTGGGGCATCTCTGCCCTTTATATGCTGCATTTGAGCACAAGGAGCCAAGATGTGGTTGGGGCTGCCTCTATGGGTACTGCTAGGAAAACTCTCTGGCACTGGTCCACGAGACGCTCACACACGCCTCTAGTGTAATGGACATATGCGAGCACTTGAAGAACATTAAAGAGACATTAAAACCTTAAATTTAAAACAGATCTGTCAGAATTTGTCATATAAATGTTAAAATATTAAAAAGACATTGTTAAGATTGATAGGCATAAATTGAAACATCCTTTAAAAAGAAGCAGCAGATTCCTGAGTATGAAAATTCAATCAGCCTCCCCAAAAACAAGCTTGAAATTCTATTAAATTTTATCTTCTCTGCCCTGTGAGCCATTGGTGAGAGAACCAGGGTGCTAGCTTTCTTCATGTTGGCTTACGTGTACACCTTGCATGACTACTTAAATACTAAGGTGATGGATACATCAGAAGATAGAAGGTGAAATCCTGGCCCCACGGAACTTAGTGGCAAAACTCCCATTGATTTTAACAGGCCCAGGCTTTCACTCGAAGAGTGCAGGATACACATGTTGTGTTCTTCTTCCACTCTGCCTGTCTGCTCTGTTGTCATGTAACAGCTTGGTAAAACTCCCAGGAACACAGTCAGAGTCAAGGAATCATCCAATATGTATACACATGCTTGAAAATTACAACAAAGGTGATGGAGGTCTGATTTTCATAGACTCATAGAACTGGAAGGGACCTCGAGAGGTCATCTAGTCCAGTCCCCTGCACTAGTGTCAGGACCAAGTATCATCTAGACCATTCCTGACAGGTATTTGTCTAACCTGCTTTTAAAAATCTCCAGTGATGGAGATTCCACAACCTGCCCAGGCAATTTATTCCATTGCTTTTAGGATCATCAAGACTTGAGTGGGTGGGTCAGCTTTTGTGGCCTGCATCATGCGGGAGGTCAGACTAGATGATCATAATGGTCCCTTCTGATCTTAAAGTCTATGAGTCTATGAGAGTATTTCTTTAGTGCCACATATGTTTTTAAAACAGAAACATAGACTAGAAAACACCTTCAAACTTCAAAGTGCAGTTTAACTCTAAAAATGGTATTGTGCGGTTTCAGGTTAGTCTCTCAAATCTTCTCCCTTTAGAAGTAAATGTACATGTGTCAGGCCTATAAACTCACCTTGGCATCTGAAAATCAACCTGTTTAGTCCCAGCTTACATATCACCTTGTGATTGGAACTCTAACAAATCTGTTGATGATGTGAGAGTCAGAAAATAATCCAACTCACTTGCCCATAATGGTATTGGCTCTGGTCGAGAAGAGGTAAAATGACTCTGAATACACACAGGAAGCAGATCTTTCAAGTAAGGTGAGCCATTTTTACATAAAATCTTTTCAGAGTTGAGCTGCACTTTAAGGGTTGTTATTTTGTTTTATTTTTTGTGATGCATTCTTGATTTGGGTATTGCCAATAATTGGAAAATAATTCCCTATGCTAAACTGATAATTGACAAGTTTACAAAGAGGGCCAAAGATAGAAACTGATAAAAGCCTGAATAATCTTTTAAGTGTGTAGTTACTTCTTGTGGGAAAACAATGATACTTTTAAGAACAAAAAAGGCAATTCACTCGTGTTATTTTTGACACAAATAAAGCTCTTAATATAAATGATTTGGATTAATAGAATTGTGCTATATACAAGACTGTTTTTTCCCAAACTAGCTTAAGCAAGAGCAATGCTGCAGCATAGCAATTTCATCCAATGCCTTGTGGTGATTCTATTAAACTATTATACTCAGCTGCTTATCTGAAACATTTTAATTATTAGCCACATGTGCAAAGCTTCAAATCAGCTTATGTTTGCACAATGCAACTTTATTTGCATTTTTCATAAAACAGTGTATTTTTTTTGCCATTTTTACTTGTATTTACTTGGAATTGTGGAACTGGGATAAATTAATTAGAGGTAGGCAACTTCATTTTATCTAACTGCAAAACCAGCCGAACAATGCAGGTTCAAAAGTTTAACATGGCTGTTACTGGGAGCATATTTTGTTAGCAAGAAATGGAGGGGGGGAAAGGGCACAGAATTAAAATTGTAAATGAAAGAAGGGAGTATAGATCCAATGAGTCTGTCTTCAAGCACAGCTGCAGAAGAGATGATAGGGTGCACTGACCTGAAGATATGGCAGATATTAGGAAAATGTACTTAACTTCAAGAGCAATTGGAGTGTGTAATAAGCTGTCAGGGGAGGTGGTTTAGGCACTATCAGTGGATATTCAAGAACCAGATATGATAGAAGAAAGGATGATAGGAGTAGTTCTGCAAAATAAAACGCAAAGGGATTTTGGTCTTGCTGGTTCTAGGTATATATTTATGTTTATTAACAGTATCAGTGTGAGGTGGCTCTCCGAAAATCTTGGCAGATCTCTGAAGAAATATGGATTTTTTTTTTTTTGGCGGGGCGGGGGGAGAGGCTGAACCTCATACTACTTCCATTGGGATGAAAAACCTCATTCTCCTGAGCAAAAGAAATTGGAGGAAACTCTACCAGTGAGGACTTGGGAGTTTCCCAAACCCTATTTGGCAATGGTATTAAGCTGTAGAAGAATACCTTACCCCCCAAGTAAATTATATCTACTAGTTCTTCTTTATCCATTAGTGTTTATTTTCAGAGTTAACAGTTTAGAGTGACATTATCGTATTTTATAGATGCCATGATTTGCTGTGTATTTTATTACTTGGTCCTTTTTTTATATTCTTGACTACTTTCCCTACCTGATGCTCATTAGTTTACCATTTATAGCACCAGCTGTATCCTTTTTTAAAAAGATTTGAACCACATTGGAAGATTACTCAGAGTTCCTGGCTACAGAGGTAAATGATATGTTTGTGTTAGTTACTCAGCTACTTTTTATTTTAGTTTCTAAAAAGTAATTACAGGAAGGATTGATATAATTTCTGATTGTGTACCTGAGTTGACTTCGTATACTTATGTGAAATTGAATCAATCACTTCAGATGAATTTAGATGAGTAATTGGTTTCCTGAAAGTTTAAAATATATTATCTGAGTACGAATTCACTTGGGTGCTAGAAAGTAGTTCTAATTTGCATAACTGTGACTGATTTTTAAGATTTACAAAAGTCCAATTCTTCTAGGGTGACCAGATGTCCCGATTTTATAGGAAGAGTCCTATTTTGGGGTCTTTTTCTTATATGGCTCCTATTACCCCCCACCCCTTGTCCCGATTTTTCACACTTGCTGTCTGGTCACCCTAGATTCTTCATAAGAGTAAGGAAACAGCAGAAACACAGAGTGATGTGTAAAATTAGATGGAAGCGTGCTTGTTATTTACAATCCCCATCTCCCCAAAATTCATCAGTTCCCTCCTGGGATTTGCCATTGTTTTGAAAAAGAAAAGTAGTAGTTTCTTTTTCAAGTAGTACCCATGGTTTTGCTTTAGGTATCCAAGATACAGCATGTGCTATCCAGGTACACACTACCAACATTGATTATCTTGGTCATGTCTGAAGCTTTTTTTCACAGTGCAACCACATATTCCAGTTCAAAAAATTTAATGTTATCCCAGTCTTCTATAAACTGTGTTGCTAACAGAGAACAATATTTGCCCTTCAAAAAATGAAACATTTTTGTAAAGAACAAATTAAAGTTCTCAAATTTAAACTCTGCCAGTTTAACATGCTGAAATTCAATTAACCATTAAGGCTAATTAAAGGTACAGTTTGGTCAGCATGAAATTATCAAACCCCATTAGGACTCTGATGCAATTATCTACTGTTGGTTGCTTATTGTAAAAATTATTTCAGTTTTATTCATGAAATTCTTAAAGCATAATTTTTAGCACTGAAAATTGGCAGTAACATGTAGAATTCTGAACTGGCTGCTGCTTCCATCAGCTCCCATTGGCCGGGAACGGCGAACTGCAGACAGTGGGAGGTGCGGGCGGCCGTGCAAATGTAAATAAATTGTCTGGCAGCCTGCCAGCGGATTACCCTGATGGACCACAGGTTGCCCACCACTGATATAGATACTCTGGAATCATCCCACTAGGATATCAAATAATATATGATTCTCCACAATTTAAAAGGGAATTAATGCTGGGATTTGATCCAACAATTAGAATGGAATGGTTTCTGATGATCCTGCTCAGACTCCTTTACATCATACAGAAGAAAAGGGAAAAAGATTGTATGAAATACAAAGGGAAACGATGCCACCCGCAAAAGCAATGTCTAAAAGGGGATCAGTAATAACTTTTTTCCAATAATGGCCCAATGGGACAGGGAAGCCAGCAAAATAGACAGAATAAAGGAGAATTAAATAGGAGGAGAAAATAAAAATAGGAGAATGGTCCTGTATGAACAAAGGGCAGGTGATCCAGGAAGGAATTGGCTATGGAAAAAATTATTACAGTATTAACCTAGAGACAGAATTGATGGTTTGCCTACTGATGAATTGCTCCAGAGATTAGCTAATCATGAGAGGAATATGCCTACAGTTCCATCTAGTCCCAAAATTCAGGACTAGGGAGGCCAAGCGCCCCCTACCTCCCTGATATCAGTAGAAGAGCATGCTGATTTAGTGGCACATTTACAAACAGATGATTGGGGAAGACCCACTCTATAGGTGGAATTTATTAAGGGAGCGTTCAGACAAAATATGTTGATAGATACAGGTGCCACATTTTCTTTAATAAGCACAAAGAATAAGAATTTATTTGGACCCCCTGTAACTAGAAGAAAAGTGCAAGGATTTAAAGAAACAGAGTAGAGTGCCATTTATTTCTCCATTTAACTTTAAATTAGGTATAAAGCAAGGAAAAGAACAGTTTGGTTTAATGGATCTTGATTGTGAAGGAATAATAGGAATTGATATATTGAAAAATCTTGGGTTAATAATCGATCTAGTAAATAAGGTATTGTGGGAAATGCCATCTAATAAAGTAAAGGATTAATTGCAGCCAATTGTTATTGAAGCAAGGTAAAGGCTAGCTACTATTAAAGTCATTGGGGAAATAAAATGGCCTGATTGGCCAGCAGTATTGGAGATTGCACAAAAGTATAAAGAGGTCTGGACTACTAATAAGGCAGAACGTGGAAAAATTGAAGCAGAAGTATTAATTATTGGACTGGATCCCCCACCTCAAAAACAATATAAATATCCTAAGGAGACAGAACCTAGGTTAATGAAAACTATCCAAGGTCTTTTAGAGCAAGGAGTTATAGTCAAAGAACAGAGTACAAATAATGCAGCCATATGGCTAGTTTTAAAGGCAGATGGTAAAACTTGGAGATTAACCATCGATCTTAGGCCATTGAATAAAGTAACTCCAATGACTGCTCCAGTGGTAGCAAAATATCCAGAGGTGATTGCTTCCATTATGGGAGGAGCATGGTGGCCAAACACGAGGGCAGATATAGAGCAATATGTGAACAATTGTTTACCCTGTGCAGCAAATAATGCAGATATTAAAATAATAAAAGGACGATTAGGACACCAGAGAATAGAAGGTCTGTGGGCTAGGTTGCAAATCGGTTTTATTGGCCCATTGGCAAAAACTGCAAAAGGAAATCAATATTGTTTGGTGATAGTGGATCCTTTAACTAAGTGGTGTAGCAGAGCTCCGACCTTGTCCCCAGGGGTCCCGTGCTTCCAGGCAGTTTATGCTAGCCTCAAAGGCTCCACGTAGCCCATCTCTCTCTAGGGCCAGGGTTACAGTCTACAGCAGGGGTTGGCAACCTATGGCACGTGTGCTAAAGACGGCACGTGAGCCGATTTTTAATGGCACGCTGCTGCCTGACGGGGTCCAGGCCGCCGGCCCCGCTCAGCCCGCTGCTGAACCCAGGCCAGCAGCAGGCTGAGCAGGGCCGGCGGCCGGGACCCTGTCAGGCAGCAGCGTGCCATTAAAAATCCTGCCCGGTCCGGCCCGCTCTTCTCCGCTCCTCCCGCCAGCATTTGCACATGCTTTCCTGACCTCTGTCACTTCTGGCGGGAGGTTGTGTTTCCGGGTTAGCGTGTCCATACCGCTACCTGGTGTCCGCAGAGTCTAAGCGGCCCCGCTGGCGGGGGCAGGAAGAGGGACCTGGCCCCACAGGAGTTGCAGCGCCCGCGAGGCCTGTAAGTGGGGAAGGGTCCTGGGTCCCAGCTGCGCCGTGCGCCCGCCCCGAGCACGACTGGCCCCTCTCCCTGGACTCAGGCAGGCTGCCCCGGGGTTGGAGCCCCGGTGCTGGGATGAGCTCGGTTCTGTACTGGGGCAGGCCACGTCCTCGAACCCGAGGGCTGCGGCTCGCCGCCTGCTGGACCCTGGGAATAGCTGGGTCGCGCCCCTTTCCCCACCCCAGGTCACTGGACCCCGCTCCCCTCCGGCATTGAGGGCAGAACCCAGGTGTCTGGAGCCCTAGTCTCTGTCTGCCCCCCACCACCTCGAACAACTAGAGCCCAGCTGGAAATCTAGGAATCCAGAGTCCTCGCTCCCAGTACTCCTCCCCCGAGCGTCAGCCACCAGCCCCTTCCCGAAGCCCAGGAGTCCCAACTCCCACCCCACTCCCCGCCCTACCCCCCCAATCCCCAGCCCTGATCCCTGCACCCCCCTCACACACACCCAGCCCTCTGCCCTGACCCCCCTCACACACACCCAGCCCTCTGCCCTGACCCCTGCACCCCCCATGACCCCAGCCCCCTGCCCTGACCCCTGAACCCCCCCTCACACACACCCAGCCCCCTGCCCTGACCCCTGCACCCCCACGACCCCAGCCCCCTGCAACCCCACGACACCAGCCCTGACTCCAGCACCCCACACATACCCAGCCCCCCACACCCAATGCCCTGACTCCTGCACCCCCTCACCTGCCCCCAGCCCTGTGCCCTGACTCCTGCACCCTCCTCACACACCCCCAGCCCCCTGCCCTGACTCCTGCACCCCCACACATACCCAGCCCCTACACACCCCATGCCCTGGCTCTTGCACCCCCCACATCCCCACCCCAACCCTGAGCACCAAATGGGAGCTCCTGCACCGCCCCGCCCCCCCACATTCCCACCTGCACCCCTCGAACCAAATGGGAGCTGCCCAGGTAAGCACTCCACACCCATACTTTCTGCCCCAACCTTGAGCCCCCTCCCTCATTCTAGCTCCTGGCCAGACCCTACACCCCAACCCACAGCCTGCTCCTTCACCCCCAGCCCTGTGCTCAGTGCACTCCCACCCTCAGTTCAGTGCAGAGAGAGAGGAAGAGAATGGGCTCGAACCAGGGAGAAGGTAGGTACCCACTCTATGTGGGCAGGGCCGGGACCCCAGACCGGCAGCAGGCTGAGCCGCTCAGCCCCCTGCCGGTCTGGGGTTCTGGCTGCCGACCCCTTGCCAGCCGGGGTCCCGGCCGCCGGTCCCACTCAGCCTGCTGCTGGTCTAGGTGAACGGAACCCCAGGCCAACAGCAGGGGAGGGATAGCTCAGTGGTTTGAGCATTGCCTGCTAAACCCAGGGTTGTGAGTTCAATCCTTGAGGGGGCCACTTAGGGATCTGGGGCAAAATCAGTACTTGGTCCTGCTAGTGAAGGCAGGGGGTTGAACTCGATGACCTTTCAGGGTCCCTTCCAGTTCTATGAGATTATATATATATATATATATATATATAGAGAGAGAGAGAGAGAGAGAGAGAGATACTTAACTGAGCGGGCCGGCGGTGTAAGATCAGCATTTTAATTTAATTTTAAATGAAGCTTCTTAAACATTTTGAAAACCTTGTTTACTCTACATACGACAATAGTTTAGTTATATAATATAGACAGAGACCTACTAAAAACATTAAAATATATTACTGGCACGCGAAACCTTAAATTAGAGTGAGTAAATGAAGACTTGGCACACCACTTCTGAAAGGTTGCCGACCCCTGGTCTACAGAGCCCTTTTCATCATAAGCCAGCAAGGAGGTTGGTCTCTGTTGTCCCTATGGGCTTATACAAGAACAGTTTAGCCTCCTGTTCTGACAGGGGCCTGCCTTCCCCTCCCAGGAGGTGTTTCTGTAGTGGCAGGTTGGGGGGGAACCTGGGCCTGCCCTTTACTCTGGGTTCTGGCCCAGGGACCCTAATGGCAGCAGCTGTTGGCAGCCGACCTTTCACCACCAGAGCTGCTACATTTCCCTGGACCACTTCCCCACAGCTCTCCCGCTTCTCTCTCTTAATGCCTTCTTCATCCTTACCTTAGGGCTCCCTTCCAGTGGCTTGAGGGCATCTTCATTACCCAGCCCTTCAGCCGCACTTCCTCCCCCCTGGCTCCCTCCGGCCTGACCAGAGTGAGCCCTTTTATAGTATCAGAGGGGCCTTAATTAGAGTCAGGTGTTCTCATTAGCTTAACGGCCTCGCCTGACTCTTTGCATGTTAATTGGAGTCAGGTGTCCACCCTAGCCTGAAGCAGCCCCTGCTCTGGTCAGTCAGGGAACAGAAAACTGCTTATCCAGTGGCCAGTATATCTGCCTTCAACTACTCTGCTGTACCCAACTGGCCTGGGTCTATCACAGTGGGTACCGGAAATTCCTACAAGAAATAATACTGCATTAACCACAGCTAAGATTTTGGTGGATGAAGTTATTACATGGTGGGGTATCCCCAAAGAAATAGTTTCAGATCAGGGACCTCACTTTATAGGAGAAATTACAAAGGGATTGTGTCAAGCTTTTGGCATTAAGCAAAGACTGCAAATAGCTGGACATTCTCAAAGTTCAGGGCAAGTGTGAAGAACTAATAGAACAATAAAAACTGCCCTGAGGAATGTAGTAAATCAGCAGGGTAAAGATTGGGATCAGAAACTATCTCTAATATTAATGGCTATCAGGGGAACAGTAGCGTCACATGGTGTAACTCTGTTTAAAGCCATGACAGGGAGAGATATGAGGTTGCCTGAACAATGGTGGGTAACAGGTGCACCCCCAGATGGATCACAGCCTAGAGTGCTAACAGACCAATGGATGCAACATTTGCTAAAATCCATTAGCAAAATGCATTACAAGTGGTAACAGCACTTAAAGTGACTGTTCAACAAATGGATAAGAAGATAGGACCAATATTGCACCCTCAGGAATGGCAGACAGGTGATATGGTCATGTACAGACAAATAAGAGAAAAAGACCATATCTTAAGCCCTACATGGGAAGGACCAGTTAGAATAGTTAATAAAGCAAGTCTCATGGTGTATCAATTGGATATATGACAAGGAAAAAGAAAAGTGTCAAAATGGTTTCATTCATCACGGTTGAAAAGGGAGAAGGGAGAACAAAAAGAATTATAATGATCTCTCTCTTATTATAGGGACAGGAAAAAGATAAGATAGGAGAAATGCAGAGAGAAGTGTTGAATGAGATATGGGATGAGAAAGATTGGTATCCACCTTCTGTTCCCTCTACCTGGACAGAGCAAGATTTAGAGGAGTTCCTGGAAAGTTTACCTGTTCTGGAACCGACTAGTCGGAGTTTGAGGGTGGACTAATCTTCCCAAATGGAAGCTGTTGTTTACCAAATGGAAGAACAACTCCTTCAAGTCATAACTCCCTTATGGGGGGATCAATGTGGAAGACCGGTCGTTACGATTAACATAAATGGGAGGGGGATATGTCAATCAGGTTATCTAGACACGGGATCTCCATATTCTGTGTTAAACAACATATATAAACCCTCAGATTTTTTTACCCTACATCTCCTCAGATATAGCTGACGTACAAGGAGTATTAGGAATAAAAAGTGAGATTCCTATAACAATCCCATTGACAGTATAGGGAATAAGGAAATACGTAATATACATTTCGGAGTCATGATTTTGGGGCAAAATGGACTCAGAATAATAGGGATGGACATCCTTATTGCACTAAGATATTCAATAGATTTAGGGCTGGTCCACACTAGGGGCGGGGATCGAAATAAGATACGCGACTTCAGCTACGAGAATAGCGTAGCTGAAGTCGAAGTATCCTATTTCGAATTAGGCGCGCTTACCTCGCGTCCTCGCAGCGCGGGATCGACGTCCGCGGCCCCCCCGTCGACTCCGCGAACTCCGCTCGCCCTGCTGGAGTTACGGAGTCGATGTGAGCGCGTTCGGGGATCGATGTATCGCATCCAGACGAGACGCGATAGATCGATCCCCGCTACATCGATGGCTACCCGCCGATCCAGGCGGGTAGTGTGGACCTAGCCTTAGACAGAAGTATCTTATGGGAAAAATAAAGGAAAATTTTTATCTATAAAATATATGCACATACGAGTAAAGTAGTGACTTGTCTTTATTTTTTTTATTTTGATTGAGAAAGAAAAGGGAAGAGTAGAATAGATAAACAAAATGGCAGCTTGGTTTGAGGAAATTCCAAATATGGAGGAAGAGGAAACAGGAGATTTAATGGATGATGAAGAAATAAGAGATTTATTAAATACAGATATGCCAAAAGATGAATTTATAAGACTAAATGCGGCAGAGGATGAAAGATACGTCTGAAGAAAGTGGGATTAAGGAAGAAGAGAAGGGAACTCCTCCACTAATTGTGTCCCAGATATATTTAGCTCAGTATATGAGACCGATGGTTCCAATCCAAATTATTGAAGCAGAAATTGAAACACTACTATATGGATACTGGATCATTGATTTCAATGATGAATACTGCAGTAGATGGGGTTATTATACAATATATGTCATGAGACATATATATGTTTACGGGACTATTGGGAGAACAGATTCCCTTAAGTGTTCCTCTATCCATCAACATAGGTATTAGATTAATAGATAATGTGTCATTCGGTTTAGCAAATATGGGAGTTGGTAGTAGAGGACTCATTGTTATATATATTATAAAAAGATTGAATTGTATGATGGATATAAAAGCAAAGATACTGTGGAATGCTGAATAAAACAATAAGAAGCAAGAGAAATGAAATACACAATACAGAAGGTTTAATTAGGTAGTCCCTAAAGAAAATAATGGTAGATTTAGATCCTCTGGATGTTTTGAGGCAAAACCCACTAACGGTCTAATATACGTTTTACATTGTGGAAGGATGGAAGAAATTGATGGAAAAACTTTTAATAAAAGTTTCTACTGATAGAAAGAAAAGAAGTTTGATGGATACAATATTAGGAGGAACAGGTACAGGGCTTGGAATACTGAACAGTATAGATGAAGAGGTATTGGCTAATAAGTTAAATTCAGTAGGACAACATTTAGAAGCTGTGTCTAAACCCTTAACCTCTTTAAACGATATATAAGTGCTAGCCAATTGTATACGTTGGAAGAAAATGCATATGTATTAGAAGTTGGAGTACACTGCTTAAAGTGAATCACATATACAATGTAACTCATAACCCTTATAAAAACAAATACTTGTGTAATATTACCTTGGTGATTGATTACGATTTCAAGCGCACACTATTCAAAATTGAGAATAAAGAATTTAAAGATCAATACCATATATATAAAAAAGAATTAACCCAATACCTGTAGGATTAAACATAAGTTTAGTTAAGCAACAAAAACAATTACAAAAGGCTCAAAAAATGCACAAAGGCTTATGATTACTGTGCACCATTCTACTAAGGGCATGTCTACATTACACGCTGGATCGACGGGCAGCGATAGATCCAGCGGGGGTCGATTTATCGTGACTAGTCTAGACGCGATAAATTGACCGCCGAGCGCTCTCCCGTCGACTCCGGTACTCCACCACAGTGAAGACACCACGGTAAGTAGATCTAAGTATGTCGACTTCACCTATGTTATTCACATAGCTGAAGTTGCGTAACTTAGATCGATTTCCCCCCCCCAGTGTAGACCAGGCCTAAGAAAATTGAACTAGTAATTGAACGTATAAAAAATGATACCAAACACAGATGGTGGGAAGTGTTTTTGGGATGGTCTCCCACAGCAGTCTTTAATGTAATTTTGCATCCAAATGGTAGTCTTGATATTTCAAATTGTAATGGCAGTTATGCTTATTATTTTGGTGTACTGGATCAAATGAAAATTCAGACAGCTGAAGTATATACAATTCCTAAGCTTTAAACAAAACTACTATGGCACACAGGCAAGTGTGACCAAGGGGGGAATCAAGAGTGGTGAGGAATTGTGCCAGTATGAAGAAATGTCTGCTCGGTCTCATGACTATGACAGCCTTGAATCAACAATGGACAAGATCACACACCCATTGAACTCACAAAACAATTAAGTGCTGGATAAACTCATTTATCTATCATACCAGCAGGGAAGGGAATTGATACAAGAGTGTTTTTTTTTTAAACTGTTCTAATCCTATGTCACAACTGGCAACACCCAGGACAGAGGCTTATGACTGCATCTCCCTACAAAGAAAAGCCTCGGGATGGGGTTTAAATGGCCATAAAATTCACTTCCCTCGATCAGCTTAACAAAAATGGTGACAGTATCATGATACTTTGGCTTGCATAATTTAGTAGTTAGTTTTAGGCTAGATGCTTTAGATAAACTAAATAATGATAGTTTGGATCTATAAATACAAAATGGTGGAGAGAGGAGAAGAACAATAAGAGAAGATCGAGAACAGCAGAGAAGGCAACCAGGCAGCAGATATAGAAGGGAAAGATCAGAGCAGAGAAAGAGCAGAAGGACCTGAGATGAAACAGAGGAATTGATGAAGTGTAAGTCTGATTTCTTGTCTGTTTTAAAGGACTGTTTGTGTGTGTCTGTCCATAAAGCTGGATGCCTGCTTCTGAGTGTGATCTAACCCACCCCATCCTGTGAGCGCCCAGCCACCTCTCACAGAATGGTAATTTTTAATTGTTCAATGTTTCTTTAATGCTATATTGTAGTACCGTTTTACACATACACATTGGGTATTTGTATGTTACATTGTAATAAGTCTGTTATTATATTGGACGCCTTATGCATATGTATGAAAAGGTCAGTGTGTACTAATACTGCAACATTGTATTTGTCTTATAGCTTGTGTAGTCTTCTGTGTCAATTGAATGTATAATCTCTAAGTATAATGTAATTGTGCCTTACTGCCTGTTACATTCTGTACTGTTTTCTTTCTTGCTTTACTGAATATACGTCAATCACCGAATTTTCTCTCAATACAGGTCTGTCTCATCTTACGCTGGGGTTACGTTCCGCGGTTAGCACGTAAAGCGAAAACCGCGTATAGTCGAAATCCCATTGAGTGTAATGGTGGGCGGAATCGCCCGCACTACAGGAACAGTACATAAATTGCTATTTTGTGAGAGGTGGCTGGGCGCTCACAGGATGGGGTGGGTTAGATCACACTCAGAAGCAGGCATCCAGCTTTATGGACAGAGTTACGAATAACCCATGATGTTTAGGAAAGTCCATTACAAACTTTCAACCCCTGTGACAAGTTATCCTATAATTCCAAGGCTGTGTTTGCAAGCAGATGGAGGCACAAGAAGTTTTCCAGGCAACTAGTGGATTCCTGGTTGCTGCTACATTGGACTCTGCTTTTGCCTGCATTCTGTACCCTGCACTCAACTCTACTCCTTTTTCCTGCTCCGTTCCTGGCTCCTTCCTCAATCTTGTCTATGTTCCTGATTCCCACTGTGCTCCTGCTCTGTGCCTCACCTCCAACCATCAGTTACCAGCGCTGGCTCTGAACCCTGGTTCCAACTTCTGACTGACTCTGGCTTGACCCTCGGCTCTGGCATTTGGTATCTGACCCTGGCTCCAACTATGGCTCGACCCCAGACTTATTTCCCCAAGCTGGACGCCTGCTGTACCCACTAGACCTGAGTCCTGCTCTGACCACTAGGCAAGACCACCTATGGCTGGGTCCCTAACAATACCTAGTGGAGAAGTGTGTGTTTCACAGAAAATAATACCCAAAGTTGACAGACTTAATAGAAAGGTCAAGGACTGATCACTGTAAAACTTGCACTGACATTGTTTGTGCTTTTTTTTTTTTTTCCCCTGAGGATTAACAGTAGTCTGCAACTCCTTCCAGTACTGTCAGTCCAAGATCTGTCAGATGCAACAAATTTGTTTTTTGAGGGGGGAAAATGAAGAGCACAAGAACTAAGCAAAGAATAGTGTTGATTTAATTTTATAATTGTCATGAAGACAATTATGAAGCACACAGGAAAAATGAAAGGGCATGCCAAAATACAAACAATATGTCTGATTTGTTCCCAGATCCTGCACCTCAGCACCTCAATTAAAATATTGTGAACTGAAACATCTTTGTGGGTATTTGAGTGCCAATGACCACACCAAGCACAATGCTTTGCTTCAAAGTTCCCAAATCTGATATTCCACAACCCATGACTTCCTAAACTGGAGCAGGGTTAGCTAAGATGATATTCATAAGGAACTTTAGAAGATCTTATAGTATAGGATACTTAGCTTCAGTAGCAGGCTTTTTTGTGTGTGAGTATAACACAATATTATGGGAAGTCTATATATTGTAGGAGTTAGGCTGTTAACATCACATCAGATCACTGATCTGTCATGGGTATCACATTCATTGCAACAATTACACTATTAACATTCATTTCATAGGCAAAAAACATTGAAGAGAAGTAGCTACTGGGCACATACCATCTCTGCTTTTCAGAATTAAGCATTTTGATGGTTACTTATTAAAATAACAAAGCATATTACATAATAATCCCCATAAAGGACTAAGAGCCAGGCTTTTAAAGGTATCTATATTTCTTTAAAAATCTGGCTTAAGGGCCTATCCAGTAGTGGTTCCTTAAAATAAGCTGTATTTTATTTACAGTGGATTTAAAAACATCAGACAACACCAACTATCTGTACTTTAGTTGTCAATATATTAAACAGGGCTTATCTGACTGAAATCCTATATTTGGTACTGTACTGTAAATGGTAACCTTTTAACTGTAGGATCATTATGGCATTGAATCTGTGGGACTTTTGAATACTGTGTAATATCATTACAACTGTACAGTGTTAAGCTATCCCCTCTTTTTTAAATGAATTACAATAATTTTCTATTTAAATCAAAATCATGCTGAATGGGCTAGACTGATAATTCTTTGAAGGTCTGCGAGCTGCTTGAAAATGTTCACATCTCAAGGGTTTATTCTTGTCCAAATTATTTAAATACTGAAACACAGTAGTAGCTGTTTAAATCTGCTCTGCCTGTAATTATCATCATCTATCTTTGGATATAAAAATTGCTTACTACACATCACATACATACTCTGATGGATCACTGTTTCAGAAGGAAAAAAAATGAAAAACAGCTTGGCAAGCTGTTATCTTAGAGCTTTACACTTTTATTTATGCTATTACTGGTAGTCTGCAGAACATATAATAGTACTATTAAATTTGATTCCTCGACAGGTATCAAATTCATTGACAGCATTCTGAAAACTGTCAGAGCCATAAATGATCCTCGTTGTCAAAGCATTCATTACCATACTCCTTGTCTGAAAAGATGTAATGTCCCAAATCAATGTCTTGCAATACATGCAGAAGCTAGTGTTAATAAATATGAAATATTATGGCTGTGCACAAAACATGCACATCAGGAATCTGCAAGTGTTTGAGAATGTTGTCTCTTATTTGCTGAAGGCACATTATTCATTTCAATTTAAATGCCATAGTATTGGGGAATTAGATGTAGTAATGTTTAAAATGACTACTGTTCATATATGATACAATTATAAACACTACGGCCATGTTATTCTATTATTTAGAAATATATCTTTATATTTTGATATACAACAGCTCTTTCAGAGTCAAAAATGGTCATGTGATAATATTTACAACTCTAAAGAGAGACAAGAATATATGCTGGGAATTACACAGCATATTTTTCTTCACTTAATTCTATTGTTTTGTAAAATGTGAACACAAGGAAGCTAATCTGCAGAGCCTACTGTCCACACGACAGTGTTGGTTATCCTTAACTGTGCAGTACTAGATTAAGTATGTATTATTCACCCTCCACTCCCCTCCTGGTTTCATAGACATTACACAAAAGACAGACTATTAAAAAGTCTGGAGTCAGTGACCTCAGATATTCAGTTCTGCTGTCCAATATTCGCACAATAAACCAACCCAGAAGGAAGGAAATTAGACATTTTTAGGGCAAACTCTTGCAGATTTCACAATGAATTGCAATAAAGTTACCTAGCACGGATCTTTCTGTAAAACAGTGTTACTGTACAACAGAAAAATTCACAGGACAAGGTCTGGGCCCGGCTTCCGTGGTACAAAACAACCAAAAAGCTAAATTAATTGTCCCTTAGAGTGAATCCTGGGGTGGATCCACCTTGGATTCCCCAATGCAGNGGGGGGGGGGGGGGGGGGGGGGGGGGGGGGGGGGGGGGGGGGGGGGGGGGGGGTTGGGTTGTCCCTCCTCCCAGTGTAAAGGTAGGTTAAAGCCACTTTACAACCCCACTCCTCTCCGAGCAGACCTTGTTTACTTATTCATAGAACATTTTTAGGATGAATTTTTCATAAAAGGCCACAATCAAGTCTAGGTGCAATTTTCAGGGCACAATCATTTGTGGTCATACATGCTTTTACGTCTGTAAAGTTGGGGAGATGTCTAAATTCTAACATTTGCATCTTCAACTAATTGCAAATATAACACTGCAGGTGCAAACTGAGAAGTCAGATTGAGCTCCCATAGAAAATTCAGCTCCTTAAAATCTAATTCCTCTCCCAAGCTCACACACTGTAACTTTCATGTGAGTTTATCTAGAAGCAGAATTTCTGTCTGATGTGTAAGGAATATACTACTATCGTAAAAAGATAAATAATTGGGTAAAAATTTATGATTTCATCCACTGTGACTACAATTTGGGAATTGCTAAAGGTGATATTTGAAGAGTTGAGCATCAACACAGTGGGTCAAATTCAGCCCTGGCACAAGCAAGCACAACTCCCATTGACTTCAGTTGAAGTTGCATCCACTTGCACAGAGGTTGGATTTGGCCCTGTTTGTCAGGCTATTCATGCAGAGCTTAAGGATTTAGTGAATACTGTTAAGTGTAAGGGACATTTACTCTGACGCAGGTGCCCAATAGGTGCAGAAAACGAGTACTGTAGCCTGTGCAGGCTCTCTCTCTCTCTCCAGGTACTTACAACATCCTCCCCCTCCCCTTCTCTCTCTGAAATTGTTACTATGGGAGTAGTACGAAAAGATGGCATGTCCCAGAGGAAATTAACTTGTATCATATCCTGGGCTGATGAAACAAGTGAGCAGCAGTCATCTTTTGTTAAATCTTATTGCCCCTACTCAGCTCACATTATTGCAGATAATGGGCCCAGTGGTGGGGAATGTGGCATATAAACAGGACAACCCACACAGAGCTGTCTCCCTCCACATCCAGCATACACACACTTACTACTCATCTCAGGGTTTATGCGAGCCACGCCTTTTTAATCAGTTAATGCTGTACTGCACATGAATACAAAAGAAGCCTAAATTAGCTAATTATTCACTGGATAGTAAATGGGAAGCCAGCCTCAGATCTGAGACAGGTGATTAGTGCAAAAAGAATAAGCATCTCTGCCTGGTTTACAAGTCCACCTATACGCACCCCCAGACATATGCTTACTGTTATGACTATTGGGATATTTGTTGGGTCCAGTATGTAGTAGGGATTTTCTTGCTTTTGGTGACAAGTCCCCATCTCTAGATAGTGCACTCTGCAAATAATGCACTACAACTGAAGTAACTACTGTACTGTTCTTTCTTACCGGCAGTAACCTGAACTTCATCCTGGACACTGGGTGTCTTATTTTTAGTGGTGATCACAACATTTTTTGCTGCTGGCATAGCAGTTGTTCCAGGAACCACACCAGTTAACAGAACTTCCACTCGCTCCTCCACTCTGTTTCTGGCTTGACAGCATACAACAGCTACAGGAAAGAAGGGATCAATTTTTGTAAAATGTTGCTTTCCTGAAAAATTAATTTCTTGATTTTAACAAAATAACTAAAAATATAAGGGTGAGATATCTTTAGAAAGATGCTAATATCAGGTATTCAATTACCCCAATGGGGACTGAGACAGTGAAGAGGAGCCAGTTTCACTGTTCCCTTCATATTCTGTCTGACAAAAACACATGGTAAGATGTTGCTCAATTTACTGAAAAAACATTCTGGACTAAGCAATTAATTTCCACAGCTGCTTCTCAAATAACACTTGAAAAGAAATCTCTGCAATTTCTTTGCAATTATGAAATTTAATTTAAATTCATTTAAAAATAAAAAGGTATAGTATCATTTAAAATATTTTAATTGAAAATAAAAATAGGAGCTGAAAAAAAGAAATTCAAAAGAAAGTTAATAGTTGCGGAAACTGAAAATGAATTTTTTTTTATATCTTACTTTAAGACCACATGCAGTTGCTCAGAGTTGGTTTTAGAGAACATTTAACACAATTTTAGAGAACCATACTAAGATTTAAAATTTTGCAACCTGAGTTTCCCTTAAGTATCTGAAGCAAAGGAATTTTAATATAGAATGTGACTTTTGTGAATTCTGTGATTTTAATCCTCCCCTTATAAAATATTTCAATTTTCAATACAAGGGTGTTTTATCCCGTGTATTATAGTCTGTAAAACCTTTTTGATTACAATTATTTCAACACCATGAAAGTTTAGTAAATTATATCTAGAAATTGAAGGGCACTATTATGTTCCCAGATAAAATGATTCAGAAATTTCCAGATGTCTCAAACTCTACATAGATTTGGACAAAGAGCTGGTTATCTGTTTCTCAGTTTTAAAATGTCAATGTTCTTTCCATCAAAATTATGCCCAAGTGAATATGAAAAGAATTATTTATTCTATGATTATGAAAAAGCTAAAGATTTTTTTTATCCACACAGATGATTAGCAGTGACTTATAGTCACACATTTTTAGGTTAGAAGGAACAATTATGATAATCTAGTTTAACTTCCAGCATTATACAGTGCATAGAATTTTACCTAGCACTGCCTGCACCAAACCCATCACTTCTGTTTGGGCTACAGCATGTCTTTTAGAAAGACATCCAAACTGGATTTAAAGTCTTCAAGTGATAGAGAACCCAACACATCCCTTGATAAGTTATTTCAATGGCTAATTACCTTCACTGTTTAAAATGTGGACCTTATTTCTAGCCTGAATTCACCTAGCTCCAGCTTCCAGCCATTGGATCTTGTTATTCCTTTGTTTGATAGATTAAAGAGCCCTCTACTATATTCTTCCCCTGTAGGTACCTATAGAGCATGATCAAGTCACCTCTTAACCTTCTCTTTGATAAGCTAAATAGACTTAGATTCCCACATTTCTCACTATAAGGCAGGACTTCCAGAACTTGTATCATTCTTGTAGCTCCTTTCTGATCCCTTTCAAATTTTTCAACATACAGTACTTTATGAAGTCTGGATACCAGAATGGGACAGTGTTCCCATAATGGTCTCACCACTACTGTAGACACGGGTAATATCACTTCCCTATTCCTACTTCGTATTTCCCTGTTTACATATTCAAGAATCACACCAGTCCTCTTTGCCACAGCATTGTACTAGAAGCTTCTGATCAGTTGGTTATTTACCAGAACTCTAAATCCTTTTCGGAGTCACTGCTTTCCAGGATACAGTCTCTGTATATGGTTCAATCACTGCTTTAGTGCCTCCTGGTGTCAGGTCAGGGAGTTTCAGGGGATCTTTTACTCTAGCACACCCTCTAGCCAGTTGATCTGGTTCTACCAGGATCTTTTCTTGGTGAATTGCCCCTCTGGCCAGGGAACACTTAAATTTAATCCCCTTCCAGGGTTACAAAAGTCCAACTAAAAATTCAAAGATCCCAGTGATAATCCTGCCTCTGTTGAGCTTATCCACAGCCTGTCCCTTGGACTCAGTCTCTGGACACTGCCTTTGGATAACGATTCCCCATTTACAGTTACCATTGGAGATCTATCCATTAGCTACTTTTTAATCTAATATGTACTACATTAATTTTATACAATGCTACTTTTTATAATCATGTAATGTGGTACTACTGAAGGAGTTTGCCTGGGATCCCTCTGAGCAGAGGAACGCTAAGTGCTGCAGTAGGGGAACTGCGCTGGTAAGTATCTGAGTGTCTGTTGGGGGGGCAGTTTGGCAGTTTGACTGTGTGCTTGATTGTTTGATTGCTTGTTTGATCAGTTTGCTTTGGGAGTGCTTTGTTCCAGCTGGGCCTGACTCTTATAAAAAGGCAGTCAGCAGCGAACAGCAGAGCGGCAAACAGAAGGAGTTTGCCTGGGAGTTCGCCTGGAGAGAGCCCCTAGAAGGAGGAGACCATGGATGCTGAGCAAACAGCTGTTGTGACCTGCACAGGATGCGCCATGTTCGTCTTCCTTCCACAGGATAGAAGTGACTATACCTGTACAAAGTGCAAGCTGATCTCCATCTTGGAAGAGAAGATTCAAGGTCTGGAGAAACGGATATCAACCCTGCATTCCATAAAAGAAAATGAGGATTTCCTGGATAGACATCAGGATCAGCTTCAGCGGGCACTATGTTCTGAAGATTCAGAGCAGGCTACGCAGCGGGGACAGAAGGCCAGCGAGGATAACTGGCGGCATGTGACTTCCAGAAGAGGAAAGGGTACCAGAAACATCCATGTACCAGAAACACAGATACAGGTGAGCAACCGTTTTCATGTTCTCTCTGCAGGTACTAGTGCAGAGTGTGGAGTGGAAGATACGTCTGAGGGAACAGAGCAGAAGGAGACTCCACTGATTGGAAGGCATGAGATGCGCCGTCCTAGGGATGGGGGTTCCACGACCACCACTCCCAGGAGGAGGAGGAGGGTGGTGGTGGTCGGGGACTCTCTCCTCAGGGGGACTGAGTCATCTATCTGCCGCCCTGACCGGGAAAACCGAGAGGTGTGCTGCTTGCCAGGGGCTAGGATTCAAGATGTGACGGAGAGACTGCCGAGACTCATCAAGCCCTCGGATCGCTACCCCTTCCTGCTTCTCCACGTGGGCACCAATGATACTGCCAAGAACGACCTTGAGCGTATCACTGCAGACTACGTGGCTCTGGGAAGAAGGATAAAGGAGTTTGAGGCGCAAGTGGTGTTCTCGTCTATTCTCCCTGTGGCAGGAAAAGGCCAGCGTAGAGACCGTCGAATCGTGGAAGTCAACGAATGGCTACGCAGATGGTGTCGGAGAGAAGGGTTTGGATTCTTCGACAATGGGATGGTCTTCCAAGAAGAAGGATTGCTTGGTAGAGACGGGCTCCACCTCACGAAGAGAGGGAAGAGCATCTTTGCAAGCAGGCTGGCTAACCTAGTGAGGAGGGCTTTAAACTAGGTTCACCGGGGGAAGGAGACCAAAGCCCTGAGGTAAGTGGGAAAGTGGGATACTGGGAGGAAGCACAAGCAGGAGACCGCAAGAGGGGAGGACTCCTGTCTCAGACCGAGAAAGCGGGACAATCAGCGAGTTATCTCAAGTGCCTATACACAAATGCAAGAAGCCTGGGGAACAAGCAGGGAGAACTAGAAGTCCTGGCACAGTCAGGGAATTATGATGTAATTGGAATAACAGAGACTTGGTGGGATAACTCACATGATTGGAGTACTGTCATGGATGGATATAAACTGTTCAGGAAAGACAGGCAGGGCAGAAAAGGTGGGGGAGTTGCTTTGTATGTAAGAGAGCAGTATGACTGCTCAGAGCTCCAGTACGAAACTGCAGAAAAACCTGAGTGTCTCTGGATTAAATTTAGAAGTATGAACAACAAGGGTAATGTCGTGGTGGGAGTCTGCTACAGACCCCCAGACCAGGGGGATGAGGTGGACGAGGCTTTCTTCCAGCAACTAACAGAAATTGCTAGATCACAGGCCCTGGTTCTCATGGGTGACTTTAATCACCCTGATATCTGCTGGGAGAGCAATACAGCAGCTCACAGACAATCCAGGAAGTTTCTGGAAAGTGTAGGGGACAACTTCCTGGTGCAAGTGCTGGAGGAACCAACTAGGGGAAAAGCTTTTCTTGACCTGCTGCTCACAAACAGGGAAGAAATAGTAGAGGAAGCAATAGTGGATGGGAACCTGGGAGGCAGTGACCATGAGATGGTCGAGTTCAGGATCCTGATACAAGGAAGAAAGGAGAGCAGTAGAACAGAGACCCTGGACTTTAGAAAAGCAGACTTTGACTCCCTCAGGGAACTGATGGGCAAGGTCCCCTGGGAGAATAACATGAGGGGGAAAGGAGTAGAGGAAAGCTGGCTGTATTTTAAAGAAACCTTATTGAGGTTGCAGGAACAAACCATCCCCATGTGTAGGAAGAAAAGTAAATATGGCAGGCGACCAGCTTGGCTTAACAGTGAAATCCTTGCTCGTCTTAAACACAAAAAAACAGCTTACAAGAAGTGGAAGATTGAACAAATAACCAGGGAGGAGTATAAAAGTATTGCTCAGGCATGCAGGTGTGAAATTAGGAAGGCCAAATCACACTTGGAGTTGCAGCTAGCCGGAGATGTTAGGAGTAACAAGAAGGGTTTCTTTAGGTATGTTAGCAACAAGAAGAAAGTCAAGGAAAGTGTGGGCCCCTTGCTGAATGAGGGAGGGAACCTAGTGACAGAGGATGTGGAGAAAGCTAGTGTACTAAATGCTTTTTTTGCCTCTGTCTTCACAGACAAGGTCAGCTCCCAGACAGCTGCACTCTGCAGCACGGTATGGGGAGGAGGTGACCAGCTCTCTGTGGAGAAAGTAGTAGTTCGGGACTATTTAGGAAAGCTGGACGAGCACAAGTCCATGGGGCCGGATGCGCTGCATCCGAGGGTGCTAAAGGAGTTGGCCGATGAGATTGCGGAGCCATTGGCCATTATCTTTGAAAAATCATGGCGATCGGGGGAGGTCCCGGACGACTGGAAAAAAGCTAATGTAGTGCCCATCTTTAAGAAAGGGAAGAAGGAAGATCCAGGGAACTACAGGCCAGTTAGTCTCACCTCAGTCCCTGGAAAAATCATGGAACAGGTCCTCAAGGAATCAATCCTGAACCACTTAAAGGAGGGGAAAGTGATCAGGAACAGTCAGCATGGATTCACCAAGGGCAAGTCATGCCTGACTAACCTAATTGCCTTCTATGATAAGATAACCGGCTCTGTGGATGAGGGGAAAGCAGTGGATGTGCTATTTCTGGACTTTAGCAAAGCTTTTGATACAGTCTCCCACAGTATTCTTGCCAGCAAGTTAAAGAAGTATGGGCTGGATGAATGGACGGTAAGGTGGATAGAAAACTGGCTAGATGGTCGGGCTCAACGGGTAGTGATCAATGGTTCCTTGTCTAGTTGGCAGCCGGTATCAAGTGGAGTGCCCCAAGGGTCGGTGCTGGGGCCGGTTTTATTCAATATCTTCATTAACGATCTGGAAGATGGTGTGGACTGCACCCTTAGCAAGTTTGCAGATGACACTAAACTGGGAGGAGTGGTTGATACGCTGGAGGGTAGGGATAGGATACAGAGGGACCTAGACAAATTAGAGGATTGGGCCAAAAGAAATATGATGAGGTTCAACAAGGACAAGTGCAGAGTCCTGCATTTAGGACGAAAGAATCCCATGCACTGCTATAGACTAGGGACCGAATGGCTGGGCAGCAGTTCTGCAGAAAAGGACCTAGGGGTTACGGTGGACGAAAAGCTGAATATGAGTCAACAGTGTGCCCTTGTTGCCAAGAAGGCTAATGGCATTTTGGGTTGTATAAGTAGGGGCATTTCCAGCAGATCGAGGGATGTGATCATTCCCCTCTACTCAGCACTGGTGAGGCCTCATTTGGAGTACTGTGTCCAGTTTTGGGCCCCACACTACAAGAAGGATGTGGATAAATTGGAGAGAGTCCAGCGGAGGGCAACAAAAATGATTAGGGGGCTGGAGCACATGACTTACGAGGAGAGGCTGAGGGAACTGGGATTGTTTAGTCTGCAGAAGAGAAGAATGAGGGGCGATTTGATAGCTGCTTTCAACTACCTGAAAGGGGGTTCCAAAGAGGATGGATCTAGACTGTTCTCAGTGATAGAAGATGACAGAACAAGGAGTAATGGTCTCAAGTTGCAGAGGGGGAGGTTTAGGTTGGACATTAGGAAAAACTTTTTCACTAGTAGGGTGGTGAAGAACTGGAATGGGTTACCTAGGGAGGTAGTGGAATCTCCTTCCTTAGAGGTTTTTAAGGTCAGGCTTGACAAAGCCCTGGCTGGGCTGATTTAGTTGGGTTTGGTCCTGCTTTGAGCAGGGGGTTGGACTAGATGACCTCCTGAGGTCCCTTCCAACCCTGAGATTCTATGATTCTAT
>QXTE01000056.1:3909078-4003737 GCA_003942145.1 Platysternon megacephalum | reverse complement strand
GACTGGAAAAAAGCTAATGTAGTGCCCATCTTTAAGAAAGGGAAGAAGGAAGATCCAGGGAACTACAGGCCAGTTAGTCTCACCTCAGTCCCTGGAAAAATCATGGAACAGGTCCTCAAGGAATCAATCCTGAACCACTTAAAGGAGGGGAAAGTGATCAGGAACAGTCAGCATGGATTCACCAAGGGCAAGTCATGCCTGACTAACCTAATTGCCTTCTATGATAAGATAACCGGCTCTGTGGATGAGGGGAAAGCAGTGGATGTGCTATTTCTGGACTTTAGCAAAGCTTTTGATACAGTCTCCCACAGTATTCTTGCCAGCAAGTTAAAGAAGTATGGGCTGGATGAATGGACGGTAAGGTGGATAGAAAACTGGCTAGATGGTCGGGCTCAACGGGTAGTGATCAATGGTTCCTTGTCTAGTTGGCAGCCGGTATCAAGTGGAGTGCCCCAAGGGTCGGTGCTGGGGCCGGTTTTATTCAATATCTTCATTAACGATCTGGAAGATGGTGTGGACTGCACCCTTAGCAAGTTTGCAGATGACACTAAACTGGGAGGAGTGGTTGATACGCTGGAGGGTAGGGATAGGATACAGAGGGACCTAGACAAATTAGAGGATTGGGCCAAAAGAAATATGATGAGGTTCAACAAGGACAAGTGCAGAGTCCTGCATTTAGGACGAAAGAATCCCATGCACTGCTATAGACTAGGGACCGAATGGCTGGGCAGCAGTTCTGCAGAAAAGGACCTAGGGGTTACGGTGGACGAAAAGCTGAATATGAGTCAACAGTGTGCCCTTGTTGCCAAGAAGGCTAATGGCATTTTGGGTTGTATAAGTAGGGGCATTTCCAGCAGATCGAGGGATGTGATCATTCCCCTCTACTCAGCACTGGTGAGGCCTCATTTGGAGTACTGTGTCCAGTTTTGGGCCCCACACTACAAGAAGGATGTGGATAAATTGGAGAGAGTCCAGCGGAGGGCAACAAAAATGATTAGGGGGCTGGAGCACATGACTTACGAGGAGAGGCTGAGGGAACTGGGATTGTTTAGTCTGCAGAAGAGAAGAATGAGGGGCGATTTGATAGCTGCTTTCAACTACCTGAAAGGGGGTTCCAAAGAGGATGGATCTAGACTGTTCTCAGTGATAGAAGATGACAGAACAAGGAGTAATGGTCTCAAGTTGCAGAGGGGGAGGTTTAGGTTGGACATTAGGAAAAACTTTTTCACTAGTAGGGTGGTGAAGAACTGGAATGGGTTACCTAGGGAGGTAGTGGAATCTCCTTCCTTAGAGGTTTTTAAGGTCAGGCTTGACAAAGCCCTGGCTGGGCTGATTTAGTTGGGTTTGGTCCTGCTTTGAGCAGGGGGTTGGACTAGATGACCTCCTGAGGTCCCTTCCAACCCTGAGATTCTATGATTCTATGATTCTAAGTCAAACACTTTACAGAAGTCTATTGTGATGCAAATAAGGATGAGGCACTATCTAATCAACTAGAGCAACAGTTTGAAGTTTTGATATCACAGCCTGTAGTCCGTAGGCAATTTTAATAATACTATTTCCAAAGAAAAAACAATATAATCCTTATATTTAGGATAACAATTTAATGAGAAAAATAAATCTCTAGAAGATTACTTGCTATGGGCCCTGATCCTACAACTGGTCAACGGGACATATATGATGGGACGTAAGTACATATGTAAAGTGCTTAAGTGCTTTGCTGAGTTGGGGCCTATATTTAGAAGGATAAAGTACAGCCCATTTATAACTCTGGATTGTGCGATGGAAAGAGAACTAACAGTATATATATAATTGTTACAAACTGTCATTAAATGCTATTGATATTCAGAATTAATGTAAAGACATTGGTGTGAACTACAAATATGTATTGTGCATAATTTACATGGCAACAGAACCAGTTATAGATATTCTGAGTTTTCATAACAGCTTTTAGAAAATTAAAATTTAAGATGTGACAGCTTCTGCTTACATAGAGTAGTATGTCACTTAAGCAATTTATTAATGCTAACATTTTTAATGTATAGTTACCATACCGAGTGAAAACAATGGCCTAAAGAAAAGATATTTATCTCAAACTGCTGGTTTCATAGTACACTAAAGATTTAAAATAACACAAGCATTCACCTTTTGTACACATAGTTTTCATGCTAATGAGAAAAGTTATAATGGTGTCATACTGGGCACAAGTGGAATATTTGAGAATATTCTGCTTCACTCCTTTAATGAATAAAGAGGAAATTAGTGAGATGAAAGCTCTAATGAATATCACATTGGCATCTGACTGCAAGTTAAAGGTCCTTAAACAAATTAGAACAATGACAGTACAAATAATATCTATTCCTATTAAGTTCAATAATTTTAATCCTCAAGATGTCTCTCATTATCTTCCCACACTAATACAGGTTGTTTTTATTTGCCAAAGGGAGATTCAGTATAAAACTGACTAGCAAATTTTCAAGTGCCTTTATCTACTCACAGGCAGTGCTTTTATGAAGGCTATTAGTGTCTGAACCAGTTCACAATGTCCATGTTATTTAACAGAATTTAAAGTAAAACAATTCTGAAGTTATACTGTGATTAAGAAATAGATGTATTTAATTTAGTAGCAAATGAAGCTCTATTTACTTCCAAAGTGAGCTAAAACAAAAATCCCATAAATATTAGTCTATATCAGTTAGTGCAAATTAATTTTCCCAGGAGTGTTATGGAAAAGTTAAAGTGATTTGCAATCTTCCTTCAGAGTTTGCTTTAGGATAAGTATCAAAATTCTTCTGTCAGATTTACTCAGTGGACGCTTCAATATTCTGCTCTCCTCACATATTTGCAAAGGTGTTCTGGAAAAACAGGCTGAAATCCACCTGTGTCAGCCTTCTGCATGATGCAAGTTCCAAGTGTTAGATGTCAACAGGCAAGCAACTGTTTTTTGATTTTATTACACTTCTTATGTTTGTGGCTTTTCAGCTATTACATACCTGGTGCTGATTTATACGGTTGTGCTTCAGGGATTCCATGAATTGGGTAGATCCAGCATATTCCATGGATTTCCCCATTCTCTGACGTGGTGATGCTGTTTGGAAATTCAAGTAAAATATATAATTAACTTTGACTAGCTGAGAAACTGGTGTTATTGATGTTAACTTAAAACTGTGGCCAAGACTAGGGACTTTGGGTGCCCAACTTGAGACACTGTGAAAGGCTTTTTTAGTCTAAAGGGGAAAAAAATACGGATATAATCCTTGCAGATATGTTTGTTATTTTGGTTTGTGGTCATATTTCTTGAGTTCTTCCATGGGGCTCACTCCCTTTTCTACTTTTATACTCAAATTATCCTGGACTCCAAAGTTCTCAATGTGCCTGATTATTTTCCATTCCCTTGCATCTTGTGCAATCAATAACAGCTATGCACAGCAGCTGCAAAGTGGATGTAAAATGGAACCAAATCAGAATGGTAGTGTTTTACACCCACTTTGCAAAGACGTGAATTTATCACACAAGAGAATTGAGAACTGAGCAGTGTATTCAGGATATGAGAACACTTGGTCTGATCTGTTCTCACTTATATCAGTGAAAATTTGGAGCAAGTTCATTGAATTTGGTAGTTATATTAGTGGAAAATCAACAAAAATGGAATCAGAATAAGGCCAAATATATCTCTGATAATTGCTTTCACAAATATATCAAAAGGATATTTACTGATTTATTATTAGTTCAAATTTAGAACTAATTCAAATTAGTTAAAAGAATAACTGAAGAATCCAACTGTTGTTCATTTATCTACTATACCTAAAAGCAGTGGCAAGTAATTCTCTTGAGTTTCCAAATTTAAGAAAATGAAAGGCAGGTGTTCAAACTGACTGAGTGCTAGCTACCTTGCAGTTCTTCGTTTGGATGTTTAAACACTTACATAGAAATGTCTCTCAGAATGGACAAATTTCTGCCATCAAAAACACACATGCAATTCCATCTGAAGGCAATAGGAGTTGCATTCATATATCTGAGGAAAAAATATGACCATTGGCTGAAAATGTTCAACAGTGATTTTTTCCTATCACAATAATTACCTTTTCAGTTCTTTGTTTAATTCAGCAGGATCATCATAGGGCCAGTTTTCACCATTCTCCTTCACTACATGAACAATCACCACAGCTTCATACCATTTCATTGTGTCAGGCACAAACAACACCGGGATGTCCAGTTTACCTTTTGGAGGTAGTGGGATTGCTGTAAAATAATACAACAGTTTGTCACTAAGGTGGAAAAGACATATTTTGAAAGCTTTGAGTCATTTAGTCACTTTCTATTTATACATTTCTCTTTGTCTATTCCACAGAATATTTAGTTTGGCCTTTATCACAAAGGACTATTTTCTCAATTAGAACAAAATTATTTTAACCTTTTATTGCAAGTAGTCAAATAATATATTGTTTCTCATAATGAAATGGACAAATGCATGCTTTACTTAAAACCCCAGCTCCTGAAGACAAGTGCTTACTTGAAAATCCTAGCTCTCACTTAAAAAAAAAAAAGTTTTAACCTTCATAGTCGTGGAGAAAAGCTTGCAAATGTGACCAGAAGGCACCTTGCAGGCTCAAAAACCTGGAGGTGAATTAAAAATCCTAAATATGTATTTTAAGTAATAATTGTAAGGTGATCCCATGATCTTTTGGGGTCTGACTCATGAATTTTAATGTTTGGACTTAATACTATAAAGAGTCTAACACTATGTATAAATTTGATTGGATACAATTTGATTGTATCCAATCAAAAACAATCCTTTGTAAGTGTCACATCTACACATGGCTAAACTGTTTTTTTTTTTCTGGTTTGCCTTTATTTAATGATACATATTTTGTATGAGAGGAAATAATTAGTACATTTGGACAGGTAACTGAACAATACAAAATACATAACATAACTAAAAACATGCTACTAAAACTAGTTTGATATTTTAGATTTCATCCATTAACATCACACTTAAAATTATTTCATGCTCTGTTTAAGTTGCATATCACTTACTTTGACAACTATTTCCTTTAAATATATTTTAATATGATTTAGTTCCATGTTTGCAATTGACTTTGCTCATTGTCTATTTCAGGGGTAGACAACCTATGGCACGTGTGCCGAAGGCGAGCTGATTTTCAGTGGCACTCTCACTGCCCGGTTCCTGGCCCGGTCCGGGGGGCTCTGCATTTTAATTTAATTTTAAATGAAGCTTCTTAAACATTTTAAAAACCTTATTTACTTTACATACAACAATAGTTTAGTTATATCTTATAGACTTATAGAAAGAGACCTTCTAAAAACGTTCAAATGTATGACTGGCACGCAAAACCTTAAATTAGAGTGAATAAATGAAGTCTCGGCACACCACTTCTGAAAGGTTGCCGACCCCTGGTCTATTTCATCCCATGCTGTAGGTTGCATCTCTCCCAGAGCCCTTGTTTGTACCTCCCCTTTTTAATTCTTGACCTTCTCAAAAATACTTAAAAGCCTACAATGACAATCATTTATAGAAGTGACCAGTGCTTAATTTGTAATGAAAGAGGTGCCGGGGCTAAAGCAATTTTTTTACATTCATAACTGATGCAATAAGCCTAGAGGTGCCAGGGCTCAGCCCTGCACAAGCCCTGGAAGTGTCCCATCTTATAGCGAAACCTGACCCTAAACATTCTATTTAGTATGCCATTTTGGAGAGACAGCTTTCCATAGATTCATAGATTTTAAAGTTAAAAGACACCATTGTCATCATCTAGTCTGAGTTCCTGCACAGCACAGACCATATGACTTCCCTGAGTGGTTTTTTTTGTTTGTTTTTTTGTATTTGTACTATAACATACAGCATTTTCTCTCATATTGTTGTAACTGTTCTTCACTGTCAGAAATTCTTTGAAAATAAAGAACACATCACTAGAATAAAAGTTAACAGACAGACAAATTAGTTTTAACTATTGAAACCTCAAGTGGAATATTCAAATTCTGTACTGGGTGCTTTAAACCACTATTTTGAACCATCTTTTGATTACACAGAAATGTTTACCTACCAAAGTTTTATTTGAAATTTATAAATTGTAAAACCTGGCATAATTTTTCCAGCCTTCCCAGAAGAAAATCTTCTAAAGAGAGTCATCTGAGCATGACCTTCATTTTAGTGATTTTAGTAATGATATTATTTTATCTTGGGAGATTCATGTTTAATCACTTAGGTGGTAGTACAGTTCTTCTCCATGCAGCCCCCCTTCAAGTAGCAGTATACGTTCTCTTTCCTAGTATGCAATTAAATACTAGGTTTGAACCTCTGCTAACTCATTTGCTAAATACTGTATTTTGTGTCAGAGTTTCTGTTTTTTTAAAGATCAAGTCATCAAGATCTTAATTTCTGTTAAACAAGTTAAAATATAAATTTGTACAATGCTAAGACTATTCCTGCAGAAATGAATGGATATACTATGGGCTAGATCCTGGAGGGTAACCAGATTTCACAGAGTGAAGTCAGGGACGTGTGTGTGTACATGCACACACACATATTGCTCACCTTTACTCGCTCCAGCTCCAGCTCTGTGCATGCTGGTACCCCTGCACTATGTTAAAAGCGGTGTAAGACCTGCTGTAACTTGCTCAGGCTGCAGTAGTCACTGCGTTTTAACATAAAGCACTAAATACTACAGTACAGCTAAACTTACTGACCCTTGCCACATACAACAATCTACAGAAGTTCAAGAGATGGACTGTGCCTGCCAGGGTTCAGGGCTTCTGCCCCTCTCCTGCTGAAGCCCCGAGCACTGGCAGGTGGGCCCCACAGGGCTGAAGCCCTGAAACCCCCATCCCCGCAGGGCAGAAGTCCCTAGCCCCACCAACCTGCCACAGGGCAGAAGCCCTGAGCTCCCCCCAGTCCGGTAGGTGGAGAATGAGGGGGCGTGGAGGGCTCCATGAGCTACACTTTAACTGTAAAAGAGCCACATGTGGCTCACGAGCCACATTTTGGCCACCCCTGCTCAGAATATGGTCAGCCCCTAAGGCACTCAAATGCTGCATGTGATATGAAGTGTTGTTTTGGTTCATAGAATCATAGAATATTAGGGTTGGAAGAGACCTCAGGAGGTCATCTAGTCCAATCCCCTGCTCAAATCAGGACCAACACCAACTAAATCATCCCAGCCAGGGCTTTGTCAAGCCTGACCTTAAAAACCTCTAAGGATGGAGATTCCACCACCTCCCTAGGTAACCCATTCCAGTGCTTCACCACCCCCCTAGTAAAATAGTGTTTCCGAATATCCAACCTAGACCTCCACCACTGCAACTTGAGACCATTGCTTCTTGTTCTGTCATCTGCCACCACTGAGAACAGCCGAGCTCCATCCTCTTTGGAACCCCCCTTCAAGTAGTTGAAGGCTGCTATCAAATCCCTCCTCACTCTTTTCTTCTGCAGACTAAATAACCCCAGTTCCCTCAGCCTCTCCTCGTAAGTCACGTGCCCCAGCCCGCTAATCATTTCCGTTGCCCTCCGCTGGACTCTCTCCAATTTGTCCACATACCTTCTGTAGTGGGGGGACCAAAACTGGACACAGTACTCCAGGTATGGCATCACCAGTGCCGAATAGAGGGGAATAATCACTTCCCTTGATCCTGTTCCTGATCACCTTCCTCTCCTCCAAGTGCTTCAAAATGGATTCCTTGAGGACCTGCTCCATGATTTTGCTGGGGACTGAAGTAAGGCTGACCAGTCTGTAGTTCCCCGGGTTCTCTTTCCTCCCTTTTTTAAATATGGGCACTATATTTGCCTTTTTCCAATCATCCGGGACCTCCCCCAATCACGAATTTTCAAAGATAATGGCCAATGGCTCTGCAATCACATCAGCCAACTCCCACAGCACCCTTGGATGCATTAGATTTGGACCCATGGACTTTGCATGTCCAGCTTTTCTAAATAGTCCTTAACCTGTTTGTCATAGGTTTTNTACAAGCTAATCTCACAGACAACAGATTTAAAACACAGAGGATGTTCCCCTGGGCAAAACCAGGGAATTGGTGGTACATCAAGAAATAGCCAATTTGATTATTCCTGTAATGCCCAAGACAAGTTACAAAAAGAAAATAAACATAAGCTAATTCCTTCACTAAATACTCACTACCCTGTTTGATTTCTGATTCCTTTTCCTCTCCGGCCAGAACTGAAACTGACCCAAGACAAAGGGAACTTCCCTCCTTCCTTTTGAAACATCTTGTCCCCCATTGGTTCCTTTGGTCAGGTGCCAGCTAGGCTAGGTGAACTTCTTAACCCTTTACAGGTAAAAGAGGCATTAACCCTCAATCTGTTTATGACACTGTTCTTTCACCACTGAGGGCTGCTCACCTCCTCCCCAAACTGTGTTGCCCAGTGCAGCAGTCAGAGCTGACCTTGTCTGTGAAGACAGGGGCAAAAAAAGCATTGAGTACTTCAGCTTTTTCCACATCATCTGTCACTATGTTGCCTCCTCCATTTAGTAAGGGTCCCACACTTTCCCTGACCTTCTTCTTGACATCATAGACAAAAGTCTACATTACAGAAATCGTCATCACAAATGGCACCCTACCCAGCAGTTTCAGCAGAGACTAAATGGGCCTGGAGAATGAACTATTTTAAAGTGCACCAGGATTGAAACACATTGGTAGGGCAATATGGGATAGCTTGTATTGCCACTACCCAAGCTGTGACCATCTGTACCATCTTTCTGTCACCTTTCAATTGCACTTAGCACTTTTAAAAAACAGAGACTTTTTTTATCTGTAATAGTTAGGCTTGGAAAGATTAGTTTTTTGTTGGTAAATGTAGTTTTCATTGTACATGCTGAAATTGATGAGAAAATATTTCCATTGATAACTGAAATTTGTAGATAGACAAAGTAAGAAAAATGCTGCTTGCAAAGTTATTAGTTTGATTTAAGGATATCTACTTTGTATATTTTGACATATGATGTTGTGTTTTAAAGATCATAAAGCTTTAACTTTTGAATCTCAATATCTGCTGTCATTAAATAATTATTGTCCGACACCTTCCCCCAATTATTTTGTACAACTGTGGAAATTTAAAGAGATATAAATTGAAAAAAAAAGAGTCAGAATAAACAGGTATTAGCCATTTTTGGTAAACATTTTCCTGCTGTTTAATACTACATGTTGCACCTTTTTTGAACAGGAAGTCTCTATCCCTGAGAACCACCTAGGAGTCATGACTTGAATAGCAGAACTTCCAGAGTGGGGTGAAGCATCTGACAAGCATGCTGAGACACCAGATGGCAACTGGTTGGAAGTTTCATCGGTGGAAGAGGAGCAAGTTAAATGAGGTAAGGACACCAAATTTGTCTCAGCCAGATTGGTGCAAC
Organism: Platysternon megacephalum; assembly: GCA_003942145.1. Lineage (NCBI taxonomy): Eukaryota > Metazoa > Chordata > Testudines > Platysternidae > Platysternon > Platysternon megacephalum. Next base: position 3,994,357 of record QXTE01000056.1, on the reverse strand, counting down.
TAAAATGACTTTGGCCTTATCTCGTTTGATTTTTTTTCAGTACTTTCAAAAGTAATGGTGTTGGTGGATATGCATAAATAAGGGGTCTCACTCTCCCTCCCTCGAGCAAAATTTCATGCACTGTGTGTTGGCGGTGATTGCAGACAAGTCTACCTTTGGAAACTCCCAAGTTAAGGGTTTGTTGTTGAGGACTCATGAGTTTAGCTCCCATTTAATTTTCGGAGAAGTGCCTGCTGAGCTCATTGGCCATGCTGTTTTGAATATCTGGAAGTTAAGAAGCTGAGATGACTATCTGGTTGGCTATGCACCAAATCCAGGGTTTATTGCTTTGCACAGAGTGAAGGGGAACATGTCCCTGCCTATTGATATAAAACATCCAGGCCACACTGTCTGTCTCTTATGATCTTGACTGATTTGGCTCTTATCTTATCAGAGGAAGGAAGTGAAGGTAAGCATTTCTGACTTCTCTCAACTCTAGAAGTTTGATGTGGAGAAGCTGCTCTTGGGATGATGATTTGCCCTGTATTGTGAGAGGCACCAGATGTTGGCCCTCATTGCAAGAGGGAAGCATCTCATATTGCCATAATGCAAGGAGAATCATGAATACGTGGGACTCCCGCACAGACCTGGGGACGGTCCTTCCACCAGCTGAGTGACAGCAGAATACAGATACTTGCTTGTCCAGTCTGTGCTTGTTCGGTATATAGACTGTCCTGAGCCATCCCTGAAAGCGTCAAAGATGTAACTTGGTGCTTAGGGTTACAAAAACACAAGTTTCCATATTCCCCAATAAATGAAGACAATTCCTTACTGAGGTTTGAGGGCTGAGCTGAATCTTTGAGATTAGATTCCTTAGGATGAGAAATCTGTCTTAGGTAAGTGAGCCCAGCCTGCCACCAAATCCAGAGAATCTCCTGTGAAATCTATCTTCTATATTGGTGTCAGGGCAGACTTCTCAAGATTCAGTTGGAGGCCTAGTCTGTGGAATAATAAGCTTGTCATTTGTACTGCTGACCACACCTCTTGATAAGTTTGGCTCCTGAACAACTAATCATCAAGGTAAGGGAAAACAATTATCCTTAAACAACGAAGTTGGGTGGCTACAACCACCATGATCTGTGAAAATACCCTTAGGCAGAGGAGAGGCTGAAAGGGAGAATGCAGCACTAGTAGTGGTTGACTACAAAGTGAAGAAACCTCTTGTGAGAGGGGTGAATTGTGACATGAAATTAGGCGTCTTGAAGGTCAAGAATCACAAACTAATCCCTGGAATCTAGGGAGGGAATTATAGGTGCAAGGGTCACCATCCTGAATCTATGTTTTACACAGTTCAGACATCTACTATCGGTCTCTCTCACCATGGTTCTTTTTTGGAACCAGAAAGTACTTGGAATAAAACCCCTTTCCCCTGTATTGCACAGGAATGGGCTCTATAGATCCTAAGTGTAGAAGAGAATGGACCTCCTGTCTCAGCAACTGATTGTGAGAGGGGTCCCTGAAAAGGGACAGGGAAGAGGTGTGGGCGGGAGGGATGGAAGTGAAATGGATGGGATAACTGGATGTTACTACCTCCAAAACCCATTTGTCGCATGGTATGCTCTCCCACATAGCTCAAAATTGGGAGATATGGTTTCCAAAGGGGAAAAGGAGACTGGGATGGTGCAGCAGTAAATCCCTGTTGAGTGAGTGATCAAGACTCTTGATCAAACCATCAAAACTGATGCTTGGATGACACGGATGGCTGGGATGAGGCAGTTGTTGCAGTAGCTGGCTTCTTTTTAAAATATCTAGGCCTCTTGGCCAGTGGCTCATGTGGCTTATAGAAGGTAGAATAATGGGGTGGAAAAGATCTCTACATCATCAGAGTCTTGCTAATCTTTCTCTGTTTGCAGGCATATAGTTCCTGAGAGATCAGAGCATGGCCCTCAAGTCCTTCAAGGTGTGAACGATAGAATCATAGTAAGTGTAGGACTGGAAGGGACCTCAAGAAGTCTTCTAGTTCAGTACCCTGCACTCAAGGCAGGACTAAGTATTATCTAGACCATCCTTGACAGGTGTTTGTCTAACCTGTTCTTAAAAATCTCCAATGATGGAGATTCCACAACCTCTCTAGGCAATTTATTCCAGTGCTTAACCACCCTGATAGTTAGGAGGCTTTCCTAATGTCCAACTAAAACTGCCCTTGCTGCAATTTAAGCCCATTGCTTCTTATCCTGTCTTCAGAGGTTAAAGAGAACATTTTTGCCCTCCTCCTTGTACCTGAAAACTATTATGTCCCCCCTTAATCTTCTCTTCTCCAGACTAAACAGACCCTATTTTTTCAATCTTCCTTCATATGTCATGTTTTCTAGACCTTTAATCATTTTTGTTGCTCTTCTCTGGACTTGCTCCAATTTGTCTGCATATTTCCTGAAATGTGGCACCCAGAACTGGACACAATACTCCAGTTGAGGCCTAATCAGTGTGGAGTAGAGCGGAAGACTTACCTTTCGTGTCTTGCTTACAACACTCCTGCTTGTACGTCCTAGAATGATGCTTGGATTTTTTTGCAACAGTGTTTACACTGTTGACTCTTATTTAGCTTGTGGTCCACTCTGACCCCCAGATCCCTTTCTGCAGTACTCCTTCCTAGGCAGTCATTTCCCATTTTGTATGTGTGCAACTGATTGTCCTTCCTAAATGGAATACTTTGCATTTGTTCTTATTGAATTACATCATATTTACTTCAGACCATTTCTCCAGTTTGTACAGATCATTTTGAATTTTAATACTATCCTCCAAAGCACTTGTAACCCCTCCCAGCTTGGTATCATCTGCAAGCTTCATAAGTGTCCTTGCTATGCCATTATCTAAATAATTGATGAAGATATTGAACAGAACGGGAAGATATTGAACAGGACCCCATTTGATATGCCCTTCTGGCTTGACTGTGAACCACTGATAACTATTCTCTGGGAACAGTTTTCCAACCAGTTATGCACCCACCTTATAGTGGCTCAATCTAGTATTCCCTAGTTTGTTTATGAGAAGGTCATGTAAGACAGTATCAAAAACTTTACTAATATCAAGATATACCACACATCTACCGCTTCCCACAAGACTTGTTATCCTTTCAAAGAAAGCTATTAAGTTGGTCTGATATGATTTCTTCTTGACAAATCCATGCTGACTGCTACTTATTACTTTATTATCTTCTAGGTGTTTGCAAATTGATTGTTAATTATTTGCTCCATTATCTTTCCAAGTACAGAAGTTAAGATGACTGGTCTGTAATTCCCCGGGTTGTCCTTATTCCCCTTTTTATAGATTGGTACTATATTTTTCCAGTCCTCCTCTTGCCATACTTCCTATCTTTCTACACAGCAGGACAGTTTGGTCTTGTGCCCTTAATAATGTCTCTCTGGAAAAACTGTCAACTCTTTTGAACTGTTTTTCCTATTAGACTTGCTTCCCATGGGATCTTAGCTACCAACTCTCTGAGTTTTCTAAAGTCTGCCTTCTTGAAATCCATTATCTTTATTGTGTTTTCCCTCCTACTATTCCTTAGAATCATGAACTCATCATTTCATGATCACTTTCACCCAACCTGCCTTCCATTTTCAAAATCTTAACCATTTCCTCCCTATTTGTCAAAATCAAATCTAGAACAGCCTCTCTCCTAGTAGCTTTCTCCACTTCCTGAAATAAAAAATTGTCTCCAATACATTCCAAGAACTTGTTGGATAATCTGTGCCCTGCTGTGTTATTTTCCCAACAGATGTCTGGGTAGTTGAAGTAGCATGGGGTAGTAGTCAGAGGGTTGGATGATCCTCAACAATCCCTCCCGTACCATCTTGGATACGAGCCCCTGGCAGGCAGCATACCTCCTAGGATGCCATGTCAGGCTGACAGATGGGTGCCTCCGTTCCCCTCAGAAGAGAGTCACCAATTACCACTACCCTACATTTCCTCCTGGGAGTGGTGTCTACGATCCTTCCAGTCTTGGGGGGGTACATGGCTTCTCTGCTTTTGGGGGCAAGTCCTCATTGTTCATTACCGGGGCAGCATAACCATTCTTCATCACCGATGGATGGGTTGGGAGTAGGAGCAGAGCACTGCCAGAAGTAACCAGCAGCCAGTATCTTCCCTGTGACAGAGCCATATCATCCTCCCTGTGGGCATGACAGCAGTCCTATCTAGCTGGATAGCTTCCTCAGATTTGTATATCTCTATATGAATACTCTCAATGAATTCCCCGTGTGCATGGATGCTCCTCAGTCAATCATCCACCTCCTGTAGCTCTTCAACCTGCTTCCTGAGAGATTCCACCAGCAGACACCTTTCACGGACTCCCCCAGCTTTCTGAGAGTGGGAAATGCAAACCACAGTCTCTGCAAATCCATACCAGGATCTGGGTAGAGGCATCCATGGTTAGGTTGTCTGTCTGGATACAGGTGCAGGTGGAAAAGACAGGAGCAGTGTTGGCACTGGCGATGCGGCTTTTCCTAACCATAGCGATTATATTATGACTTCCTCTTACGAACTCCCCTGTTTGCTGCTCCTGCTCGCTAACTCCCCTGGGTTGCTTTACCTCTCTGACTTTTAAGGCCTTCTCTCCAAGATCAGCCCTACCCCCTTGTTACTCACATAGGGGGAGGATGATCACAAGGCTGATCGAGGCTGATCAAAGACGATCCTGGGAACAAAGGCTCAAACAGTGAAGGGAGTCATCAGCAGACTCTGAAAACAATTTGTGACCATCAAAATAGAGATCTTCAACAGTACATTGCACCTTGCTACGAAAGCCCAACAGTGGTAGCCAAGATGCTTGTCTCATGACTATAGCAGTGTAAATGGACGAAGCTGCGGTATCAGCTGCATCTAGGTAGGCCTGCAATGATGTCCTTGCTAAAAGTTGACCTTCCTGTATGATGGCCTTGAATTGCTCATGATTGCTCCTCTGGTAGAGATTCAATAAAGGTGTTAAACTTTTTGTTGTTCAAATGGTCATACTTTGATGTAGGCACCTGATGGTTTGCTATTCAAAACTGCAGTGTTTCCAAGGAGTAACTCTTCCAACCAAAGTGGTCAAGACTGTTCTGGTCCTTATATAAGGGGTACACTTAGCTTTGTGTTATCTACCACATTCATTAACTGCTTCTACTACCAGAGGGTTTGGTGAAGGATGAGAGAATAAAAACTCACTCTCTGTCTGGGATGTAGTATTTTTTAATCCGCATTCTTACAAGTAGGTGGTGGTGTAGTTGGAGTCCACCAGCTGGTCTTAGCAGGGTCCAGTAAAGCCTAGTTGACAGGGAGGGCTACCCGTGTGGAAGATGAAGTGTGTAAAATGTCTAGGAGTTTATTTTGTGAATCCTGAACTCTTCTAAAGTTATTTGGAACATATCGCTTCATCAGCTCCTGAAACTGTCAGAAGTCATTTGCCATGGAAGGTGGTGTAGGCATTACGGTCTCATCAGGCGATGATGATGATAATATTTCTGAGAGTTGACAGCCCTCAGTTCCTGCTCTTCAATAGTCAGCTCCAAGGCTGACCTCAGGGAAAATGGCACCCTGGGCGAACTTGCATTTCGGCGCCACCCCCATTATCCCTGCCGCCCCAGGCATCCATCACCTCTGGGCCCCGCTGCCTCCCCCAGTGTTTAATTTATATTGAGAGAGATGCCAGAGCTCAGCCTGGGCACAAATTAAGCACTGGCAGGGTGACCTGATATCGGCAGCTGCTGGCCAGGCACCCAGCTCTGAAGGCAACTTCACCAGCAGCAGCAGTGCAGTAGTAAGGGTGGCAAGGTAGATGGTGGATTGCCACCCTCACTTCTGCTCTGTTGCTGTGGCTTGTGGTGCCTGGGGCTCAGCATGTGGCTCCAGGCGGGCTTCACACTGTCACATGGAGGCTGCATCTTGCCAGAGCCCACGGCCCTCCTGCAGACCTCTGGCTATTCCTGGCTCACTAGGACACTATTTCAGATTTTGGTGGGGAGGTGGGGAGGCAACTTTAACCGTGATTCCAGGGGATACTTAGGCACCTGAAACTCTAGGGTTTGTTTGCAGATAACTTAGAAATTAGCTGTTGATTTCACTGTACACACACACAAATACACAAACGTATTTTCATCAGTAATAATTGAAATTTACAGATAGGGAAATCAATAAAAATGCTGCTTGAGAACTTGTTAGAGTCAAAATTCAGTGATACAAACGTCTGAATTAGGGACTAATGAATGAATAGTTACATCAACAAATCATTTCTGGTTTTAGGATATTTATTTTGTATATCTTGACATGTGATATTGACACTTAGTGGTTATTGCAGTATTGTTGTAGTCATGTTCGTACGAGGATATGAGAGCCACAAGGCGGGTGAGGTAATATCTTTAATTGGACTAACTTTGGTTGGTGAAAGAGAAACTTTCATATCTCCCAAACAAAGATATTACCTCACCCACCTTGTCTGTCTGTTTGTGTTGTACAGCTTTAAAGCTTGAACTCTTTGAATCTCAACTTCTACTGCCATTAAAAAAAATCTGGCCTCCCTCCATAACCTCTTACACTTGTAAAAATTAAAAATTATAAAAATACAAAAAAGCTTGAAAATAAACAATTGATATTACACATCAAACTAATAAAAATTGCTCTCTACCAAGCCTATTTACAAGCCACCAGGGCATGAGGATTGCAGCAAGGGGAGGGAGAAGGCAGAGCCTATCCCCACTAGAGTTATGTCCCAGTTCAAGGGCCGGAAACTGTAAGTCACAATCACACATTGTCCTCACCCTAACAGCAGGAATCCCAGCAACTTCCAGAGGATGAACAAGGTTTGCAGGATATTGGATTAAGTCAGAGATGGGAGTAAAAAAATGAGTATTTATTCTTGATGCAGTATAGAAACGTGCACAGCACTTTGCCCAACAGCTTAGATAAGGCCCTGCCCCAAGGAATTTCAGTATACTGTTAAGTACAACTAGTAGAAACAGATACAGTTACAAACAGAAAGTCTGAGGGTGGGGATAGGCAATCAGGAATTGAAAGAAAGGGAGATGGGTTTCAAGAAGGTTAAAGCAGGCAGGGACCACCTACTTAATGGTTACTCTGCCATTAAAATGGAACTACAGAACCACTGTGCTGGGAACAACCCTGGGACAGGGCACAGTGCAGTGAATCCGCATGCTACTCCCCTACCCACTGTGGTCCCCATTCCCACTCCTGTTCAGAATGGGGGTGGGGAGAGGCACATGGGGGAGCTGATTTCATACCTATTTATCTCCTGTGCACCCACCTGCCTGACTTTGGGGAGGCAGCCCCTGGGACCACACAAATGAAGCTTCTGAGCCAGGGGAGCAGAGAGGACCCTTACCTGCTGATAGTGGGAGGGAGCACAATTTAAAGGTTCCCCCGCAACAGCTCGAGTCACCCCCCCTCCAAAGGCAGCCTCCCCCTTACCATCAGTTCCCCTATGGGAAAGCAGCTGCTCCTCCCCTACCTCCCCCTGCGGAGCTAAAGTAGCAGCTCCTCCCTACAGCTCCCAGCTATTTGGTGCACTTGTTGTTTGTTTGCCTCTCTCCATCCCGAGCTCCAGGAATTGCCGTGGAGGGGGGGGGGGGGGTTGGCAGGCAAACCCTACAGGTACCCTGCAGGGAGGAGGGAGGGGGACTCGGCAGGCAAACCCTGGCAGAAAACTGGGGGGGGTATGTGGCCCTGTGTGCCCCCCCCCCCCATGTGTCGTCTCTCTGCAGGGGAGGGATGGGAGCAGGCTGCAGCATCCAGGTTAGCGAGGTGTTCACCTCTGCAGAGCTAAGTGTGTGCTCCCCAACCTGCTGGCAGTGACAGGGGAAAGAGCAAATCCTTTCCTGGACAAGTATGAGGCTCTTAGGGGATGACAGTGCAGGCCCACCCAGTCCCCCACCACAACCTAGATAGCAGGGAGGCTGCCCCAAGCCCCCTGCTGGGACACATAGAGGCAAGCTGCTGGCACACACACCCCTTCTCCCCCCACCCCCCCAATCTCAGCTGCCCATCCCAGAGATCAGATCGGGAGCCTCTTCCAGCCCAACTCCAGGCCTGGCTTCTAACGCAGGGAGCCTTCTATCCCAGGAGAGAAGGGAGCCCCGGGCACCCCCTGCTCCCACCGGAGGAGTTACCTGGCTGAGTGTCTAGTCAAGGTGCAGCTTGGGTCCGCCCTCTCCAGTGCTGCCTGTCTCTCCCCTGCCTGGCTGGCTGCCTCTATAAGCCCAACTGGCTCTTGGTTGGCAGGTCAGGTCAAGTCATGTGTGAGGTATCAAACTGTGCCCCCTTTAGCTCATTGCCCTGCGCTTTCGCTCCGATTGCCCAGGTCAAAGGCCGGCCCTGGTCAACTCTTTAGGTTGAGATGGAGGGAGTGGAGGCTGGAGTGAATGTTATGCTCCCTATGGGAGTGACTATAAGATCTCATGAACTGTTGACGATAAATGGCACAAGGGGTCCCAATAAGGCTGCCGGGGGGCTCACAGGACATAGGAGGAGGCATCAACTATTGATCTTACCAGGTTAATGGGGGTTGAAGTCTTCTGTCCTCTGTCATCTGTCCATGTCAGTGTGGGTAGTCAATGTCATAATAAACAGAATGATGTCAAACATAATAAACAGGAGAATGCTGTACAGAAATCTGAGAGTCAGAAGAGTCATCCTCAACATAATCCAGAGGGAATGGCAACTGCTCATCCTGGATATAGGAAGTCATGGGTAAGATGGTATAGATGAAAGATGCAGAGTTGGTGACCCAGCAAATCTTGATTCGAGTAGCTGTCCAGTACTGGTAAGTAATGGTGATTCCAACTCATTGGAGACAAGGAGGTTCTTCGAGACTCTCAGCTGCTGTTGTACCATTGGTATATAAGCGGAAGATAGATAAGATCCTGTGGAGGTTGGCTTCAGTACCGATGCTACGGATGCCAAACGCTTGGTGTAAGAATGTCCAAGGTCAGACTCCACTGATACAAATGCAGAGGTACTTAATGATGGTACAGGTACTAGGGGTACAGAAAGATCTGGTGGTGCAGATCTCTTTGAGGAAGAATCTCTATCAGCCTTGGTATAGTGGTCCACAATTGAAGAGGTCCTCGGTGCCAAGTCCTGTTTTGTAGTATGACTCTTAGATGACACTTTAGATGCCCTCACAGCACTGAAGCCAATCAGAGCCTTTATGGAATTTCATCTGGGACCTGAGGTCTCTGGAGCTGTGAGTTGATGTAAAGTTCTCTGTACCATCGACACCAATGCAGATGCTACCTTGCCTGAGGCATTTGATGACGGAGACCCTGAGGTGGACATAGCAGCAGTGCTTGTATCTCTCAAGGCTCTCAGTGACTGGGATCCTGAGGTAAATGGGGCTCTAACTACTTGAAGACTTGGGTATGGGGGGTTGTCAGAACCAAGGCCAGAAGCTGGTCTTAGGGCTTTCTCTGTCATCAGTAATTTAAACTTGGTCTCCCTGTTTTTCTGAGATCTCATTTTGAAGGTGTAGATTTTGCACTTACTGGGGATATGATTGACTCCCAAACAGCGAAGACACTGAGAATGCCCATAACTGACCGGGATAGATTCCAGGCAGGAAAGAGTCTTTGTAAAACCCCAGGATCCTGGCATTCCCCAGAACTAAAGTTCAGAATAACCCCCTTAATGAGGAAAAAATGAAAGGAAAAAGGAGGGGACTGCAGTCCCAACAACTACTACCAAGCTAAAACTAACTAATGCTACACTACTAAACTGAGGAGAGCAGGAGCAGCTCTACATTGTCTCAGGCCAGAGGTGTCTGACAAGGAACTGAGGGCACTTCTCCCATGCAGACCTATATGTCCTTGGAATGGGGCACAAGGACACGTAGGGTGCATGTGTGGTCCAAACAGGCACTGCTACCAAAAATCTCCAAGCAAAGGCACAGAGGTGTAAGCACACCTGAAGGGGATCACCCATGTGGACACTCCTTGAAGAAGAAACCAGGATTTCTGAGCCTCAATATTCTTCTGTGGGCAGCAAATAGCTGTGAAACCCAATGATAAATGTGTGCCTCAAGTCCTCGTGGCTGACCCACAGATAATCACAACCTACTACTGCTATCTGTTTCTCTTTGGCTCAAGTGGCAGAGGTCTGTGCAGTGGCTTATAAGTTTCAAGCCTGCTGATGAACCATGTGGGAATCAATGTGGTTCCGCATGATAGAATTTTTTTCAGATTTCATTTTTTAAAAACCTAGGAAGCTACAACAACAACAACAACAAAAAACAACAACTATCCTCTCATTTTGACTCATTTTCCCTCCGCTCTCTTCAGGGTTGACTGCTCAGCAAAGGGATTTGGAGAAAAGGATAAGAGTGGTAAAGCCCTGTCCCCCAGTTTCCTCCTGTTGGAAAACAGCTCTGGACACCAATATAGCTTTTCCTGGTCTTTAAAGCAACTACTTTCCACTTCTGATTGGGTCTTTAGAAAAGCAGCTAGCTAGTCAGCTGCCTCAGTGTTCCTGCTGCAAGCACCAGAACTACATCTCAGCATATAGCAGGGGGCGATTTCAGTACACCTCAGCATCACAGATCCTGTTGCAACTGGCTGCCTGTGGTCTCATGCTGTCTGTACTGGTAGCTAGGGATACCTGGAGTGCAGTGGTGCTCTGGTAATGTTTCCTTCCCCTGGCTATGACATCGAGGCTGATGGCTACAAGGACAGTATGGCATACTGTTGCTACACCAGACTGTACTACCTGGAAAATCTCCAGCTAGCCAGTCAAGCTACCATTATGGCCCCTTTGCATTGCCAGAGCAGCACAGGGGTAACAGCTGGGCTGAGGATCTGGTCCTCTAGCTCTCTGAAAAAATGACATTAATAAAGTAAGTTGTGGTTTTTTTTTTTCAAAAGCTACAAATTAGATGAATTTTTATTTTCAGTTATTGTAAGGTATGAAAAAGCCTGAGAACGTTTGGAGAATTATTCTGTGTCTGACTGTGTATACAGTAACTAATTCTGCTTGTTAAAGAACATAAGTGCTTCTTAAAATAAATATTGTAATGATGAATCTATGTGATTGCATCCTGATTTCCAGTTAGTGAAAAACTGGTCATTAAACACCACACTAATTTTGTAATACCACTGCTAACTCATGATACAGCTCAATAAACCTTATTATTATAAACTATTTATAATGACAGTAATTCTTACATTATTAGGCTTGCTTATGATTGCCAACTAACCAACTGGTCATTTGGTAAAGATTGATTTCCTTATGATTTTGCCTAATTAATAAAATAGATATGAAATAGGTATAATTGCAAAAACCATACGCTGCTTTATGTTTCTCTTCTGTCATTTTTACTTGGTATGTATCTGCCAGCAAACACTGCATATTAAGGACTTGTTTCTACCTCTCTCTAAGTATTTATATTGTAGAAATCCCTGTAGCATATAGACACGAAATATCCATAACTCTCTCTCCAGAGAGTTCAGTAGCAGTACACCTTTTATTAAGAATGCATTGTCACAATTTCTAATGACCTTTGATCTAGGTAATGACAGTTACATGCTATTTTTTTTATTAGTGAGGAAACAGATGGTATTTTGTAATCAGACCCTAGTCCATTGAGGGCTTTGAAAATTGGGAACATAACCTTGAATTGGATTGGATATTGAATAAAAAGCCAGTGTAGCATGTTCTAATTTACCTGTTCCACTTAGAAGTTGGGCTGCTGCATTCTGAGCCATTTGAAATGTTTGTGTCTACTGTGTCAGCCCTAGGTAGGGTGCACTTCAAGAAATAGCCTTTATTTAAGAAATGAAGGTGTGGATAACTATGGCCAAGGTTTCATCTGTGTGAGGACTAGATGCATTTTTCTTTCCAGGTGGAGTGGGGAAAGATATTTATAGCCATTGCTGCAGCTTGGAAATTCAGACATATGAGGTAAGACTATGCAAAACTCTGCTAATCTAGGGATGAACACCCTCAGTGGAGTGGGCCATGGATTCCTCAAGATCTCTGAAAGGCTTCCTCTTGCTTACTGACTGCACCTTTATCTTACCCAAGTTGAGTTTCAGCCAGCTGTTAATCACCTGGACATATGTTTCTTCACAGCACTGAGGTAGGCAGGTTATGGTGTGGTCAGCTTTAGGAAGGACTATATCATTGATTTATTACTGGCAATTGAGCTTGCAGCATCTCAGTACGTCTTCCAGTGCTTTATCATAGATGATGAACTGGAGCCCTGTGGGATTCCACAGGTGAACACTGTGGGTGGGGAGGAGCAGCTGCCCATCACAACCCTCTGAGATCTAAGTGAAATAAGCAGAACCATTTGGCAGCAAGTCTCTCTCTTCTTGCTAGGTTCCCCAAAAAGGCTATCATGACCTCAGGATCATCTGTGTTTAAAGCAGTAGATAGGTCTGCTAAAATCAGTCATCGTCGTCTTGTCACTGTCCATCGCTAGGAGCTCAGTGTGATTGGCACTCTCTTTGTGTCACAGTCAGAATCCTCATGGGGAGAGGATATTAACAGACGTTAGATGCTGCTGGAGATGATTTGCTAATACCTCCTTAGTGAATTCACTCAGAAGGGGAGGATTTAAGATCAGGTAGTTAGCGAGATATTGCCAGGGCTGTGGTAGGTTACTGTCCCTGAGGGATGCATGGATAACACTAGTGTGCAGAAGGCCCAGGTGATCTTTGCTTGCCTTCACCAGCTAGAAGAGGCAAAATTCTGGCTCGCGTGTGGACTTCCCTTGGCACTTTCCTAGTGACTGGTCCTTTGTTAAATGGGAGAGTGGATACATATCAGTGCTTTAGGCTGATTTTTACTGACTCTGTTATTCTGATGAGGCTGCTTCAGACCCTCCCCTCCACTTGGCAGTGAGCTTTGCCTGGGGACATGGGTGGGTAGGTATAGCAGTCTGACTTGCCTGTTCTACATTGGTCTTGCACAGCTGGGTGGTTGTGTAAATGGAAAGAACGTTTCCCTGGATCTATCCATGAGGATTCAAGGTGGGTCATTATGGCTGGTCCTGTATCTTGCTGGGAGATTGCTTGGGAAAATCCCTTTGTTGTCATGCCATTTTTTCATTCCTGGGTCAATGGGTCACAGGTGACATCTGCTTGTATGCAGAATCTCCCAGGATAAGACAACTAGGTGTCTGCAGGATTAGGCCTCAAACAAGATTTGTCCGCTCTGAAATGAACTTTTGGGTGGTCTGTATATAATTAGAATTTCAGTGCTGATCATGTGTCTGACTCACATGTCAGTCAGGTAGATTTCAGCAGTTAGGTTTTCAGGAATCTCGCTACACCTGAGGTTAGCTGGGGAGATGATGGTCACTTTACCTCACTTGTCACCACTGTATTCATGGAACCAACTTCAGAGAGGAGTCTCCAGAGGGAATTTAAGTTGGTGTAACTTACACTATCTTCCAACCCCTTCAACACACATTATGCTACAATTCCATAGTCTGGCTCACTGAATCTGAGTGCAAAGAAGTCTATGTTGGTGCAAATCATATGCAAGGAAAATAGCTAATCTCAGGAGGGTGTAAAAGGCTGAAAGCTAAATTAGCCCTCATCCTACATTAACTTAAAAGATTTTTATATTATCCCCTGGCTCCTCAGCATGTAACCAACATCATCTTAGATTCCCTTACACATTGGGTAGAGTGTGTATAAGTAGGCATAACGGAGTTTAATTGTGTATAAAGGAATCTAACTTACACAACCTTGAATGTCATTTCTGAGTTTGGGCACAGGTTAGGATGGAAAAATGGAATGGGAGCACAGAGAACAATGGGCAGCAGGATTGAAGAAGCAGAGGAAAAATGGGGGAAGGATGGGAGGCATAGACAGTAAAATGGAGGAAGGTGTAGGAGGGGAGTCAAAGGAAAAGATGGGTGGACACAGGATTGTGGATGGTACTTAGACAGCAAAGTGTGAAAGATACTTACAGTGGGGATACTTAGTGGGGATACATTTTCTATAGATGCATAGATTCTAGGACTGGAAGGGACCTCAAGAGGTCATCGAGTCCAGTCCCCTGCCCTCATGGCAGGACCAAATACTGTCTAGACCAGGGGTCGACAACCTTTCAGAAGTGGCGTGCCGAGTCTTCATTTATTCACTTTAATTTAAGGTTTCACGTTCCGGTAATACATTTTAATGTTTTTTAGAAGGTCTCTCTCTATAAGTCTATATATTATATAACTAAACTATTGTTGTATTGTAAAATAAACAAGGTTTTCAAAATGTTTAAGCTTCATTTAAAATTAAATTAAAATGTTGATCTTATGCCGCCGGCCCGCTCAGCCCGCTGCTGCTCTGGGGTTCTGTTCACCTAGGCCGGCAGCGGGCTGAGCGGGGCCTGCGGCCGGGACCCTGGCTGGTAAGGGTCTGGCAGCCAGAACCCCAGACTGGAAGCCAGAACCTCAGACCGGCAGTGGGCTGAGCAGGGCCGGCGGCCGGGACCCCAGACCGGCAGTGGGCTGAGCAGCTCAGCCCGCTACCACTCACAGGTTCCATCCGCCGGCTCCTGCCAGCCGGGATCCTGGCTGCCAGACCCGCTCAGCCCGCTGCCAGTCTGGGGTCCCGGCCCTGCCCACATAGAGTAGGTACCTACCTTCTCCCTGGCTCTGGCCCATTCTCTTCCTCTCTCTGCACTGAGCTCAGGGTGGGAGTGCACTGAGCACAGGGCTGGGGGTGAAGGAGCAGGCTGGGGGTTGGGGTGTAGGGTCTGGCCAGGAGCTAGAATGAGGGAGGGGGCTCAGGGTTGGAGCAGGAGGTTTGGGTGTGGAGGGCTTACCTGGGCAGCTCCCATTTGGTGTGAGGGGTGCAGGTGGGAATGTGGGAGGGGGGTGCAGGAGCTCCTGTTTGGTGCTCAGGGTGGGCATGGGGATGTGGGGGGTGCATGGGGTGTGGGGGGCCTGTGTATTTGGGGGGGTGCAAGAGTCAGGGCTGGGGTCGTGGGGGGTGAAGGAGTCAAGCAGAGGGCTGGGTGTGTGTGAGGGGGGGACAGGGCTCAGGGCAGGGGCCTGGGGTGTGTGCGGGGCACAGGGCTCAGGGCACGGGCCTGGGGGTGTGCGGGGCGCAGGGCTCAGGGCAGAGGGCTGGGTGTGTGTGAGGGGGGTACAGGGCTCAGGCCTGAGGTGTGTGCGGGGCGCAGGGCTCAGGGCAGGGGCCTGGGGTGTGTGCGGGGCGCAGGGCTCAGGGCACGGGCCTGGGGTGTGTGTGGGGCTGCAGGCTCAGGGCAGAGGGCTGGGGGTGTATGGGAGGGGTCAGGGCAGAGGGCTGGGGGTGTGGGCTGGGGTCATGGGGTGCTCACGGCAGGGGGCTGGAGGGGATATGCCCCTATTCCACACAGACCCCCTTCCCCAAAGCCCTGCCCCCGCTTCATCTCTTCCTCCGCCGGGAGCAGCGAGCACGCTGACTCCACTCCTCCCCCACCCCCTCCCTCGCAAGGGCCATCAGCTGATCAGCCCGCAGGGAGGGAGGGACAGAGAGGAGGAGGAGGAGCAGGAACCCAGCACACTGCGGGAAGAGGCAGGGGAGCCGGCAGGACCAAGCTTCTGCCCCCTGCCCCCAGCCACCGCGGGAGGGTGCGGGGGGTGCGGAGGGCAGAGAAGAGCGGGCTGGGCCGGGCCGGATTTTTAATGGCACGCTGCTGCTTGCCGGGACTCCGACATTTTGAATTATGACCCTATCTTCCAAAGCAGTTGCAATCCCTCCCAGTTTGGTATCGTCTGCAAACTTAATAAGCGTACTTTCTATGCAATATCTAAGTCGTTGATGAAGATATTGAACAGAGCCAGTCCCAAAACAGACCCCCCTGCGGAACCCCACTTGTTATACCTTTCCAGCAGGATTGGGAACCATTAATAACTACTCTCCGAGTACGGTTATCCAGCCAGTTATGCACCCATCTTATAGTAGCCTCATCTACATTTTATTTGCCTAGTTTATTGATAAGAATATCATGCGAGACCGTATCAAATGCCTTACTAAAGTCTAGGTATACCACATCCACTGCTTCTCCCTTATCCACACGACTTGTTATCCTATCAAAGAAAGCTATCAGATTGGTTTGACATGATTTGTTCTTTACAAATCCATGCTGGCTATTCCCTATCACCTTACCACCTTCCAAGTGTTTGCAGATGATTTCCTTAATTACTTGCTCCATTATCTTCCCTGGCACAGAAGTTAAACTAACTGGTCTGTAGTTTCCTGGGTTGTTTTTATTTCCCTTTTTATAGATGGGCACTATATTTGCCCTTTTCCAGTCTTCTGGAATCTCTCCCGTCTCCCATGATTTTCCAAAGATAATAGCTAGAGGCTCAGATACCTCCTCTATTAGCTCCTTGAGTATTCTAGGATGCATTTCATCAGGCCCTGGTGACTTGCAGGCATCTAACTTTTCTAAGTGATTTTTAACTTGTTCTTTTTTTATTTTATCTTCTAAACCTACCCCCTTCCCATTAGCATTAGGCATTCCTTCACACTTCTCGGTGAAGACCGAAACAAAGAAGTCATTAAGCATCTCTGCCACTTCCAAGTTTCCTGTTACTGTTTCTCACTCCTCAATGAGCAGTGGGCCTACCCTGTCCTTGATCTTCCTCTTGCTTCTAATGTATTGATAAAAAGTCTTCTTGTTTCCCTTTATTCCTGTAACTAGTTTGAGCTCATTTTGTGCCTTTGCCTTTCTAATCTTGCCCCTGCGTTCCTGTGTTGTTTGCCTATATTCATCCTTTGTAATTTGTCCTAGTTTACATTTTTTATATGACTCTTTTTTATTTTTTAGATCATGCAAGATCTCGTGATTAAGCCAAGGTAGTCTTTTGCCACATTTTCTATCTTTCCTACCCAGCGGAATAGCTTGCTTTTGGGCCCTTAATAGTGTCCCTTTGAAAAACTGCCAACTCTCCTCAGTTGTTTTTCCCCTCAGTCTTGATTCCCATGGGACCTGACCTATCAGCTCTCTGAGCTTACCAAAATCCGCCTTCCTGAAATCCATTGTCTCTATTTTGCTGTACTCCCTTCTACCCTTCCTTAGAATTGTGTACTCTATGATTTCATGATCACTTTCACCCAAGCTGCCTTCCACTTTCAAATTCTCAATGTGATTTAACAGTAGGTTGACATTTTTCACTTTTTTTTCCAATTCTAATTTTTCCCAAGCATCTGGATGGGGTGTAGACAAAACTTTGGAACACTGTATATAACCTTCATTTACCTACTGATAACTATGTTGGCTGACTTCAAGGGGTCCATCTTCCTCCTGTGTGCACCCAAGTGTGGGCCTGAGTCATAAGCCATTGAACTCTATGGAAGAACTGCCCATTGACTTCAACAAGCTTTGGCTTGATGCCTAAAAGCACTGGGAAATGAGGGAGCTCTCTCTCTCTCTGGAGTGCATGCAAAAGATCACTTGCTTTACTCACAGCTATGAGTAAAATCACTTGACACACACCTGAAAACTAGGCAACTATGGATCCACATAACACTGGAGTCTCTTGCCCAGCCCCCGCTATTCCCTGGCCTGCTCCCGCTCCCAAACCTCACAGTGTAAGAAAGTTAAAGACAGCTAGCTCCAGAATACCAGGCGTGTGGAGCCCTTGCAGAGTAATCCAAATTATTTCCCCCTCCATAAGTCTATCCACACTATCCTGGCGCAGGCTGGTTGCTGCTTCCCGCAGCTCCCATTGGCTGGGTACAGTGAACCGTGGCCACTGGGAGCTGCGGGTGGCTGTGCCTGCGGAAAGTCAATGTAAATAAACTGTCTCGCGGCCTGCCAGTGGATTACCCTGATGGGCTGCAGGTTGCCCACCATTGCTCTACAGTGTACTAACTTCTTGTGCACTAACTTGCCATGTGCACACTGCTACAATGCAGTGAAAGTCCTGGAGTGCATCTTTAAGCAGGGCTTAATGTACTGCACTATAGCAGGGTCCACACAGTAAGCTAGTGCCTGGCAAGCTGGCACACTGTAGATTCACATCCTGGCTTGCTCCACATTTGTTGCACACTTATTTACTATGTAGACAAGCCCTATGAGAACAACACTGGAAGCATCACATTCATTATGTAGGAAAGATGTCATGTCCCTTTTGGCAGACAACTATAAAAAGACTTCAGTCCGACCCAATTTGTCAATGAAGGTTAAAAGTTCATCTTGCCCTGCGAGATGACACTAGCAGGAAGTTCCACTTTTCCATCTCTCCTATACAGTAAAACCATGACTAGTTTTTATCCATTTCATCTAATTTTTAAACCAAAATACACACTGAAATATCTTGAATTTGTGGTTTAAAAAAAACTATAACTTTCAGTTCAGGTGTAATTGAATTTTTGACATATGTCATATATCTCTTTGCTTATTTTTGATAGATATTTTTATTTTCATTTTAAGCTTTTCTTAGCCATAGGTAACTGTTCTTATCACTGACTACAGAGTGAAATTCTGAAGCTATGGAAGATTTTAATCAAAATAGAAGTATGATGAAGCCAGAAATGACGTTGGTACAGCTGCATCTTTTTACTTTTTGTATTCAGCCAAACATTACACAACTTACGACAGGTAGCCAGAAATTGTATTAGATGTTAATTTTCAAAGAAATCAACTGTATAAAAGCAAATCTGCTCTGATTTATTCTTGGCATGTGAACGGTGAGGGATGCAAAGATTACTCAGCACTTTTATCCTTTCCAAAGTTTCTTCCTTGACATAGTTCATAACCTCTTGAAACAGTCAAGAAAAAAAAAAGTTTAGCTTTTATTCTCTTCTGTGAATCTCCTGTACTATTTCCCTGAGTTTCATCATTGCTCATTGTTGACTAGTCAGTTCCCACACTTGGGCAAACATGCTTCTTCAGTAAGGTTGGTTTGCATATCATATTCCATGGTATCTCAGTACTCCACAGAAACCAAAGTTTAAGGCTGATGTACGTGTCTTAATGATGACAGTAAACTTTTTTGCTACCTTTCTGACTAGATAATTGAAGATAAAAAAAAACAACAACACCTCTCTCCTGCAAGGGATTTTTTGACTCTTGATTCTTATTTACCCCACAGAACTCTCTCTGCCCATGTTGTTGTATGGGTTTTTTCTCTGAAAGCAGGAATTCAATAATCTATTTCTGAAAATATGTTTTTTTAAAGGATTCCCTGAGAGCAGACAGATGACCTTCAGAGATGCTATCACAGCTTTTCCTCTAACTTTGCACATGGATTGTTTGATCAACTTCTTTGGTCTACTGGAAGTTTTTCAGAAATTACAGTATTGCATGAACCCCAATGATCTGGATGGCGAATGGAGTAGAATCAGCAGATATCTGTGTGGCCTGTCATTATTTTCAGCAGGAATACTAGAAATGGAAATTGGAAACAGGTTCATAAACTCTGCACCTGTGCAGAGGACTGGGATTGAGACTCTCTCCAATGTTTATTGGTGTCAGGATTCCAACACAGACAGTCAGGACCATCGGTCAGAGCAGGGGCAAACCTGACCTAGGGAGTAGAGGAGGAGTGTATAGTCAGATTCCAAGCCAAGGTTGATATTCAGAATCAGAGTCTGAGTTAGGTTTCAGGGTCCAAGTCAGGAGACAGTCCAAATCAAGCCGAGGTCAAAGCCAGAAGTTCAGGAGCAAGGAGTGGTCATGGCAGCTACAGGAAATCTGCACTGTTGCCTGGACACCTCCTGGAATACCCCTTTGGCTTCCTGCCCTCTAAAAACCTATTGAGAGCCATGGGTTTGCTGCCTGTCAGACCCCTTGAGCAGGGCCGGCTCCAGCTTTTTTGCCACTCCAAGCGGCGAAGAGAAAAAAAAAAAGCCACGATCGGCGGCTGCTCTACCACACTGCTTCATTCTTCGGCGGCCGGTCCTTCCCTCCGAAAGGGACTGAGGGACCCGCCGCTGAATTGCCGCCAAAGACCCGGACATGCCGCCCCCTTCCATGGGCTGCCCCAAGCACCAGCTTGCTGCGCTGGTGCCTGGAGCCGGTCCTGCCCTTGAGACAAGGACTTCCCATGGTCTGTGTTCACAGCAGGTCTTGGACAGTGGCACTAGCTGGTAACAGCTGCTGCTATGTGGCAGCGTAGAGATGCTGGAAGCTCTGCAGGCCTGGGTTCTAGACCTTCAGGACCTTATGTTTGCATGGCAATCTGAAGAATTGATCTGTGATTGTGACAGCTGGTACTGATAACCTACTGTGGAGTTCCTTAACAGTAACACAACTGAAGGAACAGAAGTTTGCTCCCAGACAAGACATTGGCAAAAACATTCTGCATCAAGAAATTATGGGGGGGTGGCAAGCTCCATTTCTTCCTCAGAAAAATCTTTGGTTTTTATGTTCAAACTTGTCATTCACTATGACATGCTACCTGCTAGTTCTGTCAAGAGAGAAAAGTGATGTTTTCCGAGAGTACCTGTACATGGTGGGTGTGTCTTGTAGCCACAGCTCTCCAGGTTGCAAGATGTTCTGTTCTGAATACACTCTGACAGAGTCCCACACCCCATCTACTTTCGTTGAGGAAAGGCTCAATCTGCTTTTGAAGCATCTGCTCTGGCTATTTATTCATGCCACTGCTGCCCAGTTGTCATAGCAGGCAAAGATATATCAATTTAGATTGTCAATGGCAGGCCAGAAAAGGCTAACTCAACAGCCAAAATTTGGAGAATGTTGGAGCAACTGATATTCATGCATTCAAGATCATGTCCAGATGTGGGAACTCCAGGATGGGAATCCAGTAGGAACAAATGAAATCCACTTGTACAAGAGATAAGATGACTTTACCATTTTCAGATTAAATTCAAATATGGGAGAGCTGGAGAAATTTCTGAGTGGGATTGTATGATGGGATTGCTTGTTAGGGTGGGAGGACAGGTTTTGGCAGCCCTGAGGGTCCCTTCCATTTTATGTCTTATGTTCCTAAATTTCATGCTTCAGGGCTTCAGCCCGCCACCCACAGAGGTCAGGAAGGGATTTTTACCCCACAGTGTATTCTGGGGTTTTTTGGTCTCCTTTCTCTGAAGCATCAGAGATGGCCGTGGCTGGACATGGGACACTGGACTGAGTGGGCCAGTGCTCTGAGGTGGCAACAAGCAGTCTTTCTCTCATGTGCTCCACTGGCAGGCACCTGCTTGGGATCTAACTGATCACTGTGTGGGGTCCTAAAGGAATTTTCCCTGAGGTTAGATTGGGGACTTTTCACCTTCCCCTGCAGCATGGAAGGCAGGTAACTTTCCAGGATTATCTGTCTATATCTTACTTAGCTACTTAATGGAAATCTCTTCACCAGTGCTCACTTGGTGTTATTTGAAAGGCAGGGTGAACAAGTGCAGAATTAAATTGCCTTTTTCTTTAATATATAGGAGATGGTGTATGAACGCAGGATTAAGACAGACAAGAGTGATTCCAAACATAGGGATAGAGTTAAATGAGTAAATCTGTAGTGAATAGCCCTTCTTACTGCATTTAATTAATTCCTAGATTTTGAGGCCATTGTGATCATCTAGTCTCACCTCCTGCATAACAAAGGCCCGGAGTCTTCCCTGAATACATTTCTGCTTCATGTCCAGTAGCTGTAGACCCATATCTAGAGCACATCTTTTTGAAAAACATGTAATCTTGGTGTACAAATTTTCAGTGATTTAAAATCCACCATATCTCTTGGTAAGTTGTTCAAATGGTTCATTGCCTTTACTGTTACGGTTGCACATTACTTCTAGTCTGCATTTGCTGAGCTTCAGCTTCTAGCCACTGGATATTATACTTTGGCCTAATGGATTGAAGAACCCTCTATTAAATTTTCTTTTCCTATGTTGGTACTTATAGATTGTGATAAAGTCATCCCTTCTGGTTGTTAAACTGTACAAACTGAGCTCTTTGAGTCTCTCACTATAAGGCTTGTTTTCCAATCCTTTAATCATTCTTTTGGCAATTCTCTGAAATCTCTTCACTTTTTCAATATCCTAGTTAGACACCAGGACTGCACACAGAATTCCAGTAGCAGTCACATCAATTCCAAATACAGAGGTAATATATCCTCCCTACTTCTAATCGATAGCCTTTTTGTCCAACAATTGCATAAGCCCTTTTAGCCACAGCATTACCCTGGGAGCTCATGTTCAGCTGATTATCTCCATGACTGATCAGATGGGTCTGCACTGTATTGTGGGAGATACAGTCCTCCAGGAAGGCAGGCTCATAGGAGACAAGGACCCAAATTATAACTTCCATAAGGCAATGCATTAGGGAAACACAGTTTAATGTTGTTCTGACTTGGAAGGAAGCCTTTTGGGTCAATTCAGCAAAACTAAATGAAATGAAACATTTTGATTTCAGGAATGTAAAAATGTATTGCTTCAACTGAAAATGTCTAAAGGAAGTGTTTTGACATTTCCAAATAGAATTTTTCTGAATTAACAATCTGAAAATTTCCAAAATTCACCTTTTCCTTCCGTTTCAAGACAAAACAGATGTTGAAATGCTAGAATTCCCTGTGGGATGGAAATTCCAAATTTCACTCAGCTCATAGCAACAAGTATATATGTTGTTGGTTGAGGCTTTATTCTATTTACATCTAAGAAATATAATCAAGCCATGATCACTGGCACCTAAGCAACCAGTAATTTTTATTTTTGTGATCAATTCTTTGTGTGTCAAGATTAGGTGTAATATAAAATTCAGAGGTCTAATACACAATTCTAATAGACGTCCCTCAGAAAGTGTCCTGATTACAAGCAGTATTAAAAGGGACACAGTCATCCTAATTCCTACAGACACTATCAGTCTTAGCTCTGCATAGGTACAATAGGCCCTGTTAGAAGACACAAATCTCAGTGTGTCATTGTTTATAACAGCTGTTAGCAGGGCCGGCTTTACAAAGTGCGGGGCCCGATTCGTGGGGGCGGGGCTTGTACTCACCGGGTGGGCGGCGCTCGAGTCTTCGGCGGAGCTCCAGCCGAGGGAGCGGGGCCGCGGGGCTTGCAGTGCTCCGGCCGGAGCGCGGGGCCCTCTTATGCGTGGGGCCCGATTCCAGGGAATCGGGCGAATCAGCCTAAAGCCGGCCCTGGCTGTTAGTTACTTTCCAAGTGAACAGTGAGTGTGCTTTGTCCCATTACAGAAAAAAGGGGAGGTAAATACTTAACTACACAAAATCGGTTGTGCCTTGAAGTGAAGTCAGTATTGTAATAGCCTACAGTAGTATACTGACTGTAGGACCTTCTCCTCCATTCCTTTCTCTAAAAACATTTAATATGAGGTATTTTTTAAAGAGAAAAATACAGTAGAAAACTTGAGAAGGGATAGTAAACAGAAGTTATATGGGGTATTTTCTACAACTGCAATTACTTTAAAAGAAAATTTCAAAGAACTATATTAAAATAAACCAAAAACAGCAATTTAATTGCTTACATTTTATAGCTTACATTTTACTATAAATGGAGCAGCAACTATGTTGTTGAAAAGTGACATTGTTTGTGAGACTAGCAATGTGGTTTCTACTACCAGGTAGTTAAAAATGCTGAATTGGAGTTTACATTTGATAATTAGTTTACAGTGAGTGAATGGTTCTGCTCACTTTGCTAATGCTCAATGCTGAGCTGTGAGCAAAATGGTTAAATGCAGGGTTTTTTTTTTTTTTTTGGTCAATGATAGTAAATCTATTCCTCTTCTGCTTAAATACTGGTTTGAGAAATCAGAATTATTTTATTTTATAAATACGTAACATTAAAAAAATTAAACTGTTGAGTCCTTTTTCTGACTATTAAACTAGTAGTGTAGCGGCTTAAAGATGGATCTCTTAGCAGTGGGGTTTCATATTACCAGTATGACTTTTCATCAACATGACTACGTCCTTCAAAAGGTTCAGAACTGTCAAATGCAACTAACACCCCCTAATTTCAATTAGAATTTGCAGCTTATTAAATGCTGGGAATTGCTTTTCGGGATGTTGGCTGATTAAACTAGATTGTAGCCTTCTTTTAGAAATACAGCTCTTCCACATAATTCATTTAGAAGCCCCAAGGTTTCTGCGGGGAAACCAAGCAGCTTTAGAAAGCATACCTATTCACCTGACTATGTCTGTTCTATACATTCTAGTCAACTCTGTGACAGCAATGGCTTGAGGCATACCCAACTCAATAGCCCCCCATTACTCACTAGGAAAAAAGTATTGTCTATAAAAACTATCAGTGCCCCTTTTTTCCCCCTTTCAACTTGAGGACGTAGGAGAACGCAAAAGAATTCTCACCTTGGGCACCTCTACATAACTTGAGTAAGGCCAGCCCTGCTTTGTATTATGCAGCAGAGCAGAAAATAATTGTTTCCAAAATGGGCTTATTTGAAAAAAAAATACTATACTGTAACTGATTCACCAAATCCAACAATGAAACCAATGTATTTCTTTCACGCTGAACCTTTACCCAACCTCAACTCTCTTTCACAGTTAGATAGACCCTTCCCCTTGAAAATGACACCTATCGCCTATTATTACAGCTACAGGTTCTTCAGTTTTAAGATGTAGAACTTGATGCTGTTCTTGGAATTTACCCTGCATTGCATCCCAGAGGCAGGGCCGGCACTACCTATTAGGCGACCTAGGCGGTCGCCTAGGGCACTAAGATTTGGGGGGCGCCGGCTGCCCCGGTCCTCAGCATTATTTTGGGGGCAGGACCGGCGGAAAAGCTCGCAGCGCTCCTGGCGGGGGGCGCGGGGAGGGCCGCCCCCAGTAATGGGGGGGGGGGGCGCACAGGGGAACCGCTCCCCGCCCCAGATCACCTCCACTCTGCCTCCTCCGCTGAGCACACAGCCCCCTCTCTAATACTCCTCCAATCGGCGCCGCAAGCCTGGGAGGGGAGGAGAATTACAGCGGCGCCGGTGTGCTCAGGGGAGGAGGCGGAGCGAAGNGGGAAGCGGCGGGGCTCCCGCGGCTATTTAAAGGACCGGGGCGGCAGAGGCAGCTGGAGCCTCGGCCCTTTAAATAGCCCCCAGAGCCCCCCGCTACTNAGGTGAGCTGGGGCGGGCTCCCTGGGCGGGGTTGGCTGCTCTGGGATCTATTTAAAGGGCCGGGGCTCCAGCTGCCTCTGCCGCCCCGGCCCTTTAAATAGTCGCGGGAGCCCTGGGGAAGCGGCAGGGCTCCAGCGGCTATTTAAAGGACCGGGGCGGCAGAGGCAGCTGGAGCCCCGGCCCTTTAAATAGATCCCAGAGCCCCCCGCTACCCCAGGGCTCTGGGGGCTATTTAAAGGGCCTGGGGCTCCCCTGCTTCTACCGCCCTGGCCCTTTAAATAGCTGCGGGAGCCCTGGGGAAGCGGCGGGGCTCCCGCGGCTATTTAAAGGACCGGGGCGGCAGAGGCAGCTGGAGCCTCGGCCCTTTAAATAGCCCCCAGAGCCCCCCGCTACTCCAGGGCTCTGGGGGCTATTTAAAGGGCCTGGGGCTCCCCTGCTTCTACCGCCCTGGCCCTTTAAATAGTTGCGGGAGCCCTGGGGAAGCGGCAGGGCTCCAGCGGCTATTTATAGGGCGTACCGCCGGCAAGGGCGCGGGGCCCGATTCAGGGGAATTGGCTGAATTGGCCTAAAGCCGGCCCTGGCTGCGGGGGGGGCTCCCTGGGTGGGCGGGGTTAGCTGGGTGGGGGCGCGCAAGGTGGAAGTTTCGCCTAGGGTGCGAAACTTCCTTGCACCAGCCCTGCCCAGAGGGGCCAACACATCACTGAGCTTACAACATCCCTTCTTCCTTGTGAAGTCTCAAATGAAGGGAGAAGTCCTTTGGATAAGTTCCCTGGGCTTCACAATAGCAATTTTAGTCGCAATAATACTCTTGGTACCAACACTTAGTTTACCATGAATGAACAGACACACAAAAAAGCTTGCAATGCATTCTTTTAAATTCTGTGTACATGTTATAATGGGGGATACACAAATCATGATACATAAATGCAGGTATTCTGACTGTGCCAGTTAAGTTTGGAAAGCCTTTAAAGAGTCTCACTTCCTTTTAACAAGGAACTAAAAGGAAGTGAGACTCTTTAAAGGCTTTCCAAACTTAACTGGAATGAGCTACATTAATTGAAATACAGCATTACACTAATTAGTACTTCACACCTGCACTGTGATGTCATCTAATAGCATGAAACCAGCTCTACAAATAAATAGCCACCAATATGTTGCTGAGGAAAAACTTTAGGTATAAAAAATAGAATGAAAACATGGCCCCAACAGCTCAAAATGTAACTGAGTCAATGAGGTCTGCTGATTGAGTGTAGTTGAGGTAATATAAATAGCAGGAAAACACATGGAGTGCATTAGGATTCAATGTGGGAAAGGCACTGATACTTATAATTAATAGAAATCAATTTTTATAGGCTATTACCCTTTGTTTTATCTTTAAATCTATTATGCAGGGGAATAAGATTCAAAGTATATAGGATTTTAGTGCTTGTAAAACAAGCAGAGAAAGGTTATATTAGTCAATGTAAAAAAAAAATCAGTGCAATCCATGTTCATTTAAACTTAAAAAGCAAAGACATTTAGCATTAAGATTCTCAAAAGAACATGAACTTCCACGCGTCACAATCATGAAACACTGCACAATGCACCATACTATTAAGCAAATTTTATGTATTTAATAAATATACTTAAATTATGGGAACTGCTCATATGTCAGTTAAATCAGAGCTTGAATCTGTTAGGTCTCTGAATATTACTCCTCACAATACCTTTGTGAGGGAAGTAATATTAACAATTTGTATATGAACAAAAGAAACTGAGCTGCAGCAGAGAAGTTTAAGTGATTTGCCCAAGGTCACATAGTGAGTCATCAGCATAGTTGGTCCCCAGACTCTTAAACTTGTGCTCTGGCCTCTACATTACATTTGCTTTCTAAGTAGAACTTGCCAAGCCTCGTGATTTCTGGTTCATAAGAAATTTCAATTTTTTAAATTTTGGGTTCATTTTGACTGAGAGAAACCAATTTTTTTGAAAATTTTCACAAAGTGGCAATTCTGAAATTTTGGTTTCAGAAGCACCAACACATGATGTTTCTGAAACAAAATATGCTTCCGAGGAACAGGCTGCTGAGTGAAACTTAAATTCTTGCTGCTCTCTGGGCTGCATGGTTGCCTGCTGCAGACCCGGGAGCTGAACCCCAGCTCAAACTGGAGTTCTCAGTACTACCAGTGGGGGCATGGATCAGTGTTCACATCGCACTCCCATCGGCACCTCGCCCGGGACGGGGAAGCTAATGATCCAACCAGAAGAACAAATTCGGTGATGAATCCTGGTCACATGCCACCTGAGGCATGTTGCGCATACACTAAGAAGAAGAAGTACTACCAGTCTCCCTAATAAAATATATGGAGATATACCTATCTCATAGAACTGGAAGGGACCCTGAAGGGTCATTGAGTCTAGCCCCCTGCCTTCACTAGCAGGACCAAGTACTGGTTTTGCCCCAGATCCCTAAGTGACCCCCTCAAGGATTGAACTCATAACCCTGGGTTTAGCAGGCTAATGCTCAAACCACTGAGCTATCCCTCCCCCCCATGTGGATGTGGGAGCGGGAGCCTAGACCTAAAAGCACCAGCTGCAGCTCAGTCTTTGAGACATTCCAGGCTCCTTATGATAAGCTGATGGAAACTGAGCTTCTATTAGAACTGAGGCTCCCAATCTGCATGGTGGGGCTGCTAAGGAGCTGCGGACCATGGAAACGCCATGTGGACTGCCCAGGACCAAGAACCCCAGGTTTCCAGGGTCTGTGGCTCCATAGCAGTCCTGCCATGTCAGGGCTTCCTGCTGTGAAACCAGGAGTCTGGAAACCCTGAGAGCTTCCAGGCGCCTGGCCGCAGAGTTGAAAGTCAGGAAGCCCTGCCTCAGGCCAGGGGTCTTAGAGGCTAGGCTAGGCTAGTGGCTCTACAGAAGCCTGGGGTCCCTAGCAGGGGACCAGATGAGCTGACCAGAAACTATGCAGGTTTTTGACAGAATAATGGACTTGCTTGCAGTCATGGACCTCTCAATTTTATTACCAGTTTTGCAACTGACTTACTGTGAAACCTTGGTGCAGTCACAGCCTCAGTTTTCCCACTTGTAAAATTAATGTAATAGTAAATCCTCAACTGGATAACGTTATGTAAGTCTAAAGTACTACCATTAAATCATTTTCATTACCTAGAATTATTTTTTGAGCATTACAATAGATTGTGCAAATCAAGGTTCCACACATGGAGAGCAGGCATCATCTTCTAAATTAATCAAAATTGTTTTAATAATAAACTAAGCAGTGTTAGATGCTTACGCCTAGACCACTACGGAGCAAATTTCATTCCTCATTCCAGAAATTAGAATTTAGGAGAGTTTTAAAAGTTGAACGTATCTCCAACATTTGCAGTCATGATACCCTAAATGGGTTAGTGCTCTCTAGAAGAAACACCTTCAGTTTCTCCCCCTCCCCACAAGACAGTAATATAACAAGTGACTATGACTGTATTAGAGGATTTTATAAATGTTGCTAACATAAACCTCTTTGTCCAATTAATGATTTTCTGTTGCAGGAGTTGACTACTCTGAAAGATGACCTTTTAATATTAACATATTGATTCGAATGCTTCTGATCTAATTGTAACTCTAAATCTCTCCTCCATATTTCTCTAAGGCTATTCTAATTCTAGCCTATACATGACGTTAAAATCCTATCTACTATATACCATAATTTCCAAGCAGTATATATACTATACATTTTAACAGTGACAATGCCTTAGTTATACTTGTCATTAAAGCATCTTTTTCTATTTGAAGCACCGCACATTCACCATTATTGCCTAAACTGATTTTTTCCTCAAACTGATAATGATGTGACTCTTCAGAGGAAGGAAAATATTGCTTAAACCTATATTTACTGTTTCAAATCCGAGGCCAAAATGCCATCATCAATTATTTCTAATAATGAAGGATTTCAGATTGATCTCTTTTTAAGTGTATAAGGTTTTAGCATAAATATTTTAAACACTGAGAACCATATATCATGTGCATGAGTTACTGTGGATAGAATGGAAAAATTATTATTGTAGCAGTGCTAAAACCTGAAGGCATGGTGAGAGGTAGCAGCAAGAAGCAGTCTCTTCCCTAAGTGTACCCAGACAGGTTCAACACCAGAAGCCTTATCAAACCAAAATAGGACTTGTCTAATCATAACGGGCTTATGACAGAAAAGTAAATTGGGGAATCGAAATTCTCTTTTGCAACTAAGAGATACAAAATTTTAATGAGAATTTGAATAATTTATTATCTCCCCCATAAAAATGTTTTGAATAGTTGGTTAATCCTATTAGTAGTATGATGGAATATCAAGGGAAGAGAATTAAAGTGGTAGAATAATGTGGATATGATGTTCATTTTAATTAAATTAATCCTTCCCTGCAGTGAACAATTTAAATGACTCCATTTGTCAAAAGCTAGAGTTATGGTATTATTGGGTTTAGGATAAGTTTAATATCTTATGGGCACAGTGAAATTATATTATATATAATATAAATAAATGTTTTGGTGAATATTTAGGCCCTGATTCACCAAAGCAATTAAGTACATTCTTAACTTTAAGCATGTGATTAATCCCATTCCTATTCAGCAGAGCATTGAATGCACATATGTAATCTACATCATAAGATTCCAGGATAGTCACTCTGAAGCCTAGAATGTCTGTTGAGTTAATGTGAAGCAGTGGAAACATCTACAACAGTGGTTCTCAACCTGAAGCCCATTGGCCACTTGCAGCCCAATCAGCACACAGCTGCGGCCCATGTGATCTCCTCAGGACCAGACAGGCAGTATTTATATTGTGTTGATGCGTCCCATATAACACATAGAGACCAATAGATTGAAAACCACTGATCTACAAGCATAACTGAGGTCTCTCTTTGTTCAGACTATCACTAGGTTCAGTCTTCACTGGGTTTCACACTCTGTTACCATCCAATTTTTAAATTCTCAGCCATTTTGGCTTTAGGAATTACACCCATGCGGTGTGCAGCTACAGTAAGAGCCCAAGACGATTATGATATCAAAGGGTAATTCAACCAAATCACCACCCTTACACTTCAGCTAATTTGCATCCAACAATTACATTGGTTGTCTGAAGGAGACTGAACAGATAATTGATTACTTGGCCCATCTGCCACAGTTCTTCAAAACTACCCATACAACACCACAACCAGCACCAACACTAACCCCAAACACACACAGCCCCTCACTGTAGCATACTTCCTCATTTGCACCCACACCAATCAGCATTAATTTTCCAGGATTGCCATTCTGTGTGTGACTCTGAAGTTTACAATGTCTCTGACTCAGTGTGAAGCAATTGAAACAGCTACAAGTATGGTTGAGAGCTCTTCTTGTTTAAAATATCAGCAAGTTCAATCACTGAGCCCTATGGGAACCAGATGGAATTTTAGAGTCCAAAGGTTCTGTGGCAGTTGGAATGTGACAGTTGATCAGAGAAGGTGGGAATAACAGCTATGGGGAGGGGGGATAACAGAGCTGGTTCTGCCTCCAGCCAGGGGGCAGCTCTGTGCACAAACTTTAGGGAACATGTACAAACAGCCACATAGCTCACTACAACGTAGAGTATGCAAACAACAGCCTATATGCAGAGGTGACACTAGGGAGGGGCAGGAATGGTCACATGCCCCTCCCCAGATGCCCGGGGGGGACGACACACATTCCAGAGGGGGCAGGGAGTTACAGCTGTGCTCAGGTACCTGCCCTGTCCGGGCTCAGGGGAGTGAGAAAAGGAGGGCTGCTGGGGACACTGGGAATGATTGTGGGGATCATGGAGGGTAAACGGGGGGCAGCATAGGCCAGGGCTGGGAGTGTGGTGGAGTGTGGTGGCCACAGCAAGGAAACAGCCATGTAGCCTGGATGAATGGGCGGGCATCTGTTTTTTTTAAAGATTGAAACAAAGAGAAGCACTGAGCACCTCTCTGGCTTGTAGGAGAAGAGTGGGGTAGAGTCTGTGTATGTAGTGGTAGCCCAATGAATGCTTGCTCACTCCATTGCCCTCCCACCCAGAATCCCAGGTCAGAATTAAAATACCCTGGATTTCCTCCCTCACATGATGAATCCCTTAAGGTTGATTAGGGTAGGACCACAATTCCCAGGGATTTTCTGTTCATGCCATCGTGTCTGCAGACAAGTGAACTTCACCTTGCTAAGGCCCCTACTATTGGGGTTGACAAGAGCAGCTCCTCAAGGCCATGGGACAGCTGAGTTCTCTGGACTGGGGTGTAACTGCTTGAGCTCTCTGGTTGGCTGCTCAAGTGGTTTGAACTGGGACTTCCTAACATGCCCAGTGCCCCTTCCTTGTTTCTTTGCCCCTCTTCTGAATGGGCAGGTCTAAACTGGGAGAATAGGCAGTGTTTAAAAACGTATTTGCTAACATGCTTGAACTATCATATTTTTCAATACAATCTATTTCCTAGTCTAGACAGGGTGGGTCAATGTCATATCCCCACATTCCATTCTTCCCTCAGATGTAGGCTTTAAAGAGGGAAATTGCTCTATTGTATAGTAAGCAGGGCCGTGAGTGTGTTTTCCAGCAATGTGTCTTTTGGTTTTCATTATTCACCCTCTCTCATAGCCTTGAGACAGAAGCAGTTGCGGACTGTAGGCTCCTCTGAGAGCCACAAACCCCTCTCCTGTTTTGCTGGGAGTGTGATTTGTATCTAACGCTGGAAGAGCTGTACAGCATGTTTAGCTGATGGACTCCTTTCACGCTATGCCCTTAGCAGCACATTCCGAGGTGGCACCTCATTGCATATGTAAAGTCTTTTGATTGAAGAAGTCTGGACAGGTCAGGTGGTTTGTTTGCATTAGCACTCTGGTTTCTGTAGGTCTACAGCGTATGCACCCTATTCCCATAGTGGCATTTGGGTGGTCTTGCTATGTAACAAGAGAGCCACTTCCAGCTCACATTGGAGATACAGAAAGTAGCATTGGTGGCAATGTTTTCACTGCAAAGAGTTTGCCAAGAAAGGATAAGGACAAAGTGTTGTTAGCTGCTCTCTCCTACCAGGTGCAAAGTACACAACAGGTGCGCACCAATCCTGAGGGTCACCTTACTGCACCCATCCCTGCAGTGGCTGAATGTTACATGGATACATACCTCAATATTATTTCTATTACAATACATCAATACCTAATAGGAGCTTATAAATTACAAGCTCTGAAAATACTGTATACCGAGTGAGGTGTTAGAAGGTATGCTGTACTGTATACGGTGGTGGGTTGGAAGGTATGGCATATTGTGTACAGTGGGGTATTGAAAGATATGGCATATTGTTGCACTTTGAAAGCTAGGGGTATAATTAATCTGTTGTAATTCTAGGGGTAAAATTGGCCTACTAGATTTAATTCTTTTTCTGTACTACTGCAAAAATATCTTATGGCTTGCATTGTTCCAGAAATCTTCAGCAAACATACAGTTAGTTATTGTTTGTTCCCTGTACTGTAGTATAACAAAAACTAATGAAAAGAGGAATTTAAGGCTTAAGCTATAAAGCAAGCAGGTCAAATGTATAATTGAAGTGACTGAGCAACGCAATAGGTGTCCAAAAGCTGGGCTGTTAAGGAGAACCTGGTGTCTGGTGGAGAGATGCAATAGATTTCCTCTGCTCCCAAAGCCAAAAAGAAAGTAGCAGGTCAGTGGTGATAGAGGAGGTAAACCTGGTCTAAGATGATCACACCATTATCTCTCCCTGGTATTACAGACCTAAGGGACAGCTCTCTGCTTATGCAGCAAACTTGAAACAGCCAAAGGACTCTCTCCAGTGGCAGTGATGGTTCTGCTGCCTTCTGCATCTGCCATATACTGTGCCGGAACCTACTGTGTGGCATAAGGGAAAGCAAAGGCTTCTCGGAGGCAAGGAGGAGACAGAGCATTTGAGGGAAGGGGAGGCGGCAGAGCTAGGCTCTGATATACCCAGTTCTCAACTGGCTTAAGGTCCTTGGGGGATCTTTCCACAGTGGAGAATTAAGCCCAAATCTCTGAAATAGACTAGAGTACTGGATCACTGAAATAAGTGTCTTGGCCTGGTATCCCCATTTATATAGCTGTTGTTACAGGAAAACGGTCTCTTACATTTTTAGCCCATGGCTGGTCTTTTTAAATAAGTTATACAGAAGTAAAGATGGATCAGCTGTCTCTTTGGTTTGAATGGAATATAGCAGGTCCAGGACATAAAATTCTCATTCACTTTAGCAGGGTTCAAAGCCAGCTAGATAGCAAATAAATGACACATTTTTGTGCACTGTCTGAGCAAGACCTTGCTAATTTGCTTCTAAGTCCCCATTCTATTGTCCAATTTGCTGGGCGTTCTCTCCAGACAAACTCTGCCTAGCAGTGTACTTCACTACCTGCTTGCACGCTGCGAGACAGTGCATTTCTCTTGGCAGCCATCTTCCATTGAATTTCTCTAAACCACAAAGTGCAGGTAGAACGACCGAATCTCTGAGCAGCTGCAGGAATTTTTCTGGGAAATGCAAACTTGTTGGAGGGCTAAGCTGCTGCTATTATTCAGAGCTTTCACCCCAATGGCAATGCTTCTATTCCGTGCTGTGTAATGGTCTGCTTGCATCTTTGCCACTAGAATCAGGAAAATTCCTTGACACTGCCTATGAAATTAATATGCATCTAGTGTGCTAATATTAATCATTTGTTATCTTAGTGCTTGGGAATGTGAACGAGGGATAGGACTTCACTCCAAACAGTGTTTTTTATTAAAATAAAGATGGATTATTTTTCTATCTAAACCTCACTTGGTTTGGCTGTAATTATAAAGCTGTCTGCAGTTGTGTTGGCGTTGTGTTGGGGTTATATTTATTCACAAGACTGATTCTGGCACTTTATTCTAAGGTAACAGTGAGCACATCAAAGAAGTAAATGACAGAATGCATAAGAATTTCTGTAAGCGCTCTTTTTTTAAAAAATCTGAAGTGTCAGAGCCAGCAACGTACAAATCGGCCTAAATGCTAGCCATATGTTAGGACAACTTTCTTAAGAATTTTAATGCACGTACGAAACATACAATCACAGTTTTCTTCATGTGTAGCTCTCTTTTACAACTGTCGCCATCTGCTATTACATAGTATCGTAAAACACGACATCAAAAGTAGCGCTAGAAAACAAAACTCCTTTGTCTCATGAGTACCTGCCTTGAACCCTGCTGCATATCACCATAACCTTTACACATTGTGCCCCCTTACTATCAGCAGTTACTAGTCGCCTATGCCCATATGTGCATGGTTTTTTTTAAAAAACAACACCACACATGCCTTTACAAATTACACTTAGGTGACAGCATGGGCTGTCAGCAGGGCTGTCCCTAGCTATTCTGGGGCCCTACGCAGCCCCCCCATGGGGGAGAGGGGGTGTGGGGCCCCAGGCCTCCATGGGGTGGGAAGGGGGTTGGCTTGGGGGGCAGGGGGGAACCACCCCCCAGCACTCACCGGCGGCACGGCTGGGACCGGGTCCCTGCACTTCCCACCGCCGGTGAGTGCAGGCCTGGGGCAGAGCAGGGGTGGGAAGAGGTGGGGCTGGGGCGGGGGGCCTGGGAAAGAGGCAGAGCAGGGGCTGGAGCAGCACGCAGCTGCGCAGGGCACCAGGAAATTTGGTGCCCCAAGTTTCCTGGTGCCCTACGCAGCTGCGTACTTTGCACATTGGGTAAGGACGGCCCTGGCTGTCAGCTACTAGTGTTAAAAAGAATATGCAATCATGTAATTAAAGACAATATCATAAAGCATATTCACAAGGATGGCCAAATTAAGATTGCATGGGCATCTTTAAATCTATCATTTTCTATACTTCTGAGTGCTCCACTTAGCAACCTGAATAATGTTCTTTTAACATGGGGTTTTGTGCGTGTCTGTGTAATATTATGTAATAACATTTTGAATTGTTTCCCCACTTTTATTCCTGAAAATATGGGCTTGACAAAGAGTAAATTGTTAACAAGTAGTTCAAAATGATGGTATATCAGAAAGTAATATAGAAAACAGATCTATGTTCAATACATGACCCTGTTCAAGTTAAAAGTTTTTGCAATGAAGCTATTTATGCCTCTGGATTAGCCATAATTGCATACATGAACTAAAAGTAAAGCCAAAGATCTCTATGATATGGGAAAAAGAAGCCCCAGGTCAGCTCTACAACTACTACTCAGGTCCTTCACTAACACAGAAATTCACATAGGAGCACCATATCAGTGGGCAAGGAGTGGCATCTATGTGAACAAAAGCATCTCGAAGAACTCTAATTACTGTAAGGTAAGTAACCTCTCTTTCTTCTTCAAGCATTTGTCCACACAGGTCCTACTGTAGGTGAGTGACTAGCAGCTACCCCTCAAGGAGGTGGGTGATTGAGTTCCTACCTAATTAATGACTGCAGAACACTATTACTGTAGAAGAAAAAGGGATTCTTCTTCTGGAAACAAGGCCTTTTCCTAGAAAACTCAAGAGCTCTTCGTTGGTACGGATATAAGGAAGATGGAGGCCCCTGTCTGGAAAATTATTTCTATCAGTTTTGGTTCCTCTTTTGTGACAGTGTCTAGAGACCCAGAGGCTGAAGCATCACTGACAGGTCTTCAGAGATTGAGGCACTTCATCAGTTCTGGAATTTCATATGTCATGGCCTTCAGAAGGCAGGTCTTCAATAGTTTCCTGAACCTCTTTTGGGATACCTGATGACTGCAACCATGATGTTCGTCTCATAATCACCACAGTGGGCATAGACCTGGCTGCAGTGTGATAGGCAACCAATGAGACTTGCAGAGCTATCTTCACCACTAACTGGCCTTTTGAAGCCACCGCTCTCAGTCAGTCTCTGGTCTGTTAAGGAAGTCTCTCAGGGTATGTCTACACTGAAAGTAGATATCCGCAGCTGGACCATGACAGCTGACTTGGGTTCATGGAGCTTGGACTCAGGGGCTATTGAACTGCGGTGTAGACTTTGGGCTCAGGCTGCAGCCCGAGCTCTGGGACCCTTCCACCTTGCAGGGTCCTAGAGTGCAGGCTTCAGCCTGAGTCTGAATGTCTACCCCACAATTAAACATCCCCTTAGACTGAACCCCACGATCCTGAATTGGGGTTTTAATTACAGTGTAGACATACCCTCAGACAGTTGTAAAAACTTGTCCCATAGCATAAATACTTGAGACATCACAGACAGAATAGTGTTGCATTTGAAATAGCCTTCAATAGGGCTCAAATACCCTGCTGGGCTTCTTTGGCTTGGCTCCTTTTTGACTGGGAGAAAAAATGGTTGTACACTCTGAAGAATTGCCCACTTGTGGGGCGAAAATTAAATGGCACTCACCATAGATTGTGTAGATCTTCAAAATATGATTCCTGTTCTCCTTTCTTATAGAATTTGATCAGCATTAAAATAGTTAACAATGTGGATATTTAAATCATCATCACTAGACATCTGAGTTAACACCTTACTGAGATGAGCAGAGGCATTTCAAACCTCAGTGCTATTTTTTAGCACTGAGAGGTTTTAGGTAAACATCACTGCATCAGTTACACTCAGTTCATATTTTGAAGCTTTTTTCACACCTTTAAGGGATATAGATGTTGGGTGACCTTCTGTATTGCGCCACAGAGGGAAGGAGGACTGTAGTGGTGTGGGAAGGGAGGGACACAGAAGCCCATTTGTGGTTCACTACTTTGTCAGAAACTCTTGTCTGGCGTGACATATTCATTACACCTCACAAATTGGTGTCATGATATTTATTTAAAAGGTGATATAATATATCATTTTAAATCTAACACCATACTGGTCATTAATGTCACTGTGAAATGTTTGTAACACCTCGGTAGATGAAAATTATAGCTACTCTCTGATATTATGTCCTGGAGACTGTAGACAGACAAAGGTGACAAAACAGGTTTCTTCTATATAAAGGGGAGAGAGGAAAGAAAATATGGAGGCAGATGACCTGCCCAGGAAATAGGGTTCTGACCTCCTGCCTCCAGGTCAGCTAGCAGCTAACCTTCCTGCAGCTTTGTAAGGGGGGAGGGCAGTATGACCCTAAGTGCATCCCAATGCCAGAGGGCAAGGGGCTCATTCGTATCAGGTAATGAGTTTAATCTGGCCTGACCAATTCAGCGTACTCGCTATGGTTATAATCTATATATAAAAGGTATGTAAGATATTGGAAAACTAACTCTCTGATCATTAATGTTCTTGCATGATATATGTGCAGGGTATGTACAAAATATTGTGAATATGTGCTAGAATTATATTCTTAAAATGTGTTTGGCAAATAATGCATAAGCACAGTCTGCCTCAGACAAAGGATTATGTATTTGAGCCCCGTCTTCAGTCACAGACAATGAAGGTCTATTTTTACATATTAGGTAAAGAAACCTTATCAAGCCAACAAGTGGGGGAGGAGACAGCGTGGCGTGTGTCCCTGCAGGTGAAAGAAGCTTTTATTTATCAAAGCTTTTACTTTCCACAGAATATGTTGCAAAAGTTTACTCGTCTATAAAGACGAGGGGCTGAACCTCAAGTGATAAGCAATTGAATCAACTGACTATGTCAATATTACTGTATTACAAAAGTGTATAGAGTGAAGTCTTTTCAGAAAGCTAATGCATGCTGATGATTAACATCATTGTGAAATTTATGCATTAACACCATATGAGGAAATATGGATACTTCATGATACCATGCTTTAAAGCAGGGGTCTCAAACACGCGGCCCGCAGGGCTCTTGCGTTCGGCCCGCCAAGCTCCCCTTGTGCCCCTCCCCGCTGCCTACCCGCGGGATTCCCCTCTGTGGTGCTGCGAGCCCCACGCTGCTCTCTGCAGCAGCCGGCAGCACAGCCCCTTCCGGCCTGGGGGGAGGTGGAAGGAGGCAGATGGCTCCTGCATTGCCTCCTTCCAGGCACCGCCCCCTGCAGCTCCCATTGGCCGGGAACAGGGAACCGCAGCCAATGGGAGCTTCGTGGGAGGTACCTGGAGGAGCGGCAAGAGGAGCACATGTACGCAACCCTGAGCCCCTCCCCCAGGGGCTGCAGGGACACGGTTCCAGCTGCTTCCTGAAACGGAGCAGCGCGGGGGGTGGGGCAGAGCAGGCAAGGAGCCTGCCCTGGCCCCGGTGCACGCTGCTGCCACCCCGGAGCCGCTCTAGGTAAGCGGCGCCGGACTGGAGCTCGCTCCCTGAACCCCTCCTGCACCCCAACTCCTTGCCTGAGCCCCCTGCCGCACCCCTCCTGCACCCCAACCCCCTGCCCTGAGCCCCCTGCCGCGTCCCGCACCCCTCCTGCACTCCCTGCCCTGAGCCACCTGCTGCACCCCTCACCCTCTTGCACNCCCCCTGCCCTGAGCCCCCTGCCGCATCCCGCACCCCTCCTGCATCCCAATCCCCTGCCCTGAGCCCCCTGCCACATCCCGCACCCCTCCTGCACTCCGTGCCCTGAGCCACCTGCTGCACCCTGCACCACCCCTCACCCTCTTGCACCCCACACACCAACTCCTTGCCCTGAGCCCCCTGCCGCATCCCGCACCCCTCCAGCACTCCCTGCCCTGAGCCCCCTGCTGCACCCTGCACCCCGACCCCCTGCCGCACCCCTCACCCTCTTGCACCCCACACACCAACTCCCTGCCCTGAGCCCCCGTCGCACCCTGCACACCTCCTGCACTCCCTGGGGGCAGCGTTGGGGTGGGGACTTCGGGGAAGGGGTTGGAATGGGGCGGGGAAGGGGTGGGAAGAGGTGGGGCAGGGGCGGGGCCTCATGGACGGGGTGGAGTGGGGGCGGGGCCAGGGCCAGCGAGGGGGGGGTTGGTGTCAGTGATGCGGACCTCGGGTCAATGTACTCGTCCTCATGTGGCCCTCGTGGTCATTTGAGTTTGAGACCCCTGCTTTAAAGTCTGGCCAAACAGGGAGAAACCAGTTTCCTCCTAGACAGGAGAGAAGGCGGGTATTTATTTACCTGTCTCATATGCAAGTTAAGCATTATGGAATCAAAAGGATGGAAGCCCCATTTATATACAGGGGGGAGGGAAGGCCACAGGAAGAGAAAAACAGGTTGAGGTCATCCTGCCTCTTGAAACAAAGTAGTTGAACTTCTGAAGATATAAGCAGAGACAGAAGCCATCTGTGGCATCCATCACTAGATAGACACAAGGGAACAGAGCTTTTACAAGCTGAGAAAGATGGGTCCTTCTATCAAGGGGGGAGTTGAAGTCTCTGGAAAATGAATATAGGTAAGAAACCCACTTACACAAGGATTTTTCACCCAGGCAGATAAGAGAAGCCAGCATCTTGTACTTCTGTGGAAGGTCCTGACCAAGGAAAAATCAGACATGCTGGGAAGAAAAATGACTGGTGAAAGAAACCATCTTGAACAAAGCCTATACCGTGCTAGATTTATTTTAGACCTTTTACATGTGTGTTTCCACTTTTATTTCCTGTAACCATTTCTAACTTTTTATTTCTTTTACTTGGCATCACTTCAGATATGGCCTCTTAATATTTTTTTTATTTTTACTATAAACCAAATCAGAGCTGTGTTTGCAGGGAAAGGTAGATTTACCCAGTTAAATTAATAAGCTCTAATGTACTTTTGTCTCTTTACAGGAACAAGCAGATCTTAATATTTCTCTGAACTGTCCAGAAGAGGGCTAGACAACATTGCAGAACACGGGGTTTGGGGAAAATCTGGGACTTGGAATGTGTTCGGGTCACCTTGCTGGTTGTTACCGAGGCTGGTGGAAGCCAGAGTGGGGCTGTAGACAGGCTGCTGGGCCAGAGGGGCTGATCCAGGGCTGTCTAGCACACAGACACTCAGGGTGTGACCTGCATGCTATCATACTGACTATGAGCATCCTAGGCAGAGAGCTCCAGTAGCAAAGCATTGTAAAGCCCCCAGGGTTACAGGGTAAGAGGTGACATAACCCCTCTCTGGTCTGGCTTTCACCCCAGACCCTGTGACAAATGGCTTTAAGCTACATTTGTGTCCTTCCTATCCTGGGCTGCTCCAAAAGCAGTAGAGGCCCCCAGCATATCTTTAGCCTTGGCGGCCTGTCTAATTTACAGCAGCCTCGTGGGCTGCACTGAGGCCATGGCACTGCCCGGAACCTCCTCAGCACTGCATACTCTGGCTCTGCTCCCTCATGTCAAGGTTTGTGAAGATGTCCTCAGAGGACAGTCTTATGGCTGTCCCCTGTAATGCCTGAGCTGGGGGAGTCCTCTCCAAGCTGGGATAAGGGCTTTTAGGGCTGCTTTATACCACTCAGGCCCCTTTATCCAGTGTAAAAGGTCTGGATCAGGGGAGAAGATCTCACCCTTTACTAAAAAAAAAAATCAAAGCTTAAATTCTGGAACACAAAGTGGCAGCATGAGTGGAGGTCAGAGTACACTATATTCTTGTATGCCATTTAGGGCTCGAAGTGATACGATTAGGAGACCTTCTGGGGGCCCATTTAAGATAAACCTTAAAGTTTTTCTAGTTTAATTCAATATTTGAGCCACTCTATTGTACAAAAATGTTTGTTTTGGGCAAGAATCTTTAAATTAGTTACTGTACGCCTACCATATAGAGATTTGACCTTTGCTTAACTTTTGTGCTTGTATTTGCTACAGCATTCTTAATCTCATTGTAATAGGTTACACTTTCTTTGCCTATAAAAAAAATCAATAAAATGTTTTATTTAAAAAAAAGCTTCAGAACTCAATGCAAAAAAAAAATCGACATTAATTCAAAACAATAGTTGAGAAATCAAGCCCTCAGAAGTCATTTAGTGCAACATTAAAGTTGAAAGCTCAATTTCAATACCGCCTCCGGTGCCTATGCCTTAAAATATGGTATGCGTGTCTCTCTCTCCCCTCCAAATTAGTGATATAATCACATATAAGATTAAATTAACAGCTACTGCTCACCTAAACCCAGAAAATAAACCAGAAATTAAATAAAAATCGAACATATAGCTACACTTAAAACAAGGGCTGGATCTTATTGTGGCCCTCTATCTCCAAAGTCTTGCAAAGAAGTTCCACCTTCTTTTCTATTTTTGTAGTGCTAGGGTAATTTTCAAATATAGCTAAGTGACTTTGGTGCTTAACTACAATTTTGAAAAGGGAAAATTGACTTTCATTAAGACTTAGCAGCCTAGGTACATAAGTCATATTTGAAAATGGGATTTTGGTTTCAAAGTTATTGGGGTGCTTTTGAAAATTTTACCTTTGGACTCCGTAAATAAAGTTTGTCTTTGTTTTTCTTTCCCCCTAAATCATGGAGACTGTTATTTTAAACAGCTATAGTAAAATATTAAAGTAGATGGAAGTGTCCAATATGGCTGCCTGCTAACTGTTCTACTCAAAACTCAATGAGGGATCCAGACATCAAACTTTTAGGCGTGGAGTATTTAAAATACACCTCTACCCTGATATAACGCAACCCGATATAACACAAATTCGGATATAACACGGTAAAGCAGTGCTCCGGGGGGGGGCAGGGCTGCGCACTCCGGCGGATCAAAGCAAGTTCGATATAACACAGTTTCACCTATAACGCAGTAAGATTTTTTGGCTCCCAAGGACAGCGTTATATCGGGGTAGAGGTGTACATAAAATGAGGCTCCATGAAAAAGGAAAGAAATGCAACAATGTAGATATAGCTTTGGAGACTGCATGTAAATTCTGTTCCAATTGTCCTTCCATCTAAAAATATTTTATAAAAATTAGATTTTTTGATATTGGGGATATTTTCTGGATTTTTTGGCTATATCCAAAGAATGAGTGTGCAGATAATTTTCCACGGCAAATTTTGGTCTAGATATAGAGCTCTGATTCATTATAGGGCAAAACCGCCCTATTTCAACTGAGTTTTGGTGATTAAAATATCACTAAATAAGGAACAGGGTATTTCTACCTATGCAAGGACATGCTCTGAGTTAGTCTGTCCATCCACAGCAGTTATTAAATGGATCATCATCAGCAGGTTATTCTAATTTACGATTAATAGTCTTTTCAGTTTCTAGCCCTATTGAAATCAGGAAATCTAATTTCTTATCAAGAGCCAAAACATACTGAAATAACTGAATATTTGGTTTCTCTGTGTTAGAAACTAGAGAAACGAGAAAAAGTTATATGAAATAGCCTCCCCTGAGGAGGATTTGTATAGTTTAATTGCTCTGAAGTACTGTACCTGGGGTGGTTAGTAAGAAATCATGAGACAGTGATGAAATCTACTGCATGGCCTAACTTCAATCTGTGAGGCAATAATATCTGTTTCCCATGATAAATTCACATGAGAAGTTTTATATGGATTTGCATGGGACTGTGAGAAGGGTGACTTTTCTGATGTCTTCCCTCCTCTATTTGTATCTTGAATCCTGTTTCTCTCTCTCTTTTTGTGGTAACAGAAGAATGCTCTCAGGTAAGACAGCATATTTTCCTAATAAAGTCAGTGTAAAGTTCTGTTCTCAGAACTGAAGGGCCTGATTTTTAACCAACGCTTCTTGTTTGTGCTTGCAGTTTTGGATGTGTAAATGATGTCTCTGATTTGCAAACAGATATATAGATGTCGATATTATACAAAGTGTACAAAGTTAAAGGCGCAGAAAGGGGAAGAGGGGGCAATTTTCAAAATCTGTCCTAACTGATTGAATTCTGGAGATTTTAAGATATATCTGTAAAAAACAAAACGAAAAACAAAAAGGTTAAACCTAGAGTCAAAGAGAAGGAGGAGGAAAAGAGCAAGCTACAAGTCAAAGAAAAGAAGAAAATCAAGATCCAGAGAAAAAAGGAGCATGGTGTGGGCCCTGCTTTAAAGCCCACTGAAGGCAATTGGAGGTTTTCTATTGAATTGATTTCATTAGCCACTGCATCGGAGTCTATATTATTTAGTGAGCCAAGTGAATATGAGACAATAAAACTTTTGACCCATGCCCTCTATATACTACATGCCCACACATCATCTGTCCCTGAGTGCAAAGGGGAAGGCAGATAGAGCCTCCTCATAAAAAAATGACTCCTACCCAGCAGCAAGGCTTCCAACTCCCTTAGTTGTGAATGAGGCAAGCAGCACAACATGCATCCACTCACCAATATTCTGTTTACCACCTACCTATGGCAGACACCAAGCTAGCGGGATTCTCAGAGCAAAAGATGTATTGATGATGCACAGCTGTACATTTATGAAACAACAGACGGGATAGTGGGCAGTATGATTGACTAAGATTGGTTTTCTGCTTTAGTATTTCCTTAAACCGATTGCTTAGTTAAGTTTACTACATATTTTATGGATAAGATTGAACTGGACAGTTCCACATGGTGTCTATACTAAAGAACAAAAAAAATCCCATGGCATCAGTCACAGCTTTTCTGTCTGCATAAAATCTTTGCATAGGAAATGATCAGACTCTGAGTGAGTCCTCACCATCTTCTGTGATCTACTCCCTTGCTGTCCCATCTCCAGAAATGTTATTGAAACATGGAGACACAAGGTGGGTGCTATAACATCTTTTATTGGACCAACTTATATAAAAGATATGACCTCACCCATCTTGTCTCTCTAATATCCAGGGACTAACATGGCTACAACAACACTGCATTGAACCAGAGATTAATGGAATGCTAAACTGTATTATACTATTCAGCCACTAGGTGGCAATGTATGGAAAAGACCTTATTTAAAGATAACGTTAGCCACACCTGGGAGAGCATTAAAGGTTTTTAGGATGAACGCATCTGGTGTGTATAAACAAGCTCTGTAGCCAGTCCATACCTGGTACAGAAGTATATGACAGAGACCTCCAAGCAGAGGAAAATAAATAAAATAAGA
Source organism: Platysternon megacephalum (assembly GCA_003942145.1). NCBI lineage: Eukaryota > Metazoa > Chordata > Testudines > Platysternidae > Platysternon > Platysternon megacephalum. The sequence goes on along the minus strand of QXTE01000056.1, from coordinate 3,950,537 downwards.
GAACATCAACTTGCAACCTCCTTCCCAATAGCTGTTAGCTAGAAGGGGAAGCAAAATACATGTCAAGAAATACCTCAATCTGTGACAAAATTTGGAGGAAACTGAGTGGTTAATCTCACATTTCCTTTTTCCATAGGACCCCCTATGCCTATTTCCAGGGGAAGTTGATACAGGCTTTAGTTTGTATTTCTCCAAAGGCTAATTTGTTTGGTTTAATTCCATATAGAGCAGGGGAGGGCAAACTATGGCCCACGGGCTGGATCCGGCCCATCAAGGCTTTCAATGCGGCCCACAGGATTGCCAGCCCCGTGGTGCAGCGGGGGCTAAGGCAGGCTCTCTGCCTGCCCTGGCCCCGCACCGCTCCCGGAAGCTGCCGGCACCACGTTCCTGTGGCCCCTGGAGGGGGCGGGGAGGTCAGAGGGCTCCGTGCGCTGCCCTCGTCTGCAGGCATCACCCCCCCACAGCGCCCATTGGCTGGGAACGGGGAACTGCGGCCAATAGGAGCTTCGGGGGCGGTACTCACAGGCGAGGGCAGCGCGCAGCGGAGCTGCCTGCCCCACCCCAGTCCCAGGAGCCACTGCTGGACATGCTCGCCACTTCCGGGAGTGGCGCGGGGTCAGGGCAGGCAGGGAGCCTGCCTTAGCCCCACTGTGCACTGCTGCGACCCCGGAGCTGCTCGAGGTAAGTGGTGCCGGGCCGGAGCCAGTACCCCGAACCCCTCCTCCCTGCCTGGAGACCCCTAACCCCCTGACTTGAGCCCCCTGCTGCACCCCTCCTGCACCTCAACCCCCTGCCCTGAGCCCCCTGCTGCACCCTGCACCCCCTGTCCTGAGCCCCCTCCTGCAGCCCGCACCTCTCCTGCCCCCTAACCTCTTGCCCCAGCCCTACATTCATGGCCCTGCATACAATTTCCCCACCCAGATGTGGACCTCGGGCCAAAAAGTTTGCCCACCCCTGATATAGAGTATTTATGTGAATGTGTATGGTTATATAATGATAGAGATAGACGCACACACATATACAACTGTATGAAACACCACCCAGAGCAAAGGTTTAAGATTCATAATCTAATAAAATGCCTTGTACAACTTGAAATTGAAAAGCATAATTTACAACGTGACCTACACAAAGACCCTGTTTTGAAAAAAGCATTTAAATGGCTTGAATAAATACAGAAATCTTTCCATTATTTCTGGGATGAGGGATAGATGATTGTTTTTATAATAACATTGGAGCAAAAGATGACAGTATCACGTTATGAAAGACCTGCAATTATTACTGAAATCCTCTAAATTATGAATTCATCCTGAACTAACCACAAGATTGCTCTGTATTGCTGTATAACTTCAGGAACCAAGTTGCTATTAATGTAGAACTCGTATATAAATGTTTGTAAAATTTACAAAAGTAAAGGTAATAAATTATTTTCAGATCCTATATCAGTTAGAAGGCATAAGTATAAATTAAAACATTGCACATAAAGACTTAAAAGTAAATATTTCAGTTATTTCCTGGCAAGTCTTAAGTTCTGGCTTCCAGATTTCTCTGAAATAGTTGAAAATATCAAATACTGTAGGAAAATATAGAAAACAATAGCTTTCAATGGAGAAAGTGCCTTGGGAAAAAAGAAGGGATGAAGGAAGATACATGCTTAAATACAACTGAATGATTGTAAAGGCTATTTCTTGCTTTCTTTAGTGTTACATGAACTAAAATAAGGGGAACTTTCAATTGTTAAATTATTTTACTTCGGGAAATTCTTTTCTCCTGCTTTCTCCTTAACTGATCCCTTTAAACTGATAATTTATCAAAAACACAGCCAGTCTTAAGGGAAAATAGGACCCTGGGCAAACTTGTATTTTGGCACCCCTGGCCCCCATGGGCATGGTGCCGCCCCCCATTACCCCTGGCCCCCATGGGTGCCCCCCATTACCCGTGAGCTCCCCACCTCCCCTTTGCCCCAACCCCTACACTATGCCTCCTTCGCCCCAATCCCTGCACTCCCCCTCCTGCGCCCATGTGGGTAAAACTGACCTTGATGCAGAGCAGCTGTCATTGCTGCTCACTCCCTCCCTTGAATGCTGCTCCTCTGCGCACCCCTAGGGGACTGTGGGGGCGGAGGGCAAGGAGTGATGTCAGGGCTGCCTGCATCCAGGTGACTTTCCCCACCTGGGCTGCATAAGGGGAGGACAGGAGAGCAGCAGCCCTGGTGGGGAAAGTCACCTGGATGAACAGAGCACTTAGTGTTGCTCCTCACGTCCCCCCTCATAGCCCCTAGGGAGAAGCGGAGGAACATTGGCGGGGGGGCAGCAGTATCTGTGCGTCACCGCTCCCCCTCCCTTTTTTCCTCTGGCAGGAGGAAGCAGGGAGAAATCTGGGTGCCCCCCAATGTGGCGCTCTTCTGCCAGCCAGGAAAAGCTTCTGACTACACCAGCAGTGTGCACCTCTGCGCTGCCACATGGTGCCCACTTGACCATGGTATGCTTTGGCAGTCGCCTGGGTGGCCCACCCCTAAGGCCGGCCTTGTCTAAAATTTCATTTAAATTTCTTCTTCTTCTCCCTAACGCTGTATTAGGGAAATCATTGTTTGTTGCAAGAGAAATACATTATACAAATAACTTTTAATGTACATGAAGAAGGAACTGCTTTTCAGATATACAGATCTGTATTTATTCCACACAAATATTGTGTTACTAATTTGGGAATCTAAACAGGTTGTTTGGGGTCAGTTTTTGTTTCTTTTGTTTTTCTTTTCTTTTTTTAAATCCCTTCAGTTTACATTTTAATAGGAGATCTACCAGCTAGATGCTTTTTCCACCTACTAGGTCAGATATCTTTGTATAATGCTATTACTAATCTTCACAGACTTAAAATGTAACCTTGCCCATTTGGCTCAAACATAGGATAGCTTGGTTTACCTTAAATGAATTTATCCTCCTCCATTAAAAGCACTTGCTTCATGTAAACAACATGACACTATTTTGCAAGGGGTCTTACACTCATTCTTTTGGTTAGTTAGCCATATTCTAGAAAAAAATGCAGTGACCTCTTGTTTCTTTTACATATCAATAACATTTGTAGCCTTCCTTCCTAAAATGGGATAATCAAATGTCATGCTTCATGGTGTAATACGATTATTACAGGGTAAGGAAGGAATGTCTATTTCTATCACATACAGCACTGCACAACTGGCAAGCCCCAGTTTCGGGGATGGGTTGGTCACTAGCTCACTGATTTAGGACGAATTCCTAGTCCCAGTGAAGTCAAACTCAATATATCATAGTGCAAACTTCTCAAACTTTTAAAATTATGTTTATATACACAATGTAACTTCCTATATATTTCAAGGTGTATAAAAGATGACACCTTGTAGAACCACATAGCATATAAACAGGAAGCCGCATACCTTGCGTCTGCTTCAGTGGAAGATAGAAAGCATATTCCTTACTGCTGGAACGATGCAGGACAGATGCACTGAGAGGACATATGGTCTGTTCCTGATCTAATGGGGAAAAAAGGGAGAAAAAAATTCTTACACTTCAATGTCACATTCAAGGAGTGAAATTCACTGGAATTTGAAATGTGATCAAATGAGTTCTCTAATGAAAGAGCTTCACAAATGAATGTTCTTCAAAGTGTACTTTGAAACAGGAGGTGACATTTTTGAAGGGTCTCCCAGTGTTTTAATCACTTTCCTTAATATGCTGAATGTAACTGTAGATTTAAACAAGGAAATCCTGTTAAATATCTTTACAATAAGAGAGACAAGGTAGATGAGGTAATATTTTTTATTGGACCAACTACAGAAGTTGATCCAATTGAAGATATTACCTCACCCATCTTGTCTCTCTAATATTCTGTGACCAACATGGCTACAACAATGCTGCATTTACAAGAAGATACATATTACCATTTTTTTTTAAATCAAAGGTTAAAAGTGAAAATCTTCTCAGTTAGAAAGGTACTCAATGCACAAAAGAAATTGCCTACGATCCAAACATTAATTTACTACTCATATGACTCACAATATCACACTCCTTATTGTATGCTACCATATTCTGGATATAAATATTTGAAGACCAAGGCAAGTAGGTGGATAAAGAAACAAAACAGCTGATAGTGTAAAACATGTAAGCCCTGACAACAGCAAGTGAGCTGGAGCTAGCAAAACTGCAACATGAGGAAGAGATGCTGCAGAGGTTAGACAATGAGAAGATGCTGTTGCTGTGACAACAAGAAGTAACTGGATCAATTATACAGGCTCTGATCAGTTACTAGTCCATAAAGATCCTGCATATTTAAATCATTGTTAGTATTTTCAGATGCAGTGACATATTTCTATTTTACATTTAATCCTGAAAACATTTATAACCAGGCAGGGTAGCTGGACAATTTACGGGTATGTAACCAATAGAATAAACCCACCTGACCAGGAAGGCCTGTGGTGCATTTACAGGCATGGACATGGTGCACAGTTATGATCTGATTTAGGTAGCTAAAATACTGAGAGAGAGGGTATTCTGGATAAATCAACAATCATATTGTAGGTAGTGCAGCCTAATGGCTAGAACTGGACTGGGATTCAGGGGATCTGCATTCTCATCCCAGCTCTGCTACTGGTCTGCTGAGTGACCTTAGGCAAATCACTTCCCCGCTCTGTGCCTCAGTTTCCTAATGTGGATAATGATGCTTACCTCCTTTGTAATGTACTTTGGGAGCTACAGATGAAGAGTGCTATATAAGAGCTAGGTGTTATTATTGTTAAAACTATTTCTGAGGCATGCACTGAAGACTTGTAAGTCTAATCATGTGCCTGGGGTCTGAGCCTCTGCAGGAAGACATAGCATCAGCAGATCGGTACCTAGCTGACAGAGGTGATACTTAAAAGGAAGTAGCAGGAAAAGCCGGGGGGAGTTAATTCTAAGAACCTGAACCAAATGGATTGATTGTGTTCAGTGAATGTGACATGTGTGTGGACACGGACATTGAGAATGATGAAATGACCTAACAAGGACAAGATGATGTTATACAGCCACTGTCTTAAATTACCTTGAAGGTTACTCTGGAGTGTGATGTGGTCACTGTGGAATCAGAAGCCAAGCCTGAGCACTATTATTACTTAATTAAAAACTGAAAAGCTATGTGACTTACTCTGAGTCTACAATCTGAATTAATTTTATGTATTTTTTATATTACCATATGACCCAAAATGTGCTAGGCACTGTGCAAACACAGAGGAAGAAGCAGTTCCCACCTCAAAGAGCTAAGTTTGCAGAGACACAAAATAGACAAAAGGGTGGGGGACAGGGAAACACGATACAAGCAAAGAGATCTGGGGGGGACGGGACGGGACAGGAATACATTTTATTAGCTACTGAATTTTTCTTGTTTTTTTTTAAGTGTAAATATACTGTTTTTGTGGACAATACTATATTACTGAGTTTTCAAAACTAATTCTAAGTACTCAGATTAAGAGAGGGAGAGAGAAACTGACAGCCATTTAGAAAGAGATCCAAAAAAACTGACATGAAGGAAGGTCACTGCAGTGTATGGCAAAGATGTCCAATTTCACTAATTTAAATAAGACTGACTAACTGAGTGTAGTGAGGATTACTTGAGGGAAGGAGACCTAGCTTTTGAGAGTGTGTCCATGCATTTGCATGTGGATGAATTGATTTTCCAAACTTGTAGGAAAGAAACAGAGTTTAAATCAGACAAATACATTTTACAGCACCACTAGTGTACTGAGAAGTGAGACTATTAACTACAGATATATAGACAAATGCTCTCTCTAAACAACAAAATTAACAGGAATGTGCCTTCATTATCCAGTCATTAAAGGACACTGATTTCACCTCAGAACCGGAGAAAACAAAACATGAATAAAACAAAGATAGTTAGTATATCTCCAACTCTCCTGTGAAACAGGGTATTTTAAAACATCCCACTGAACTTCAGCCTATTTTACCTGATGGGGGCCACACAAGTAAAAACTGTCTGACTGCACCTAGAATGGGTGACTGTGAGGCTATTTTAAGGATACCCAAAGCAGAATGGGTGGGAAAAATGTACATGCTTTTCTTAAATACAATGTCAAGTTAATGGTATGGCAAGCCATTTTTATTACATCAACATACTGCAGCGGAAGGAGCTAACTGTTTTGTAACCTTACTCTGTAAAACTGAAGGAACCTCCTAATTGTTTCCCCAAGTCTGTAATGCGTTAAATTGATTACAGCAAGTTTCTCTCATTTGAAGCCTTCTTGCTGTGATCAGGATTTTGCAATGATCACAATAACCTTCACATAAATATTTATTCAACACTAAAGTTATTTTTCACAAAACTGTTCAACTAACCTCCGTGGATATGGTTATTGTAAACTAATTATACCATGTGAAATTAAAAGCACTGGGCGATACCTCATGATGTCCTAGAAATGTGCGTATCTTATCATAACCACACTTATTAGTGGTGGACGTGATGGTCGCAATTATGCCAAAAACAACGCAACTAATCTTAGCACTTTTATTTTAAATTGATTAACCACTCTCTAAGTTGATCTGAAAAAATAGTGAATTTCTTTATATCTGTGTTAATTTAGGCCAATTCTGGTGTACAAAGATGCTGTGATATTTCCAATATATTTTTACTGTAAGAAATATAATAGTGATAGATAAGTTGGAATGTGCACATTTGAGGTAGGCTGGACATGTGATAAGAATGGGAGAAAAACAACCAGCAAAGAAAGCATGGGAAAAAGAGGACAGCAAGAAAAGATGTGCAAGACCACGGTTACAATGGAGAGACTCTGTCAAGAGAAGTTTAAAGAGAAAAGGACTGGACCTCCAAGACCTGTCCCGTGGACCAGAAAAGAGTGGCAAAGAATCGTAGTCACCTCCACTCCCACGTAAACAGGAAAAGGAGTCAAGAGATGAAGTGAAGTGATATTTTTACTGTAAACAAACAATTCTTTAGGTCAGATTTCCTCTATGAGTTCAGTATTTAGTTCAGTTAAATAAATGAATAAAGGGGGCACGTAAGTAATAAGAGAGCAGTCTGAAAACACGTCTAAAACAAGTGGCAATTTCTGCATGGAAATGAGATGATAGAATTGTACACACAGTAGCTCAATCTTGAAAATACTATTAGCTTTAGTAATCCACAGTATGAGCCAACTATTTTAATGTCACTGTGAACAAGCCCTAGCTAAATGCCATCTCAAATATTGGTACAGGAGATCAGTTTTGCTTAAGATAAATATACAAGTAGATAATGCTAGATCCCAAAGATGAACCAATTACCATCCTCAGATGATTATTAACTAGCACTGAGACTTGAATCTTTTAGTTGAGCACAGATCTTTAGTCATTTGGGTAGATTGCTTGTAAACACTACAGTAGAAACTCAGAGTTACGAACAACTTGGGAATCGAGGTTGTTTGTAACTCTGAAATGTTCGGAACTCTGAACAAAACGTTATGATTGTTCTTTCAAAAGTTTACAACTTAATACAGCTTTAAAACTTTACTATGCAGAAGAAAAATACTGCTTTCCCTTTATTTTTTAGTAGTTTACATTTAACATTACTGTACTGTATTTGCTTTTTTCCCCCTCTGCTGCTGCCTGATTGTGTACTTCCAGTTCCAAATGAGGTGTGTGGTTGACTGGTCAGTTCGTAACTCTTGTGTTCATAACTCTGAAGTTCTACTATAGTTAATTTTTTCCTGAAACTTGGAAATATTTTACTCATGAAGCTCAGTGGTTTCAGTGTCAGAGAAGATGTTCCCAGATGTTGCTTCAAAATTTGCCATTGATGAGTTGATGCAGAGAAAAATACATAGATGCTTTGAATTACATTGAAAAATTCAGCAGCCTCACTAAAAGCTGATGCTGCATCACTGAATGAGATGAATGAGAACTGCATAGGACAAAAAGAGCTTGAGGTTTAACTCTCGAATCCATGCCTGCACTCCTCTGTTCTTTCCTCTCATGTTGGCACCATTATCGTAGCCCTGACCTCTCATGTCAGCTATCGCAATTCCCATCTCTTCCAAGCTTTTTAAGAAGCACATTTGTCATACCAGCTCCTGTAGTATCATCAATGTCAATAAATTATAGAAAATGCTCTCTGACCATCACCATTGCAGGCACATTTTCACTAGGTTCTGTTGTTGTTACAAAACACACTATTAAAGTCATTTGTTCCATACGGCTGATGTCAGGTGTGCAGTCCAGAATAACAGAGTAATATCTTGCTGACTTCAGATTTGCCACAATCTTCTGTTTGACTTTTGTTGCATTTAACTGTATGATCTCATTTTGAATTGTTTTTCCAAGGTAGTGGTGTGTGTACATTTCTTGGGTGGTGACTCTTCTTAGATGCTCCTGGAGTACAGCATCAAACTCAGCCATCAGCTCCACAATTTTAAGGAAGTTTCCATTGTTTGGCACATACAGCTGATCTGAAGTGCCACGCAGTGCTAGGTTTTGGGTAGCAAGCATTCTCACAATGGCAATGAGCCTTTTCAGAACATTTTGCCAGTAAAGAGACTCTGATGCAATCTTCTCTTGATGCTGATCATCTATGGTGGCCTTTAACCTTAGTCTCATCTCAAGCTCTTTCCACCTATGGAATGCTCTCTGGTGATTTGCTGCCTTCTCATGGCATGCCAGATTTCTAGCCAGATTTTTCCAGTCCTTTGTTCCTGTAGAACCCAATGTGGCTGGAACATTAGACTGCAAGAGTTTGCAACAAAAACAGTATGCAGCATTCTGGGTTTTTGAGTACATAAGCCATGGCCTCTCAACTTTGTCACCACTGGGGATTTCACGCCAGTAATGTGTTGGATGGAAACTTCTATTTTCATTGTCTTTGGGGAACATGAAGTTTTTCACTTGCTGTGGCCCATGCAGTACAAGGAAGTCCCTCAGGCTACTGCTCAAGTGGGTCCACAGTCCTGGATCATCTAGACTTAAGGAACTAAACTCTGCAGCAGCTGTTTCTTGCGCCTCCACCACACTCCTCTCTGATCTACACTTTTCTTCAGGAATGTGCATGGTTACATCCATTTGAGATGGAGATATGGATTCTGCGGTAGCTGCCAGGTCACCTGCACTCTAACTGGAAGATCAGGCATCTTCTCATCACTCACATCCTCACTGAGGCCAGAAGGCTCACCATGAACATTTGTGTCTATGTATCTCAGGAGAGCTCCTTCCTGCTTAGATAGAAAAGCTTCCTTTGCTTTCTTTCTTTTTCTGAATGCTGCCCCAGAGGGGCGTTTTCTTCTTTCACTCATGACTGCTGTTCTGTGCCAGCTATAGTGGCTCTCAACACTCAATTGAAGGGGACAAATAAGCAGGCTGGTAGCAGGGCCTGAGTGAGGGAAGATATCAGTGTCTTAAGGGCCTAACTGGCTCCTACTACTTCAGTTGACTGCCTGTCCTCCTCAAGTGGGTTCAGGGAAGCAGCAGGAAACAGGAAGCTCCCTCAGAAGCTGGTGTTAATCAGTCCAGGCTCCTGGGGGTGCTAGAGAGGTACATACGAGGCTTCTCCTCCTCTCTCTCCCTGCAGCTCCTGCTGCTTTCTGTTATTCCCTCTCATCTTTTCTCCTGCCTGCCTGTTATGTCTCTTGTGCCCTCCTTCCTCCAGCACAGCACTCCACCATCTCTGTGCATTGTGATAGACCCAGGCCAGTTGGGTACAACACAGTAGTAGAAGGCAGATATACTGGCCACTGGATTAGCAGTTTTCTGTTCCTTGACTGACCAGAGCAGGGGGTGCTCCAGGCTAATGAGAACACCTGACTCCAATTAATCTGTAAAGAGTCAGGTGAGGCCATTGAGGTAATGTGAACACCTGACTCTAATTAAGGCCCTTTTTGATACTATAAAAGGGCTCACTCCAGTCAGGCTGGAGAGAGCCAGGGAGCCAGAGGAGAGGAAGTGTGGCTGAAGGGCTGGTTAATGAAGACCCCCTCAAGCCATCGGTAAGGGAGCCCTAAGGTAAGGGGGAAGAAAAGAGAAGTGGGAGAGCTGTGGGGAAGTGGCCCAGGGGAATGTAGCAACTCTGGCAGTGAAAGGTCGGCTGCCAACAGCTGCTGCCATTAGGGTCCCTGGGCCGGAACCCGCAGTAGAGGGTGGGCTTGGGTTCCCCCCAACCTGCCACTACAGAAACACCTCCTGGGAGGGGAAGTCAGGCCCCTGTCAGGACAGGAGGCTAAACTGTCCTGAAATAAGCCCCTAGGGACAACAGAGACTGTGGGAGTTCTCTCACCAACCTCCTTGCTGGCTTATGATGAAAAGGGCTCAGTAGACTGTAACCCTGGCCCTAGAGAGAGAAGAGCTACGTGGAGGGTCGCAGTGAGCCACTGAGGCTAGCATATGCCGCCTAGAAGCGTGGGACCCACGGGGACAAGGTCGGAGCTCTGCCACAGCATCTAGAGCAGAGAGAATACATATGCACCAGCAGCAGACACAATTTTGTACACTCTGGGTCCTAGTGGCGCCCGCCCCACAGTCTGGCACCTGAGGTGGCTGCCTCAGTTCGCCTCATGGTAAGGCCAGCCCTGTATAGACAATTGAAGTGAAATGTTGGGCCCACTGAATTCAACACAAAATTCCCATTAACTTCAGTGGAGCCAGGATTTTCATCCCTGGTACATATAAAAGTTTTATGGTTTCACTTTAAAGCTAATATATTACCTGAAAGGCTTCAGGGTGTTAAAATGTGTGCTCTTACATGACTAAGCCTACTACTGTAAACTACAATCTATTCCTGTTCAATAAGACAGATTTATTTACAGACCTGGGTAGATCTATTTGTTTTTGGTTGTCAGATAGCAGTCATTTCTACCCTTAGGATTAATATTTTTCAAGAAAATAAAAAGTTTAAAGAATCACTGGAACTAGTGGCCATCACTCTCAGGGCTACAATAATAAGGGCTTAAGTCTCAGTGATCATTCAGGTGGTTTTATTACTTGATATGCTACTAAAAGCCAATGAGACCATTCATTTTAATGCATAAATTTGTCTATGTTCCAAAAAAACCCAAACCCAAAACAAGCCTCCCTCTCAAACCCAGACTTTGCATCTAAAATATTTGTATTTAATTAACCCCAGAGGCAGGATTATTACTAATGGTGAATACTGTGGCAGTTTTGTATGGACATTTCTGATTCATTTGTATTTTTCTAATTGTATATCTTCATTGTCGTAGGAGCTCCAACAGCCAGGATAGGCATTTCAGTTTAAATCCGATTAAAATAAAATGTAGACCTATCACATCATTCTCTTTTGTGAGAAGTTTGAAAAAATATATTTGAGAATAAAAACTATTTAAAGAGAAATTTAGAAAATCTGTTATGAGACTAAAGCCTCTACTTTCTGTTTATGGAAGATGCTTTTGTCACAAGTGCACACACTACCTGAAATTAGCAATTCAAAGATACCTGATTCTGCATTAAAGTTTGGATCTCAGAGCCTATGACCATACTTCAAATAGTTTTGAAGTACCATTCTCTCTGCACTTACATATATTGCATCTGTACCAAGTGACCCTAATGTTCAGTATACCATTGACTGAGTTCTATTTTCAGGTATGCATGAACAGCTCCCACAGAAATCAAAAGTTAGTTGCATGTGCATTTCTGAGTGCTGAATTTGGTACCACACTGCGCATTCAGTATATGACAATATTGGCCTCAGTCTTGAAAACACTTATGTGAGTGTATTTACACACACATAAGTAGACACAATGAAGTCAATGGGACTACTCACCTGAGTAAAATTAAACATGCTTAAGTGTTTGCAGGGTCAGGGCCATTATGAGTAAAGAAATATTTTGAATGAGAAGATAAATCTTTCTATTTTTAATGCTTTAATTTTCATTATCCTAAAGTAATTCTGAATAATAAAACAATTCAGCCTCATAATGAGTATAATACTTAAATGAAGAGAAAAGGTTAACATTACAGTATTTAGGGGATTGGGGGGGGGGGAAGGAGGGGATTAAATTCACCTGCTGTGACAAGGTGATCTCTCTCTATAAATGAGAGATTAACAGACTCCTACTCCATGCACAGGTGCAGCAAATCACAAAATGTCACCTGAGACTCAAGAAGACAGATAAAAAACAGGAACCTCAGAAGAGTCAGGCTAGCCAGGGAACAAAAAGCTGACTAGCAAGCCTAATGTCATTTCAGAATAAGGTCTTTATGGAAACTTTTGTTGCTATGGCAATGGTATTTATACTAAATACTAAGATAGATGAACTAGAGTGCCTAGCATTAAATGAGGATATTGATATAATAGGCATCACAGAAACTTGGTGGAATGAGGATAATCAATGGGACACAGTAATACCAGGGTATAAAATATATAGTAATGAAAGTAGGTTGTGCGGGCAGGGGGGTGGCATTATATGTTAAAGGCAGCATAGAGTCAAATAAGGTAAAAATCTCAAATGAAACAAACTGCACCATAGAATCTTTATTGACATAATTTCCATGCTTGAATACAAAGAGTAGAGCAGTAGGAATATCCTACTGACCACCTGAACCAGGATGGTGACAGTGATTGTGAAACACTAAGGGAGGTTGGAGAGGCTACAAAAGCAGAAAGCGCAATAATAATGGGTGACTTCAACTCTCCTCATATTAACTGGTGTGGCAAACCCAGGACAAACAGCTACAAAGGGGGGGTAGTAAGTAGTCCCAGGGGGATAAAAAAACCTCTCCCAATCCACTGAGGAGAGATAACCAGGGGGAAATAAGGTTCAGCTGGAAAAGGGTTACCAGGGAACTAATTAGGTTCAGCTGGCTCCAACTGCTGAAGACCTTTTTAAACCCTCCCCGGTGTGGAAGGGGGGGAAAAAAAGAGTGAGAGAAGCAGGGAAGCTGCCAGTAAGGTAGGTGCAGCAAAGCTCTGAACCCTTCCGGCCAGGAAGGCTGCACTCTGTCCCCAGGGGGGGAGAAAAACAAGAGCAAGGGACTGACTGAGGGAAGGAATAACCAGACCCTGTGCTACCTACGAGGGTTTGCCTTGCCAAGCCTCCGTCTCCAAGGCTAAAAAGGACTGAGCTAGCTGAGGAGAAGGAGGTACTTTGCCACACGTGGTGTCAGGAGTGGGATGTGAGTGAGGCTCTGTGGCAAGCCATCTCAAGGCAAGGTAAATCACTTAAAAAAAAAAAAAATAAATAAAAATGGAGGACGTAGTGAAGGCGTTGATACAGGCCACTGCAGCCCAACAAGAGGCTACCCGGGTACAGATGGCGGCCCAGCAAGAGTCAGTACGTGTCCAACAGGAGACAAACCACTTGCTGATGAACCAGGCGGCCCAAGATCACGCCACCCTGAATGAAGTAGTGAACCAGTTGAAAGCCCTGACCACGCTGACGCACGGGCCCCAGGGGACCCGGCCACTACGGGCAAGCAGCTATTTACAGAAGATGACAACAGATGACGATATAGAGGCCTATCTCCTTGCATTCGAGAGGACGGCACTGAGGGAGACCTGGCCCCAAGACCAGTGGGCAGGCATCCTGGCTCCATTTCTGTGTGGGGAGGCTCAGAAGGCCTATTTCGACATGACCGCAGAAGCAGCTATGGATTACCCCCAGCTGAAGGCGGAAATCCTGGCGAGGTCAGGCGTGACGCCGGCCATAAGGGCCCAGCGCTTCCACGAGTGGAGGTACCGGGACGACAAAGCGCCGAGGTCCCAGCTATTTGACTTGATCCACCTCGCCCGGAAGTGGCTGCGCCCCGAGACCCATGGGCCGGACAAGGTAGTGGAAATCCTAGTGTTGGACAGGTACATGAGGGGGTTGCCGCCGGACATACGAGGGTGGGCCCGTCAAAATGATCCCTCCTCTTATGATGAACTAGTTGCCCTCGTAGAGAGACACTTAGCAGCCCAAGAACTTTCTCGGACCACCGGGGAAGGAAGGCGCCAGAATCGGAGACCAGTCTCTGCGCCGAGGCCCCGGTTTGCCCTAGCACCCGGCCGGACAAGGGAGGGGAGAAAGGAGGCGGAAGAGCCTCCGGCGGTCCCGGAGAGACTTGAGGACTGGGGGAGAAAGACTCGGGAGATAAAGCCCAGCAGCCCGAAAAATAGGGGGCTGCCCCGAATGGGGTACCGATGTTATGCCTGTGGCGATTTGGGGCATATCGCTGCCCAATGCCCGAATCTAGGAGAGCCTATGCAATGCGAACTGGGAGATATGGGGGGACCATGTGATCTAGTGAGTCTAGTCGGGGTTGCGATGGTCCCTCATAGATACACTAGGCCCGTTAAGATGAATGGTATAGAGACCACAGCGTTAGTAGACTCAGGAAGTGCAGTCACATTAGTCTCGGGGAAGCTGGTCGGGCAGGGCCAACTATCCCGGGCCAAACGCTCGGGAATATCCTGTGTGCATGGGGATGTCAACTATTATCCGACCCTCCCCGTGAAAATAGAAGTTCTCGGAAACCTCACTGAGTGGACGGTGGGAGTAGTTCCGAAACTCCCCTATCCTGTCCTTATCGGCCGAGACTTCCCGGGGTTTAATAGCCTACTCCCCGGGGAGGAGGCGGAAGAAAATAATGATCCTGGGACCCAGGGTGTGGCTCCGATGGTTAATCCTCCTCCGGCCTTCCATGAATTTAGCCAGGATTTGTTCTCCCTGCCGGGGAAGTCCAGGAAGACTCGGAGGAGACGGAGGGCGGATAAAAAGAGGGGGACGAGGGTCCTGACCCAGTATCAGAAGTCTACGCTTGTAGGGGAAAGAAGGGGCTCACCTGACAGCGGGACTGGGTCGGCGACCAACAACCCTATCACCGGACCTGGATCCCCAGGGGCTATCCCCGAAGGGGAGGCGGAGGTAGACCCCCCCGAGTTTGGACAAATGGGGACCGCACTCGGGAATTTTGGTCAGGATCAGGCCAATGATCCCATATACCACAATATTCGTAGAGAAGTAGTTGAGGTAAATGGGGTCCCTGTGGAGGGGAGAGTTAAGGGCCCAGGGCCATATTATATAGTCAAGAATGATCTACTATACAGAGTAGTCCGGGTCCAAGAGCAAGTCATAGAACAACTCTTGGTCCCACGGAGGCATCAGAGGGCCATAATGGATCTGGCCCACAGCCATCTGTTTGGGGGCCATCTCGGGGTAGATAAGACCCTGGATCGGATCCTGCAGAGGTTTTTTTGGCCCGGCATTTATGCGGCGGTCCGGCGATATTGTACGTCCTGTCCGGAATGCCAGATACATGGGCCCCGACCACACTTAAGGGCCCCTCTGGTACCCCTGCCAATTATCGAGATCCCATTTGAGCGAATAGCTATGGACATAGTAGGGCCATTGGAGAAGTCAGCCCGGGGCCATCAATACATTCTGGTAGTACTAGATTATGCCACCCGATACCCCGAGGCCGTACCCCTACGGAATACCATGTCCAAGACCATAGCCAAAGAATTAGTTCAGATTTTTTCCAGAGTAGGAATACCTAAGGAGATCCTGACAGACCAAGGGACCCCCTTTGTGTCTAAGCTGATGAAGGACCTATGTACAATGCTCCACATACGGACCCTTAGAACGTCGGTCTACCATCCTCAGACCGATGGCCTTGTTGAACGCTTTAATAGGACACTGAAGAACCTGCTACGGAAAGTGATAAGTCGTGACGGAAAAGACTGGGATGCCCTGCTGCCTTACTTGCTGTTTGCCATACGGGAGGTTCCCCAGGCGTCCACTGGATTCTCCCCCTTCGAGCTGTTATATGGTCGCCACCCCAGGGGCATACTGGACCTGGCTAAAGAAGACTGGGAAGAACAGCCGAACCCGGGGAGAAACGTTGTTGAACATGTGCTGCAGATGAAAGACAGAATAGCCCAAGTCGCCCCCCTTGTGCGCGAACACATGGAGAAAGCCCAAGGGGCACAACGGGCAAACTACAATCGCCGGGCAGCGACCCGGAAGTTCCAGGTGGGGGACCGGGTGATGGTGCTCGTACCCACGGCCGAGAGCAAGCTCCTGGCCAGGTGGCAGGGGCCGTACGAGGTAATAGAAGCTGTAGGAGAAGTTGACTATAGAGTCCGCCAGCCGGGTCGCCGGAAGCTGGAGCAGATCTACCATATAAATCTGCTGAAACCTTGGCAGGATAGAGAAGCTCCGGTGGTTGCGCTGGGGGCACCATCCCCTAAAGGCAACCAGCCCGACCTGGTGGGAATATCCTCGGAGTTGACCCCGAAACAACGATCAGAAGTGATCAGCCTGATCAAACGTAACCAGGATGTGTTCTCGGAAAAGCCAGGCAGGACTACGGAGGTTCACCATCACATCCTCACAGAGCCTGGAGTGAAGGTGAACGTCAAGCCCTACCGGATCCCGGAGGCCAAGAGAGAAGAGATTAGGGCAGAGGTCAGGAAAATGCTGACCTTAGGAGTCATCGAAGAATCTCATAGCCAATGGTCCAGTCCCGTGGTTTTAGTGCCTAAGCCTGATGGCAGTATGAGGTTCTGCAATGACTTCCGCAAGCTCAATGAGGTGTCCCAGTTTGATGCATACCCCATACCCAGGATAGATGAGCTGATTGACAGATTGGGAAAGGCACAGTTTATGTCTACTCTTGACCTTACCAAGGGCTATTGGCAGATCCCCCTGGCCAAGGCTGACAAGGAGAAGACGGCCTTTGCAACTCCAGAAGGACTATATCAGTATACTGTTCTCCCCTTTGGGTTGCATGGGGCCCCCGCTACTTTCCAACGGCTAATGGACAAACTGTTGCGACCCCATGGAAAGTACGCGGCAGCCTATCTTGACGATGTCATCATATATAGCCCCGACTGGGAAACGCACGTGGGGAAGGTGGAGGCGGTCCTGGACACCCTGAGGAAGGCAGGGCTGACAGCCAATCCCTCCAAATGTTCGATCGGATTAGCTGAGGCCAAGTACCTTGGGTATATAGTGGGGAGGGGCGTGGTGAAGCCCCAGCTCAACAAATTAGAAGCCATACAGAAGTGGCCCCGACCACTCCGGAAAAAACAGGTCAGAGCATTCCTGGGGTTAGTGGGGTACTATAGGCGATTCATTCCCCACTTCGCCACCAGGGCATGCCCCTTAACGGACCTAACCAGAGCTCGGGGCCCAGACATCGTAAAATGGTCTGCTGCAGCCGAAGGCGCTTTTGTGGATCTGAGGACAGCCCTCTGCACAGACCCCGTACTAGTAGCCCCAGACTGGGGGAAGGAGTTTATCCTACAAACGGATGCCTCTGAAGTAGGGCTGGGAGCGGTGCTTTCCCAAATGGTTGGAGAGGACGAACACCCCGTCCTCTTCCTCAGTAGGAAGCTCCTCCCTAGGGAACGGAAGTACGCTGTGGTGGAGAAGGAATGCCTGGCGGTAAAATGGGCCATCGAAAGCCTCCGCTATTATCTGCTTGGGCGGAGGTTTACCCTTGTCACGGACCATGCCCCTTTGCAGTGGATGCACCAAAACAAGGACAAAAACGCGAGAGTAACGAGATGGTTCCTGTCGCTGCAACCCTTCCACTTCACAGTAAGACATCGGTCGGGAACCCAACATGGCAATGCGGATGGCCTGTCGAGAGTGCACTGCTTTCCGACCCAAGTAGCCCAACCCCGTAGTGTTGAGCAGGGGGGGGGGTTATGTGGCAAACCCAGGACAAACAGCTACAAAGGGGGGGTAGTAAGTAGTCCCAGGGGGATAAAAAAACCTCTCCCAATCCACTGAGGAGAGATAACCAGGGGGAAATAAGGTTCAGCTGGAAAAGGGTTACCAGGGAACTAATTAGGTTCAGCTGGCTCCAACTGCTGAAGACCTTTTTAAACCCTCCCCGGTGTGGAAGGGGGGGAAAAAAAGAGTGAGAGAAGCAGGGAAGCTGCCAGTAAGGTAGGTGCAGCAAAGCTCTGAACCCTTCCGGCCAGGAAGGCTGCACTCTGTCCCCAGGGGGGGAGAAAAACAAGAGCAAGGGACTGACTGAGGGAAGGAATAACCAGACCCTGTGCTACCTACGAGGGTTTGCCTTGCCAAGCCTCCGTCTCCAAGGCTAAAAAGGACTGAGCTAGCTGAGGAGAAGGAGGTACTTTGCCACACTGGGTAAATGTCACCTTAGGGCATGATGCAGAGATGAAAATTTCTAGACACCATAAAATGGCTGCTTCCTGGAACAGCTAGGATAACATTTAACTTCTAAAAGGGGAACTATACAAAAATGAGGATGCTCATTAGATGGAAATTAAAAGGAGCTGTCACAAGGATTAAGTGCCTGCAAGCAGCACTGGGACTATTTAAAAACAGCCTAATAGAGGCTCAGACTAAATGTATACCTCATATCAGAAAATACAATAAGAGGACCAGAAGAGAGCCACCATGGCTAAACAGCAGAATAATGGAGACTGGTAGAGGCAAAAAGGCATCCATTAGAACTTGGAAGTCAAATCATAGGAAGAATAATAGGAAGGAGCACAAGCTCTAGCATGTTAAGTGTAAAAGTATAATAAGGCAGGCCAAGAAAGAATTTGAGAAACAACTTGCTAAAGACACAAAAACTAACAGTAAGAACATTTTAAGTACATCAGATGCAGGAAGCCAGTCAAACAGGCAGTAAGGCCACTAGATGACAAAGGAACACTCAAGGAAGACAAGGCCATTGCAGAGAAGCTAAATTTATTCTTTGCATTGGTCTTCACTGCAGAGGATGTGGGGGTACTTTGCCCCTCCACCCCTCCCCACCCCGCTCCTCCTCCATATCGCCTCTGGTGGGGCAAGTCCCCCTCCTTGCGCTGTGCGGAGAACCAGCCCCGAGTCGGAGTGCTCAGCTCACCAGCAGCCTGGCCAGCAGGCTCTTTCCTTCCCCCACTGCCCCGGCTGGGCTAGCACCCCAGAAAAGCCCAAGACCCTCCGACCCGGGGCACTGGCCAGAAGGAGCCAAGCCCTGCATGTGCCAAAGCCTCGCACAGTGCTGGCACAGGGAAGCCTTTCCGCCCCTCAGCTAAGCTCTGGAGTGGCATGAGGGGAAAGAAATTTCCAGCCTGTACATGCCCCGACCCCAGGGAGTGAGAGGGTTCTTCCTTCCCCTGGGGACCCTCCCCTGCTGAGCCGCCTCTCTGGCTGGGTGCACTGAAGCCCCTGCAGTCAGGTTCCTGGGCCCTGGTGCACAATGCATCCTTAGGGCTTAACCACTTCCTGCCTGCATTGTAACTGGGGGACAGGAGGCGGACGGGTTATGTCGGTGGCCAGAAGCAGCCTGGAGGCGTTAGCTGCCTTTATACACTGTGCAGGCAGGAAGGGACAAGCTGCTTCCAGCCACAGGGGTGAGGGGTGGGGGAGAAGGGATGAAGAGATGAGCTCTGAAAAGAATGGGCCAGGTCATCCCCACCCCGCCTCCTCTGCCACTGGAAGCAGCTTCTGTCCCTTCCCTCCTGCACAGTACTGAAAGGCTGCTGCTGGCCACATTCTGAGGTGAACCCTGGCAGAAATCTGGAGAGGGGAGCATGTGACCCTGCATGACCCCTCCCACGTGTTGCCTCAGGAAGACATGGCGCCAGGTACCAGAGAGGTGGGTCTGTCCCAGGGGCCCAGCCAGAAATGGAGGGTGGAGAGCGCCGGGCAGGGAGGGTCGGGTTGGTCGGTAACGCCCCCGTGTAAGAGAGGTGTATGGGAGTGAGTGTGTGTGTGTGTGTTTGTGTGTGTGTGTGTGTGTGTGTGTGACCTCTCCCTGTGTGAACCCTAAAGCCTTAAAGATAAGAGGATAAATAAAAAGAATCCAACTATGCAGTATTTCTTTTTAACTGGAGCACACTCAACTTGATGTTAATTTGAACGTTTGTACTACATAGTTCTGATTGATTGCTGTTGAACTTGCTTGAATACGAATAATTTTACCAGGTGTCCCATATTCAGCATAGGGAAATATGTTCACCCTAATTCAAACAGTCTTCAAAGTCCCAAAATATAGTCCATCCACACAACCCATATTCACCTCTGGTGTCTTCTGCCAGTCATAGAATCATAGAATCATAGAATCTCAGGGTTGGAAGGGACCTCAGGAGGTCATCTAGTCCAACCCCCTGCTCAAAGCAGGACCAAACCCAACTAAATCAGCCCAGCCAGGGCTTTGTCAAGCCTGACCTTAAAAACCTCTAAGGAAGGAGATTCCACTACCTCCCTAGGTAACCCATTCCAGTTCTTCACCACCCTACTAGTGAAAAAGTTTTTCCTAATGTCCAACCTAAACCTCCCCCTCTGCAACTTGAGACCATTACTCCTTGTTCTGTCATCTTCTATCACTGAGAACAGTCTAGATCCATCCTCTTTGGAACCCCCTTTCAGGTAGTTGAAAGCAGCTATCAAATCGCCCCTCATTCTTCTCTTCTGCAGACTAAACAATCCCAGTTCCCTCAGCCTCTCCTCGTAAGTCATGTGCTCCAGCCCCCTAATCATTTTTGTTGCCCTCCGCTGGACTCTCTCCAATTTATCCACATCCTTCTTGTAGTGTGGGGCCCAAAACTGGACACAGTACTCCAAATGAGGCCTCACCAGTGCTGAGTAGAGGGGAATGATCACATCCCTCGATCTGCTGGAAATGCCCCTACTTATACAACCCAAAATGCCATTAGCCTTCTTGGCAACAAGGGCACACTGTTGACTCATATTCAGCTTTTCGTCCACCGTAACCCCTAGGTCCTTTTCTGCAGAACTGCTGCCCAGCCATTCGGTCCCTAGTCTATAGCAGTGCATGGGATTCTTTCGTCCTAAATGCAGGACTCTGCACTTGTCCTTGTTGAACCTCATCATATTTCTTTTGGCCCAATCCTCTAATTTGTCTAGGTCCCTCTGTATCCTATCCCTACCCTCCAGCGTATCAACCACTCCTCCCAGTTTAGTGTCATCTGCAAACTTGCTAAGGGTGCAGTCCACACCATCTTCCAGATCGTTAATGAAGATATTGAATAAAACCGGCCCCAGCACCGACCCTTGGGGCACTCCACTTGATACCGGCTGCCAACTAGACAAGGAACCATTGATCACTACCCGTTGAGCCCGACCATCTAGCCAGTTTTCTATCCACCTTACCGTCCATTCATCCAGCCCATACTTCTTTAACTTGCTGGCAAGAATACTGTGGGAGACTGTATCAAAAGCTTTGCTAAAGTCCAGAAATAGCACATCCACTGCTTTCCCCTCATCCACAGAGCCGGTTATCTTATCATAGAAGGCAATTAGGTTAGTCAGGCATGACTTGCCCTTGGTGAATCCATGCTGACTGTTCCTGATCACTTTCCCCTCCTTTAAGTGGTTCAGGATTGATTCCTTGAGGACCTGTTCCATGATTTTTCCAGGGACTGAGGTGAGACTAACTGGCCTGTAGTTCCCTGGATCTAGGGCCTTTCTTCTGTCCTAGCTTGCTTTTTGCCAAGCAGTCACAGCAGTCCTTTCTAGCTGGAGTGATTCCTGCCCTTTCAGCAGGAACTTCCCAGTCTTCCTACGTTGAGTCCTTTTCTCCCCAGAAGAGGATCCAACATTCTCCTGGGGCCATCTAGTCTCTGGTCAGGATAGGTCAGAAGGCAAACCCCTCTTCTGCTCCCTGGTCTTCAGCCTTCTCCAGCCCCTATCTTTGGCTCTCTTTCTTGGACCTCAATTTAGAACTCTCCCAGATGCTGCCCTACCCTACTAATCAGGTCCAGCTGTTCTGTCACAGAAGAACTGGACCCACTATCCTTAAAGGGACCTGCCATCCTGTGACAAATACATTTTAGCAATATTACAATTCATATACATTTATACACCATACTGAAAATTATATTTTACTGAACATGTATGCCCAACTCCTCAAAGATATTTAGGCACCTAGCTTCCATTGATTTCAATTGAAGTAGGCACCTAGTTACCTTTGAGGATCTGGGCCGTAATTACTAAATTATTAAAAACTGAAGTTTTATAGTCATGACACTGCTTATGCAGCTAGAAATTACTTCCTTTGAAAATATATTAGAAGTAGGCTTGCATACAGAAGAAAGAATGCCACTTTTTACCAAAAAGAACAAAAGGAATTGTTACTGTTTCTGCAAAAAGCAAGCCAAAGCCTGCACAATGCTGTTCTGAAGAAGGCTTGGATACATAGCTCAGTTATCCTACTGTGACTTTTTTATTTATTTATTTATTTCCAGTGGTAATTCATTGAAGAACTTAACCAGGTTTTACATATTCAAGACAGATTTTAGAGTTTTTTATATTGTTTTATTTTGTACGATGGGCTCTACAGTGTTAATCCGCTCAAAGAAAACGCCTTACAGTTCTACTGTAAAAGACTACAGGAATGTTAGTTCATTATTTCAGGTCCACTACTGTGTAATTAATCCAAGGAAAATTGGAGAGCAAAAACTGAGTCTAAGGTGCAAAAATCAAGATTAGAGTTTTTCTAGGACAGTTTACTTCTACAACAGGTTTCACTGAGAACCTCTTTGGAATAAGTTAATGCTCTATAGTTAAAAATATTGCATCCTATTTAAACAAGGAAGGTTTTTGTGAACTCAAGGCACAACTCAAGTATGTCAGAATGTCACAGTTCAGTAGTCTTTAGTATCCATTTTAAGCTATGTAAATGATTTCTGATGGGACTCTACTGTGGAGACGAATGCTTGTTCTCATATTAGTTTTGTGAAGAGTGTAATAGATTAGCATTTTACAAATAATAGCTTGGTGCTCTAGTAGTATTAAATATGCCATTTGGCACTATATACTTAACAAGACTTGCAGCTTGCTTCTTATAATTGTTCTGTTGCTGTGCAAATCAGAAGAAATAGTGACCTGCATTTTACAGTAGTGTAAAACATGCTGTATTCTATGAAGTGAAATAGAAACACATAGTATCATGATTGCCACACACATCCTCTACCTCAAGAAGTAGGATTTTCAAACTGTGGCCAGCATACTGCCTATAATTCACAAATCACTGGCTGATCATGTACACTGGCTGTGCTCCTTCAGGCACCCCGGGGTCAATGAAGAGCCTGAATGCCTGAGGGAGACAGCTATTAAGGAGAAAGAGCAAGCCTTGGACCACTGCAACCAGGGGCGGCTACAGGCACCAGCGCAGCAAGCGCGTGCCTGGGGCGGCAAGCTGCGGGGGGCGGCCTGCCGGTTGGTGTGAGGGTGGCTGTCAGGCTGCCTTTGGCAGCATGCCTGCGGGAAGTCCGCCGGTCCCACGGCTTTGGCGGTAATTCGGCGGCGGGGACGCTGAAGGCACGGCACCGGCGGACCTCCCGCAGGCATGCCGCCGAATCCGCGTGGCCAGCGGACCGCACGCAGGCGTGCCGCCGAAAGCTGCCTGACTGCCATGCTTGGGGCGGCAATAACCATAGAGCCGCCCCTGACTGCAACTATAAGAGAAGGAAGAGTGTGTGACGCTGCACCCCATAGTCTTAATAGTGATATTATGATATGATTATGACATAATTATGATGTATTTTATCCAAGATAAGTCATGTGAGGTGTCATTGGAAAAGTTATAATTTGCTGAATATGATTATCCTATTTGTATGCATATATCATTTTTGTATCTGAAGTTATGAATATTGACTATGTATCTGTATTCCAAATGTAGTTAAACCTAGATAATGCCCACAAGACAAGATGCTTTCAGTCTAGATGGTGGGTGGGGAAGGGCCTATCCAGGGCAATGGGCCATTAGGAAAAAACAAGAGGCCTTAGGAGAAGCTTATCTCCCACCTGGTGATGAGCCTTCTTAAGAACACTCCAAATAGCCCGTGAGTAATGGCTGCTGTGACTCTACAAGGACATGTGATCAGACCACACGATTTTGGAATCCATCTTGTGATGTCAGTATTTTTTCACAAACAGGTCTGAAAACCAAAGCTTTGAAACAAAGGGTTCTCGCTATATGCAAAAGCTATATAAGGTTGGGAGTGACATCATCTGGTGTTCTTCACTCCCCACACAAGAAGACTTCTGGAAACAACTGAGGAACAAAGACTGAACTGGGGGAAGTGCTGGACCCAGGCTAAAGGGATTTCTAGCATGTAAATGAAACACATGAGGATTCCAAGCTATAAAGTGAGTGCAGCTTGCCCCTTAAGAATCTGCAGCCAGCTTATATCATCTCTTAGAGTGAGAATCTGCTAATTCATATCCAATCTATTTTGTATATCAAGCTTAGTTTGCTTTTTTTGTTTATTTGCTAGGTAATCTGCTTTGATCTGTTTGCTATCACTTATAATCACTTAAAATCTATCTTTTGCAGTTAATAAACCTGTTTTTGCTTTATCTAAACCAGTGAGTTGGAGTGAAGTATGTGGGAATCATAGCTCAGGGGCAAAGGCTGTTGCATATTCCGCTCCACAATGAGGGAGGGGGGTGAACCTTATGAGCTTATGCTGTACAGTTCCCTGTGCAGCGTAAGATGGTATAATTTTGGGTTTATACTCCAGAGGGGGTGTGCGCCTGGGGAGCTGGGAGTTGCCTTAGCTGTAGCCTTCCTATACAGGGCTGGTCAGAGAGCCTGCATGTAACTGCAGCTGGGTGTGTCCCTACCTGTATGTATGCTGGTAAAGTGCAGGCTGGAGGGCTTTGCAGCTTGTCACAGCAGCATAGTGTGAGAGGCAGCCCAGGCTGGTGGGTCAGGGGGCTCAGTGGTACCCCGGTTCCAGGTGGCACCCCGGGGGGAACCTGTCACAAAGTGGATGCTTGTCTCTCCAAGAGGAAAAGATTTGCAAGTGGTACCAAAACTTATGGGACAGAACTAGGTGCTTCCTCGATGAGATAGTTCAGAGAAGTGAAGAGGTGTTTGGGAGCAGGGCAGATCGTGTAAAAGCAGGAGACCCAGAAGACAAGGGACACCAGGGTGGGAAAAGGGAGCAGGAGACTAGTAAGAGAGGGGGGTAAAAGAGGGATTGGATAGGTTAAGGAAGCATGAGACTAGGCACAGAAGAGGTGCTGATGAGATTGGAATAAACATGTGTAATGTGGCAAGGGAATGAAGAAAAAGGAGACAAAGGGATTGGTTAACTATTAGGAAAGGAAATTACAGTAGAACCTCAGAGTTACGAACTGACCAGTCAAACAGACCTTATTTGGAACTGGAAGTATGCAATCAGACAGGAGCAAAGTCAAAAAAAAAAAAGAAAAGCAAATACAGTACAGTGCTGTGTTAAATGTAAACTACTAAATAAAAGGAAAATTTTAAAAAATTGACAAGGTAAGGAAACTGTTTCTGTGCTAGTTTCATTTAAATTAAGATGGTTAAAAGCAGCATTTTTCTTCTGCATAGTACAGTTTCAAAGTTGTATTAAGTCAATGTTCAGTTGTAAACTTCTGAAAGAACAACCATAACATTTTGTTCAGAGTTAAGAATATGTCAGAGTTCCGAACTACCTCCATTCCCAAGGTGTTCATAACTCTGAAGTTCTACTGTAATTTGATTTAATGTTAAATGTACACACAGAAGTTCACCAAGTACTACAGTTACACCAAGGATGGTAGGTTTGTGAATGAGACTGATTGGAAAGGGAGATGTTCCATGAGAAACTTTTTTAAGAACATGTCTACACCTTTCTCTAGGAAATGGGTTCAGTGTACATAATGCTTCTAAGTAGTTTGGAGCATACATGTGAAATGAAGCCCCAGGGTTTCATCTGGTTTCATCATAAGTTGATGACCTAGTCCTCAGGCTTTAACTTCCAGGTTAAAAGGGGGAAAAAAAGCAAAGAAAGGAAGTAGTCAGATGGTGTGCTGTCCTACGTTCCCTGTAAGCTGCGTGGCCGCGCAGCAGCCTATTTAGCGCTTAGGGAACCTGCCCAGGGACTGGCTGGGGGAGGGGCGCCCCTCCCCCAGCCCCCAACCTGCCCTGGCCGAGGCGCCCATCCTGCAGCTCGGACCTGCCTGCGGCCAGGGCGCCCCTACCCGGCAGAACCCAGCCGCGGCCGGGGCAGCGCGGCCCGAACCCAAGCAGCCTGGCTGGAACCCAGCCGTGGCTGGCGCAGCCTGGACTGGACCCAAGTGGTCCGGCCTGGACCCAGCCGCAGCTGGTGTGGCCCGACCCGAACCAAACCCCAGGTGTCTGGCCTGGCCCAAACCCAGGCAGCCCGGCCCAAACCCGGGTGGCCCAGACCAGACCCAGCTGCGGCGGTGCAGCCCTGACCCAGCCAGGGATGGGATGGCCCTGACCTGGCTGTGGCGGCCCAGCCCAGACCGGCTGCAGCGCCCCTCCCCCAGCTCAAACCCAGCCCCAGCTGGACCTGCCAGGGCCGGAGGAAGGGTGCCTATCCTGCAGCCCCAGCCCCAGAGGTGCCGCAGTGGGGACAGGTACCTCTCCCCCCAGCCCAGGTGCTCCTGGGGGGAGTCCTCTCTCCCCGCCGGAGCACCCTCCTGCACCCCAAACCCCTCATTCCTGGCCCCACCTCAGAGCCCCCACCCCCAACCTGAGCCCCCTCCCACACTCCGAACCTCTCGGCTCCACCCCCACCACATTAATTTTGTTATCTGCACGAATATGGAGGTGATGTGTGACACATCACCTCCATATTGGTGCACATAACAAAATTCATTCCGCACATGGGTGGGAAAATTTAGAGGGAACACTGGTGCTGTCTCAAAAATGGAGCTGCATTTCACCTCAGTAGTGAATGGATACACTTCAGTGATTGGAAACTTTGTTCAACTGAGTCAAAGTGCTTTGAGGTCCAGAATGAAAAACACTCAACCAAGACAAAATGGTTCTTTTTGCCAGACACTGCACAATTTTTACCCAGATGGAAGGTGCTAACGGAATTGAAGAGCCCTGCTATAAAATGCAAGATCCCAGCCAGATCGTGGGGTGGGAAGGATTGAAGACAAAATTCTGAAGAGTAGGGATGGGCTAGAACAAGTTTGACTGGAAGCTCCCTGTGGGGAAAGTAAGTGGAGGTAGGGTGGGTGTGGGTGTGTGAGGGGGGAATCAAGCGACTGAGGGTGAATCTGAGCCTGAGGTGGGGTGGGATTTGGACAGTGGGTTTGGGGGGAGATTAGTAGGAATGTAGAGGGGAGATTTGCAGATTAGAGAAGGAGGAAATCACCCCTCTATTATAGTTTGGTCCTGGACCTTAGTCCCTAATGGTTGAGGCCCTTTTGGAGCAAGGTCTGGCTAGAGTTCGTTTCTCCTAGGAATCAAGGCCTGAATCCACAAAGGCACTTAGGAATTGTAATTGCTCAACGTTATGGCACCTAACTTTTAGGCACCTAGAAAAAACAACAACAGGAACTACGCTGCAATACACAAAACCTGAGTTAAACACCTAGACTGCTATGCAATGAATGGGGTGAGACAAGCACCTAAGAATGGGATCACAACAGCCAGAAACAGTAGGTGGGGAGGCACTTAAAATAGCCAGTGGGAGATGCCAATGGTGTGTCCTAAACCCTGCCACTCTTGTGGAGAGAAATGCCTATGTCCAGGCTGCAAGGAAGCATCTCTCTCTGTTAGCTATCCACGAATGGAAGCCCATCTCCTGAAGTCAAGCAGCATAGGCGCCTAAGTAGTTTCTTGTGGGAATGACTTAGACACCTGCCTTGCTCTGCACAAAACAGCCAAAGCAGGAAGTGCTGACCTTCTAACTTTTAGCCCAGTGCTTAGAGTGCTCACCTGGGATGTGGGAGAACCAGGTTCAATTCCCCACTCTGCCTAAAGGGGACAAATGATTTGAACAGGGTTCTCCCTCCTCTTAGGAGCGTACTCTAACCACTGGGCTCTGGGCTATTCTGATGTGGGGCTCCCTCAATCTCTCCTGTTTAAGCTGTTCCACTGCAGATAAATAATGAGTGACTGGAGCAAACGGACTAGACCCGGGGAGAGACAGAATACCACTCTGTTAGACTGGTGGTTAGGGCACCCATCTGGGTCCAATGAGGTCCAGCTGTCAGCTGCTCCCTCCAGGACCCACAGCTCATAAGGTAGGTCAGGTTTTTTCTTCCCTTCCAGGGAGGCTAATGCCTTCCTCTCCTTGAAAATTACTATTACATTATTGCTGCGGTAGGGTACCTACACCCTGTCACACATGTATTGCTTGCATATACCCCAATGTTGTTCAGCATGGTCACAGAACCAGAAGACATACTTTAAGAAGCTGAGAAATAGTATACAAAAGTAACACTGAAGAATTCAGCTTTAGCCAAAATAAAGATTTCAAATCTAGCTCTTGTATGCAAATTATGGATTTTTTTCAAGGTCTCTATTTGTCCCATCCCAATTTGCTTTTCAGTGCTGATATGTTGAGAGGTTCCACTGCAGGATGTATTAAAAAACAGCTATCTTGTTTTCTCTGATCTCCAAATGATTTATTTGTAGGTGATTGATCTGAATTTCACATCTGAAACTGAAAGGGTCAGATGTCTGCTATCATTATGACAAGAAACCAGCCATCACAGAGATTTAGTCTGCATTACTCCCCTATTTATTGAGTTAGCTACAACCTGTCTTTAAAACTTCCATTTGCTAAATGACTTAAGCCATCAAATATGTTAAAATGTCATTTATGTGAACACTACATTTCAAGATGAGATAGTTAATGACTAATCTCAATAAATCTCCAAAACTGTTCTTGCCTGGACAGTATTATGGCTGAATTCATAGATTCCAAGGCCAAAAAGGGCCATTGTGATCATCTAGTCTGACCGTCTGTATAACATAGGCCATAAACATGCCCACAATAATTCCTAGAGCATGTCTTTTAGAAAAACATCCGATCGTGATTGATGGAGAATCTTCAAAAAAGAACTAGATAAATTCATGGAGGATAGGTCCATGAATGGCTATTAGCCAGGATGAGCAGGGATGGTGTCCCTAGCCTCTGTTTGCCAGAAGCTGGGAATGGGCGACAGGGCATGGATCATTTGATGATTGCCTGTTCTTTTCATTCCCTCGGGAGCATCTGGCATTGGCCACTGTCAGAAGACAGGACACTGGGCTAGATGGATCTTTGGTCTGACTCAGTATGGCCGTACTTACGTTCTTAATCCACCACGACTCTTGGTAAACTTTTTCAATGGTTTATTACCCTCACTGTTAAAAATGTACATCTTATTTACAATCTGAATTGTCTAGCTTCAACTTCCAGCCATTGGATCATGTTATACTTTTCCCTGTGAGATTTACGAGTCCATGATTAAATATTTGTTCCCCATGTATATATTTACAGTCTGTGATCAAGTCATCCCTTAAGCTTCTATTTGCTAATCTAAATAAACTGAGCTCTTTGAGTCTATCGCTCTAATCCTTTAATCATTCTCCTGGCTCTTCTCTGAACCTGCTCCAATTTATCAACAGCCTTTTTGAATTGCGGGCACCAGAATTGGACACAGTATTTCAGCAGTGGTCACACCAGTGCCAAATATAGAAATAAAATAACCTTTCTACACCTACTCAAGATTCCCCTGTTTATGCATTCCAGGATCATATTAGCCATTTTGGCCCACAGCTTCACACTGGGAGCTCACGTTCAGCTGATTATCCATCAAAACCCCAAAATCTTTTTCAGAGTCACTCTTTCCCAGGATACAGGTCCCCATTCTGTAAAGATTCTTTGTTCCTAGATGCATACATTTACATTTAACCATATTAAAATGTAATTCAGGCTCCAAGCAAGATGTCTATGCAGCCTTCAGTATTACAAAATCTGTACACGCCTGATTTAGCCTGAGATCAAGATTTGTGTGTGTGTGCGTGCATGCTCTGGGCCTGTATCTATATCTGATGAGAAAACCTTTAAGAAGAATATTAAGTAAGACTATAACCAAGCCACATTACCAAAGCACAGGCATGGAGGTACCACGTAACTGTTCCTCACCATGTATATTTCTATTGTATCATATCATGCGATTTCCAGACTAGTAACCATTTCTCTATACCATAGACATTTTTAATGCAATCAAACAGAAATTATTAAAGCAAGAGTCTGTACCTGTTAACAGCACATCTACCAGTATATCTTCAGTGGTAGGATTTTTGAAGGATATGATGATGGAAGAATGACGACCAATACAAGTACTTATGCTAGCTGGTTCCATTGGCTGAGGGATAAGGCCAACCCCAGACAGATGAAATATCCACTCATTAAGCTGTAGGGAAAAGAAAAACGTTGATATTAGAAAAAAAAAAAACCAGCCTCCACATTGCACATCTTACTGAAGCTCACTTGTTTCTCTCGTTCTGTTGGTCTGGTTGTATAATAGTAGAAGAAATGTTGTCCAACTTTTTCTTTATTTTTCTCCCTTTACGCTCAGATTTTAGCTATTCTAATCATAGATCTCATGGAAGAAATAGATCCAATGGTCTAAAAGATTAATGTAAAGAAGGACACATTGTGACTATAGTGGCAAGAAGTCCAGAGGAAGAATACAGATAACTGATATATAAGGGATAACAGAAGAACCACATAAAAAACTAACACTGTGACACTAAACGTCAGAAAGGATTTTAAAGACCAGAGATACACGTATAAAAACAAATATGAAATGTATTAAATACATCAACAGCATGGAGACTAAGAGAACAGGGAGTCAAAGGAGCAATTAAGGAGGATAAAGACATTGCAGATAAATGATTTATTTGCATCAGTCTTCATTACATAGGATGTTATGGGAGATACCTGCCCCAGACCTATTCTTTGCAAGTAATAAGATTGAGCACTGATAATGATCAAGGTGTACAAAGAGAGGATCCTCAGACAAAATGAGAAATTAAATAGCAAAAGGACTGGATGGTCCAAGAGTTCTGAAGGAACTTAAGAATGAAGTGGCTGAGTTAACAAAATTATACACTATTTCATGAAAATGGGACTTGAGGGCAATAATTGTACCTAACTTTTTTTTTTAAAAGGTAGTGGGGTGAAACTGGCAGTTACAGACCTCAATACTTCAGCAATGTCTAAATGGTTAAAAATAATTTAAGACAGAATTATAAAATGCCTAGATTAACACGAGATGAGAGAAAGAAACAAATCACCATTGCTTCCGTAAAGGAAAATTCTTTGAGTATGTCAACAAAATAAGTGGATAAAAAAAAAGCAGATGAAATAATGTATCTGTATTTTTGAAAAACCTTTGCAAAGTCCCTCACCTGAGCCTATTAATGCAACTCAGTAGTTATGAGGTTAAAAAAAAGAAAGAGTAGGAGTAAATGATCAACTTTCCACACGACAAAATGTTAACATCAGGATGCTTTCTATTTTTGTATTAGAAACTGTACTGTTTAATATATTTATTAGTTAACTAGAAAAGGGGATGAATAGCAAGGTGGCAACATTTGCAGATGACAAAAAAATTATTTACATTAGTCAAGACCGGAGAAGACAGTCATGAACTTCTTAAGTACCTAACCAAGCTAGATGAATAGGTAGCATGATGACAGATGAAATTCACTGTTGACAAATGCAATAATTATCTCATAATTATTGCAAGGAACTGTTTGAGTTATTTGTACATATACATTATGGGGTTTTAAATGTACAATAACCACTCAGGAAAAAGACATGGGCCTCACTGTCGACAGCTCAATGAATACTGCATAATGTGCAGTGGTGGACAAAACCAAAATATTGTAAAGGATGTACAAGGTATGGAATAGAAAATAAAGAATGAAAATATCACACTGTAATATAAATCAGTGGTACACCATGATCTGGAGTACTGTGGTTAGTTCTGGACACTCTATCTGAATAAAGATATAACAGAAAGAGTGGGGTGACAAACACCTGGAAATATTTTATATAAAGTGGAATTGAAAAGATTGGGTCTGTTTAGAGAGGAGACAAATAAAAGGGGACGTGGGAGTTACACACAATATAGAAAGAAGGTACATTGGGTGCCCTTATTTATCCTTTATAAGCAATGGGACATTCAATTAAATTGAAAAGAAAAAGAAAATTAAAGCTTATTAAAGGAAAGTTTTTTTTGTACAAGACATAATTAACCTGTGGAACCCAATGTCACAGATAATCATTGGGGCCAAGAATTTAGTAGGATTCAAAAAAGGATTAGATCTTTATATAGATGTGAAGAACATCCATAGTTACATAAATTAGAATATAAAAAAATGATTTTTGTTTTCACTTTAATAAGGTATATAAATCCCCTTTCCAATCCAAGGCATAATTTCCATTATTCTAACAAAAGTTAGGGAGAAAATCCCCTATGTGGTCAGGTTACTTCACAATTGTGCACCTCATACAGGCTACTCTCAGAGACAGCATAATGGATTAGACCAGGGGTCGGCAACCTACGGCACACGTGCCAAAGGTGGCGCGTGAGCCAATTTTTAATGGCATGCCGAGGTCCTGGCCGCCGGCCCCTCTCTGCCCGCCGCCAGCCTGGGAACCCCAGGTTGGCGGCGGGCTGAGCATGCCGGCAGCTGAGACCCCAGCTGGCAGAGGGCCAGCAGCTGGAACCAAAACCCAGCCGGAACCCAGAGCCGGCCGATGATGGGGCGCTCCGCTGCGGGTGGAGGCACAGCGCGTGGCGCGCTCCCAGCTGGGGGGGCCTGCTGGCTGCCGGAACTCTCCTGCAGGCTGGCGCTGGCGGCCCCGTGCGCCGGACGAAGCAGCAGTCAGGCAAGTGAAAGGGGCCGGCGGGAGTCGCGGTGGAGGTGTCCGCGTCCCAGCCTGTCCTGCTGCCCCTCTCTCGCCACTGTGGCTGCATACCAGGGCACTGCAGGTATGTGCCGTCCCTGCGGCCCCTGGGGGGAAGGGAGCGGCAGGCCAGGGGGTCTTCTGCAGGTCTGGCTCCAGGGTTTTTGCTGCCCCAAGCAGCCAAAAAAAAAAAAAAAAAGGCCGCGATCGCGATCTGTGGCAGCTTTACCGCCACCGCTTCAGTCTTCAGCGGCAATTTGGCGGCTGGTCCTTCGCTCCGAGAGGGACTGAGGGACCCACTGCCGAAGAGCTGGACGTGCCCTCCCTCTCCGTTGGCCGCCCCAAGCACCTGCTTGCTGGGCTGGTGCCTGGAGCCGGCCCTGGTTTTCTGCCACCGCCCCCCCCCATTTGCCTGCAGATGCAGTGCCCCCACACAGCTGGCCCACAGCTCCCTTGGCAGGAACAGGAACAGCGTGGGGCAGGGACCCATCCACCATACAGGTAACCCGGCCGCAACCGGGACTGTCCCAGGCCAGCCCCAAGTTCCCGTCCCCCTGGGACTTCCCCTAAACCCCCCCAACCTCCTGCCCTGAGCCTCTCACGCCACCCAACCCTGACTCCTACACCCCCCATGCTCCCAGCCCTGACTCCTGCACCATCCACATTCCCACCCCTTGCCCTGATCCCCCCGCACCCCAACCCCCTGCTCTGAGTGCTCCCCCACACACAGCCCAGCCCCTGAGCTCCTCCCCCCCGAGGGGGTTGTAATACGACAGTACCTGTAAGAAATTTAAGTTATTTTTACCCCTGCCGGAATGCCAGACCAGCAGTGGACTGAGCGGGGCCGGCGGCGGGCTGAGCGGCTTAGCCTGCTGCAGGTCTGGGGTTCCGGCCACCAGCCCCCGTGCCAGCCGGGGTCCAGACCTCCGGCCCCACTCAGCCCACTGCCGGCCTGGGGTACCGGCAGCCACCCCGAGGCTCTGCTCCTGGCCTTGGCCCAGCGCTCTTCAGCCACTCCCTGCTGTGGCCCACCATGGAAAACCCAGCAAGGAAAAGCAAGGGCAAGGATCACACTAAACTGATAAGATCTGCATTTTAATTTTATTTTAAATGAAGCTTCTTAAATATTTTAAAAACCTTACTTACTTTAAATACAACAATAGTTTGTTTATATAATATAGACTTAGAGAGAAAGAGACCTTCTAAAAATGTTGAAATGTATGACTGGCACGCGAAACCTTAAATTAGAGTGAATAAATGACGACTCGGCACACCACTTCTGAAAGGTTGCCGACCCCTGGATTAGACAGACCACTGGTCTAATCCAGTATAGAAGTTCCTGTATTCCTATTCCTAAAAGATAAATGCTTTATTAGACACATCGGGTCAAGTTCATCCCTGGTGTAATTCCACTACCCAGAATGAATATAGTCTATTTCCTTTGAATTTAGTAAACTACTTCCCTTCATCCCCACATCGTAAGCCAAAATATCCACATGAGGGTGGAGGAAATGGCAAATAAAAAAATTCCTTTTTGTCAAGTTTAGAATAAATCATAAGGTAGAAAAACTTTAATAGCTGGGGTAACTCAGGTGTAGAATCAGATTGGACTGTCTGGAAGTGATGATGATGAAATCAAAATGTACTTAGATATTGCTGACAAATATAATACAGCTCTGTTTCAGTTATAAATCTGTGAACACCATTCTCAGCCTCTGACGAGAAGGCAGGAACTATCATTAAAAAGATTTTGTTGCAATTTGGGAGAGTACCCAGAGCAGCTCTTTGGGGAGCTTCTTTGCAATCACAGAAGAAACTGACTGGAAGGTTCCAAAGGCAGCAGTTATAATGAACACATGGCATGCAACATCCATTAGGGTGTCATGCTCCATCACTGCCTCAAGGGGCCAAAAATCTTCAACAGGTTGAAGGAGTATTGCCAGTCTCACACTAAGGAGCTGAGACACAACAGCCTGAATTCTGGCAGATGATATATTTAGAGAAGCAGATGTGCTATACATTAATTTAACCGTTTCTCAGCTGGGTTAGCCCAGCTGTAATGTGAACCCAAGCCTGGTAAACTAGATATTTTAATTGATGTCCTGCTCTACTGTGAATCCAGGCCTGGTAAACTAGCTATCATGGTATATATACCCCAGGTTTACTGAAACTATCAGTAAAGGAGAAGGTACACTTTGAATGCAGCTGTATAGAGGGAGTAGCCTATAAAGTTAGCTGTTAATAAAGATGTATCTGATAGGAAACTGATTTATTTTCTGTGTTAGTCCTATTTTTGCAATTTTGCTCATTGAATTTGAAATGTTTAAAGATAAACCATGCTGTCTTAGAAGGAAAAGGGCTAAGTTTTCACAGATTTTTGATTGCCTCTTTTTTTGTGTTTCCAGCTGGAGACACTTTGGACCTGATGTTCTGAAGTGCTGAGCACCCTCGGAAAAAACATCCTCAAGGTGTTTCAAGTTGGGCAGCCAAAAAAATGAAGCATCCAAAATTAGAGGCCAATTTTGTAAACAGACAAAAAAAAAAAATCTAGTGTTAAAAGAAAAGGTTTGGCTTGCCTGTAAAATGGAAACCTAACAGGATGCAGATGAAGAATATGCACTGTCCACTGCAAAATATCAGGAGGAAAGAACTAAAAAAATAACCCTAAGCAAAGAATATTTGACAAGATGTATTGCAAAGCCCTGCTTCTCTCCTATGCTGCTTAGCACTATTAGTCTCGCTCCATTACATATGGATGTTGCTGGTATGCTAGGAGAACAATATGATAGAAATATATTAAAACTCTGGGCATGCATTATATTCAAGCTGGCATTTCAGTTGTGCTATCCCAACAAAGCTAATTTTAGGTTTCAAAAACTATAGTAAAGTGATTAAAACCTAAACTTGGATTTTTATTTTGAAGAGCTCTTCACACAGCTCCAAACCAGAAACAAATCAAGCAGATAACAGCCCATAGCAGCTTCTCTCAATTCAGCCAAGAGACAGAATCAAAAAAGTTAAGGTTTATCCTATTACTGTCATTAGTTGATTTTAGATTAGTTAGTTACACAGCTATGACATGGTTTACAGTGTCAGTTCAGATGCATTTAATCAGTGAAATCAAGAAAGAAAAATCAATGCAAATTTTTTTAGGTTAAAAAGTTGTTCTAGGATTCAGATATTAGAAAACAACCACCTTAGATTTGTGCAAATACATAATATCTTTTTAAATGTAATAATTAGCAACCTGGAATCGTCTGGCATCAATTTGGTAAGGTGTGTAGCAGTGAAAGTGAACAGAATAAAAAAAAAGAAAGATCCATATGGTTCAGGGATGAAAAGGGCATTGAAAAAAATTACAAAGGTAAGAGAAACAGATTGAAAAGGTTGATAGGGCCTGGACAAAGCAACTGAAAGGATGAGATATTGATTAAAGTTCAGCTGCAGTTAAAAATTTGGAGATTTGCCATTATTTGAAAGGAGATGCACTGGATGAGAAAAATCAAGTGTCAGGGCTCAATTTGTTCCTGAAGGGTTTAAGTGAATTATTTACTTGCTTTATTGCTTCTGTATCTGATGAAGAATTAAACTTTTAATGTATAGACCAGAGTTCTGAGAGCTATTAGGATTCAGAAAAAGATAATGGCATTTTGTCCTCTTGAACTGTCCTTGGTTATATACCACTTATACCAGAAATGCTGGCTCCTTGCTTTTATTCTTAATAAATATTAAAGAGGAGGGGGACTCTAAAAATGCATGCTTTGCAACCACCACCTACAGGAAATCTGTCCGCTAGGCATTCTGATATCAGAAAAAAAATGGGCTATATCACTTTCTTACTCCTTTTTTCTTGTAGAAGAGACAAGTTCTGCTTTTGCAGTATTACTGAGAATCATGCTAGAGACATTTCCCTAGCATTCAACTGAGGTAATTTTCAAGTCAACAGCCCATTAGGATATTTGACAGCCCAACAAGAACAAAGAGAGGAAATTACATACATTTGGAAAGCAAGCATTTCACTCAAGCACAACTCATGTGCTGACATTATGGCACTCGTGTCATAATATCAGTTCTGCTCTTTGTCTCCAGGTGCAATTTTTAGTAAGCTAGTAGGTCAAGGAGATGACTCATGCTTCTCCATTTAGTTGCTTCTCTTTAAAGATTCAGGAAACGCAAAGGAAAAATGCAAAAATTTTTAACACATCAAATATAAAGAAGATTAGTTTCAAGTTAAATCAAAGGATGACAATTCTTTCAAGTACATGAGTATTTTAAATGAAGATAAACATTAATAAGTGGGGCTTATTTATGATAATACTTTACAAAAGGAACTATTAAGTTAATTTCAGAGCAGGAAGACTATTTCAGTAATGAATAATTTGGGATAACCTGGTAATTACTAAGAAAATTAGAAATACTAATGCATATTCTAGGTCTCTGCACATCAACCAACAGCATTAATTCTATCTAAAATTGTAGATATGCTGAAAGCTGAGCAAAGCTAAGGCTAAAACAAATTATTCATCATGTGCATCTAAGTCGATTATTTTTGCACTGGCTGTATGATTAAGGATCCAAAAATCTGATTTTAAATTGTCCTTTGGACTGAAACTTTTATTTATAACTATATTTGAAAACATTGTATTATCTGATTTCATAGTGCTTTGGACACTAAATATAGCATCATACCTGTGGGCATGTGAAGGTGATTGATGTCGTGTGACTGGCTCTTCCCAGGGCAGAAGGACAGAACTGAACAGGTACTTCAGTAATGGAATGAGGAGCCACCATCAGCTGTGCAAACACACAAAGAAAGCAAAAGAGAGAGGAAAAAATCAATACTTTTTTTGAGTTAGTTCCTTTTTTGTGCTTTTTATCGACACTGTTGATGTTTATTTGATTAATGTGTTCCACTGTACACATTCTCCACTCAGCATGCACGGTCTGGTAAGACTGATAAAATGTACTGCAGTAAACAGTATTTAGTGGCAGTCACAGCACGTTTATTCCCCAAATACTAACAATGTGGTATTACTGACTGCTAAAAAGGAAGCTAAGGTTGATTTCTTAAAATACCAGTGGAAGGTATATGATTTTTATTTCTGATCACATTGCTACTCTTTAGTTTAGTTTATTTTTTTCACATCAATGTGATACTAAAAATGTTAGTACGTTGAAATCAAAAGAAACAAACTGACTTTAAGGGGAATATATAGTATGTTTATATGTGCCTCTCCTCTTCTGCTTACATACACTCACACAGTAAATGAGGTTGCTACGGTTTATCTGCTTCTGAACTACACTAGTGTGATTCACAATTGCATAGGGAAAAGCCAGGTGCCCAGCTACATTGTGATAATACAAGTGTTCTGAAGCTCAAGGCAAACAGAGCACGTGTCACAGTATCAGTGCTTTTGCCCATATAAATCAGGTGGGCAAAATCACTGATTTCACAATTGCTACATCATTTTTTTAAATGAAATAAAATATTTGTACTTGTTCATATCTAAACAGACAGTTTTAATGCATTTTACTGTGTGATAATACAGAACAAAACTGATCAATACCGTGCAAGTTGGCATCATTTAATAAAATGTAATACTATTTAAAACTAACAAATATCAAAACATTACATTACAACAGCTGGCACTGACAAACCCCTGTGCAAAAGTGGCTGTCAACCCTGAAAGACTAGTAACAGGCAGTGAACAAGAATGACTAGACTATCAGTTTTTGTGCACTATAGTTAATGGTCTTGTCACAGTATCCATGGCAGACCCCAATTTTTGGAAGTTTATAACCAAATAGGGTTTGGGGTCCTGTATTCCTTGCACATCCAAATCTCCAAATGATGTCAGTGGGAGCTTGATTTGAGTGAGAAATGGAGGGTTGGGCCCAGATGTAATTGACAAAGGGTTGAAACTCGACATGCTGTGGGTTTGGTTTTTTTTGACAAGTTTTTTTAAAAGTAAAATAGAAGTTTATTGTTCTGGATACATTAATTCTAATCCTATATTTCAGAGGAAATATTTTATTTTTATAAGTGTTATAAGTCATAAATGATCTGGAGAAAGGGGTAAACAGTGAGGTGGCAAAGTTTGCAGATGATACTAAACTACTCAAGATAGTTAAGACCAAAGCAGATTGTGAAGAACTTCAAAAAGATCTCACAAAACGAAGTGATTGGGCAACAAAATGGCAAATGAAATTTAATGTGGATAAATGTAAAGTAATGCACATTGGAAAAAATAACCCCAACTATACATACAACATGATGGGGGCTAATTTAGCTACAACGAGTCAGGAAAAAGATCTTGGCGTCATTGTGGATAGTTCTCTAAAGATGTCCACGCAGTGTGCAGAGGCGGTCAAAAAAGCAAACAGGATGTTAGGAATCATTAAAAAGGGGATAGAGAATAAGACAGAGAATATATTATTGCCCTTATATAAATCCATGGTACGCCCACATCTCGAATACTGTGTACAGATGTGGTCTCCTCACCTCAAAAAGGATATTCTAGCACTAGAAAAGGTTCAGAAAAGGGCAACTAAAATGATTAGGGGTTTAGAGAGGGTCCCATACGAGGAGAGATTAGAGAGGCTGGGACTCTTCGGCTTGGAAAAGAGAAGACTAAGGGGGGACATGATAGAGGTATATAAAATCATGAGTGATGTTGAGAAAGTGGATAAGGAAAAGTTATTTACTTATTCCCATAATACAAGAACTAGGGGTCACCAAATGAAATTAATAGGCAGCAGGTTTAAAACAAATAAAAGGAAGTTCTTCTTCACGCAGCGCACAGTCAACTTGTGGAACTCCTTACCTGAGGAGGTTGTGAAGGCTAGGACTATAACAATGTTTAAAAGGGGACTGGATAAATTCATGGTGGCTAAGTCCATAAATGGCTATTAGCCAGGATGGGTAAGAATGGTGTCCCTAGCCTCTGTTCGTCAGAGGATGGAGATGGATGGCAGGAGAGAGATCACTTGATCACTGCCTGTTAGGTTCACTCCCTCTGGGGCACCTGGTATTGGCCACTGTCGGTAGACAGATACTGGGCTAGATGGACCTTTGGTCTGACCCGGTACGGCCTTTCTTATGTTCTTATGTTCTTATGTTATTTTGCCATTTCTATTATATTAAAATAAAATATTGTTGAAAACTAAAAGTTGGTGTATAGACCAGAATGTGCGATGGACTCAGTAACATGAAAAAAGATAGTTACACAGCAGGATTAATAAAAGGGAATGTTCTGCAATTACAGTTCTCTATGGTATTACAGAGATCCATCCTGGAGTTTTTGGCAAAGGGCTGTGTGTAAAAGGAAGGTTAAAAGGGTCTGATGGAAGGCTGGCCCCACTAGGGGGCAGACAAACAGGTGGGGTGTAGTGTGTTTGTGCTAAAACTGTGGTACAAAAACTACTTCACAAAGAAGTTTTGTGTGTTAGTTTCCTAGTTTATTTATATACCTAAATGAGCGAATAAGTCAGAAGACTCATAGACTTTAAGGTCAGAAGGGACCATTATGATCTTCTAGTCTGACCTCCTGCATAACGCAGGCCAAAGAATCTCACCCACCCACTCCTGTAACAAACCCCTGACCTATGTCTGAGCTATTGAAGTCCTCAACTTGTGGTTTAAAGACTTCAAGGTGCAGAGAATCCTCCAGCAAGTGACCGATGCCCCACACTGCAGAGGAAGGAGAAACCCCCCCAGGGCCTCTGCCAATCTGCCCTAGAGGAAAATTCCTTCCAGACCCCAAATATGACGATCAGCTAAACCCTGAGCATGTGGGCAAGACTCACCTCACCCAGGAAAGAATTCTCTGTAGTAACTCAGATCCCACCCTATCTAGTGTCCCATCACAGGCCATTGGGTATATTTACCGCTAATAGTCAAAGATAGCCTACTTCTGGCAATTAATTTATCCCATCATACCATCCCTTCCATAAACTTATCAAGCTTAGTCTTGAAGCCACATATGTCTTTTGTCTCCACTGCTCCCCTTGAAAGGCTGTTCCAGAACTTCACTCCTCTGATGGTTAGAAACCTTCATCTAATTTCAAGTCTAAACATCCTGATGGCCAGTTTATATCCATTTGTTCTTGTGTCCACCTTGGTACTGAGCTTACATAATTCCTCTCCCTCCCTGGTATTTATCCCTCTGATGTATTTATAGAGAGGAATCATATCTCCCCTCAGCCTTCTTTTGGTTAGGCCAAACAAGCCAAGCTCTTTGAGTCTCCTTGAGGGTAGATGTGAAGTTGATAACTGAGAATATTTTCTCTGTCAGCAGCTGCACATGAACTCTTCTTTACTGTAGCATACATTCTGACAGAAAAGCGTCAGATGGAAAAAGTTTTTTGTGCACCCAACTTCCAGCAACCAATGCTTAGGTGCACAGCACCTACACTTTCAGTTATTCTCCTAAAAATTATCCCAAATCCAATTTAAAAAACAAACAAGCAAAAACTCCTTTGCACCAGACATTCTCAGAATCTACCTCTCTGCTAAACTTTGGGTGGATAGACCATCGTTTTAAAGATATATTAATGAACATTGAAAATTTAGGTTTCAGAGTAGCAGCCGTGTTAGTCTGTATCAGCAAAAAGAACAGGAGTACTTGTGGCACCTTAGAGACTAACAAATTTATTTGAGCATAAGCTTTCGTGGGCTACAGTCCACTTCTTCGGATGCATAGAATGGAACATACAGTAAGAAGATATTTATACATACAGAGAACATGAGAAGGTGGAAGTAGCCATACCAACTGTAAGAGGCTAATTAATTAAGAGAAGCTATTAACAGCAGGGGAGAAAAACTTTTGAAGTGATAATCA
>QXTE01000056.1:3822596-3908952 GCA_003942145.1 Platysternon megacephalum | reverse complement strand
ATCAGCCATGCCATCAGGGGCTCGTTCACCTGCACATCTACCAATGTGATATATGCCATCATGTGCCAGCAATGCCCCTCTGCCATGTACATTGGCCAAACCGGACAGTCTCTTCGCAAAAGAATAAACGGACACAAATCTGACATCAGGAATCATAACATTCAAAAACCAGTAGGAGAACACTTCAACCTCTCTAATCACTCAGTGACAGACGTTAAGGTGGCAATTTTGCAACAGAAAAGCTTCAAAAACAGACTCCAACGAGAAGCTGCTGAACTTGAATTAATATGCAAACTAGATACCATCAACTTAGGTTTGAACAGAGACTGGGAATGGCTCGGTCATTACACTAATTGAATCTATTTCCCCATGTTGAAGTAGCCTCACACTTTCGTGTCAACTGTCCGAAATGGGCCATCTTGATTATCACTTCAAAAGTTTTTCTCCCCTGCTGTTAATAGCTTCTCTTAATTAATTAGCCTCTTACAGTTGGTATGGCTACTTCCACCTTCTCATGTTCTCTGTATGTATAAATATCTTCTTACTGT
Source organism: Platysternon megacephalum (assembly GCA_003942145.1). Lineage (NCBI taxonomy): Eukaryota > Metazoa > Chordata > Testudines > Platysternidae > Platysternon > Platysternon megacephalum. The sequence goes on along the minus strand of QXTE01000056.1, from coordinate 3,908,404 downwards.
ATGTTCCATTCTATGCATCCGAAGAAGTGGACTGTAGCCCACGAAAGCTTATGCTCAAATAAATTTGTTAGTCTCTAAGGTGCGACAAGTACTCCTATTGAAAATTTAGGACTGCCAAGGAAAAATTTGAGACAGAGCACAAATTGTAAGACTTCATATTACAAATGTATAAAGAGAAACCAAACAAAATCTACATAGAAAATTCAAAGGGCATAAAAAGTAATCCTATATGAAATTTCACTCTGACTGGCCAACTTCTTGTGGAGAAAAATAGAAATCTATGCCCCATTTTAAGCTCATTTTAATACCCAATATAGTAGCTACTAGGCACCTCCATAATTCTCACTTTCATCAGTTTTGCACCGAGTTCAGGGGAATTACTCAAAATTTACATCAGGGTGTCAGGAGAATTACATCCTTGGAGTTTTAGTTAAGCTTCATTAAACAACCAAAAGTTTGGTAATATCTGAACTTAATTGGTCTGGACATCAAGAAAGTCTGTTACTGTGAGATTGCCTATTCTTTATATTGAGTCAATAATACAGGAAATAATCTTTTTGTGGTATTTCAGTAGTGCTTCTTCTGGTCCAGACTGAAATTAAGTAAGGTGGAGGCACATAGAAATGCAACCCCAAAAAGTTAACAAATTTTTTTCAAACCTCAAAGTTTTGGTTAAAATTTTGGCTAGAGTTTTAGACAGGAGCTTATTTAAGCCAAAGGCGTTAAGCTTTCCCTTATTTATATGGCAATAAATGGAGATTTTTAATGGAACAAGTTGGCATGAATAGATTTGGTTACTAATATGTAAAAGGAATGATCCAGTACTAATGGATTCTTTTCTTATGATCTGACTGTAAAAATCAAAACCTGAAAAATGACAGTTACTGACCTGTAACTGAGGTTCTTTGAAATGGACTCTGCATATTCCCACTCATGGGATGTTCCAACCAGTGCAGCCTGAATGGTAAAATTCTACTAGCAGTAGTCAAAGGAACGTCCACACACCTTCCTTGCCATCACCTCCCCGCCCACAGTGAAGTCTGGATGTTCTAGCGCAAGGGTTTAAAAGAAGCATGATGCGCCACTGCCTTGATTCCTTCCCCATGATCCAAGCCCTTTGGTAGATAGGACTTCATGGTAGTGGGGAAAGATGGATAGGGAGTGGGAATATGCAGAATCCATCTCAAAGAACCTCAATTACAGGTAAGAAACAAATTTCTTCCTTCAGGTGTCCTCTACATATCCCCCCACATGGGGTAGATTAATAGGCAGTCTCTGACCCAGGATGGTGGGACCCAGAGTTCTAGTTAAACAAGGAATGCAGGACTGTCCTGCCAATCTATGCATCTGATCTAGATGCCAAGTCTAAAGAATAATGTTTAGTAAAAGTGTGAACAGATCTCCAGGTTGCTGCTTTACATATCTCTATCAGAGGAATTTGACTAGCGAAAGCCATGCAAGCTGACTTGGATCTAGCTGCATGAGTTCTGATGCCTCAAGGAATGGATTTATGAGCTTCATAAATATCAAATAGCCTTGAAGACTGTCTAAATTGGTTAGTTATGTCTAAATAAAAAGATAAATGTTCTCCTCAGATCTAATGGGTATAATTTAGTTTCCCCATCGTGAGTATGGGGTTTGGAGAAAAAACGGTAAAATTACAGATTGATTTATGGGAAAAGCAGAGACTATTTTTGGTAACAACTTGGGATGAGTGCAAAAAACCTCTTTATCCTTATGAAACACAGTCAATGATGGATCAGCCATTAATGCAGGCAATTCATTTTTGTGTGATGGAAGTGATTGCTACCAAAAACAATGTTTTTACAGATAGATGAAATAAGGAACCGCTTCCCAGTGCTGTTAAAAGGGAGGTCTTATTATTTGTGCTAGTACTGCATTCAGATCACAGGAGGGCATAGGAGTTCTTATTGGAGGATACAAATTAAGGCCCTTTAAAAACCTCTTAATTGTTCCATTAGTAAAAATTGATTTTCCTTCTGCAGGTACATGATATGCTGATATGGCTGAGAAATGAACCTTAACTGAAGATAATGAAAGAGATGTCTTCTTAAAATACAATAAATACTGTAATATATAATTAACTGGTGCTGTATAAGGATCCACATTATACATGGGAATCCACAATAAAAAACCCCCCACGGTTACTCACCTTCTTGTAACTGTTGTTCTTCGAGATGTGTTGTTCATGTCCATTCCAATCAGGTGTGTGCGTGCAGACGTGCACGATGGCCGGAAGATTTTTCCCTTAGCAGCATCCGTCGGGTCGGCCTGGGTGCCCCCTGGAGTCGCGCCCTCATGTTGCCTAATATATAGCCCTACTGACCCCGCCACCCCTTCAGTTCCTTCTTGCTGGCTACTCCGACAAAGGGGTAGGAGGGTGGGTATTGGAATGGATCTGAACAACACATTTCAAAGAACAACAGTTACAAGAAGATGAGTAACCGTTTTTTCTTCTTCGAGTGCTTGTTCATGTCGATTCCAATCAGGTGACTCCCAAGCAAAATTAGGAGGTGGGGTCGGAGCTGTCCACTGACTGGATTACTGCTCTACCAAAGGCCACATCAGCTCTGGCCTGTCTAGTAATTGCATAGTGTGCAGCGAAAGTGTGTATCGATGACCACGTCGCTGCCCTGCAGATTTCCTGGGTGGGGACTTGAGCCAGGAAAGCTGTTGATGAAGCTTGCACTCTTGTAGAGTGCGCCGTTATCAGGGGCGTTGGGATTCCTGCTAGATTGTAGCACTCAGTAATGCAGGCCACAATCCATGATGAAATGCGCTGTGTTGAAACAGGCTGGCCCTTCATCCTGTCCGCTACTGTGACAAAGAGCTGTACCGACTTCCTGAATGGTTTCGTCCTCTTGATGTAAAAGTCCAGCGCTCTGCAGACATTGAGAGTGTGGAGCCTATGCTCCCTGCTACTCACATGAGGCTTGGGGTAGAAAACCGTGAGGAAAATGTCCTGGTTGATGTGGAACTGCAATACCACCTTTGGGAGGAAGGCTGGATGGGGCGTGAGCTGAACTTGTCCTTAAAAAACACGGTGTAGGGCAGCTCGGGCATTAGAGCCCTGAGCTCAGACACCCTTCGGGCTGAAGTTATCGCCACCAGGAGAGGTAGAGCAGGGAGCATGTTGCTAGAGGCTCAAAGGGATGCCCCATGAGCCTAGAGAGGACCAAGTTAAGGTCCCAAGCGGAACCGGTTGGCAGACATGCAGTTACAACCTGTCGAGGCCCTTCAGGAAGCGACTGACCAGGGGGTTAGTGAAAACCGAGCAGCCCTGTGCCCCCCAGATGGAAAGCCGAGATGGCAGCCAGGTGTACTCTTATAGAAGACAAGGAGAGACCTTCCTGCTTTAGGTGGAAAAGATAATCCAAAATCTGGGGCACTGAGGTTAGCGCTGGGGGAAAGTCGTGCTGATTGAAAATCTCTTCCACTTGGCCAGGTATGTGGCCCTAGTGGAGGGTTTCCTACTACCCAAGAGAACCTGTCTGACTTGCTCTGAAGAGGAAAGCTCAAACGGATTCAGCCATGGAGCCTCCAGGCTGTGAGATGCAATAACTGCAGGTTCGGGTGCAGGAGCCGCCCGTGATCCTGCATGAGAAGGTCTGGAAAGAGTGGCAGGGTAATTGGGGCTCCCACTGACATGTCTAGGAGAGACGTGTACCAATGCTGGCGGGGCCAGGCTGGTGCTATGAGAATGACCTGAGCCCAGTCTCTGCGGATATTCAGCAGGACCTTGTGGATGAGTGGTATGGGTGGGAAGGCCTATAGAAGCAGTCCCCCCGAATGGAGGAGGAACGCGTGCACTGTGGAGCCCGCACTATGATTCTGGAAGGAGTAGAACTGCTGACACTTTCTGTGGCGTCGCGTGGTGAAGAGGTCAATCAAGGGACAGCCCCACCTCTGGAAGAGCGAAGATGCGACATCTGGGCGAAGGGACCACTCGTGGCTGTGAAAAGACCTGCTGAGGTGGTCCGCCAGCTCGTTCTTGACCCTGGAAGGTACGACGCCTGCAGATCGACTGAGTGCTCTATACAAAAGTCACATAACCTGAGGGCTTCCTGACACAGGGGAGAGGAGCGTTCATCCCCGTTTGTTGATATAGAACACCGCAGTCGTATTGTCTGTCATGACCGATAGACATCGACCTGCTAGATACAGGCAGAATTACTGACACGCTAGGCGTACCGCCCTGACTCCCTGACATTGATATGAAGACGGAGATCTGTCTGTGATCAGAGGCCCTGAGTCCTGTGGTCCCCAAGTCTGACGCGTCCGTCACTAGCATCAGGGATGGTTGTGGGGCAGGGAAGGGGACTCCTGAGCACACCTGCTGAGTGTCCGTTCACCACAGGAGCAAGTCGAGGATAGGGCGAGGCAGGGTCACGATCCTGCCCAAGCTGTCCCTGGCAGGTCTGTACACTGATGCAAGCCGCGGATGAAGCCTGAGTCTGGTGTGCCAAACCACGTACGTACAGACCGCCATGTGGCTGAGAAGTTTGACACAATTTCTCGCAGTGGTGGTGGGGAACTGCCTGAGTCCCTGGATCATGGCATCGATGGCCTGGAATCTCACCTGCGGAAGAAATGCTCTGGCTTGGGTTGAGTCCAGAACCACCTCTATGAACTCTATCCTCTGGACTGGGGACAGAGTCGATTTCACCTCGTTCAGTAGTAGGCCCAGATTCTCAAAGGTGGCTCTGATGAATACCACCTGAGCCCTGGATCAGCCTTTGATCAGCCAGTCGTCAAGGTATGGGAACACCTGTATCTGATGTCTCCGCAGAAAGGCAGCGACGACTGCCATGCACTTGGTGAAGACTCGAAGTGCTGCTGACTGGCCAAAAGGGAGGACAGTAAATTGGTAATGGGAACCATTGACCACAAACCTGAGGAACTTTCTGTGGTTGTGCACAATCACTATGTGAAAGTACGCGTCCTTCAAGTCTAGGGCAGCATACCAGTCTGCTGGATCCAGTGAAGGAATAATGGAGGACAGGGAGACCATGCAGAACCTGAGTTTCCTCATGAACTTGTTGAGGTTGCGCAGGTCCAGGATAGGCCTGAGGCCACCTTTGGCCTTTGGTATTAGGAAATAATGGGAATAAAACCCGTTGCCGCTGTGCTCCAGTGGAACCTCCTCCACCGTCCCCAGCGCTAGGAGTGACTGCACCTCCTGAATGAGAAGTTGCTCGTGAGAAGGATCCCTGAAGAGGGACGGGGAAGGGGGGTAGAAGGGCACAGAATTGGATGGAGTATCTCCTCTCTACCATGCGAAGCACCCAGCAGTCCGAAGTTATACAGAACCATGCACGGTAGAAAGGGGATAATCGGGAGGAAAAGGTAAGGCGGGGTAGATCCAGTCTCTGGTCTGGTGCGCCGTCCTCGACCGCACCTTCAAAAGGCCGGTTTAGGACCAAAGGGCAGTTTGGGCTGGCCTTGATTAGCGGAGGGATGTTGCCTTCTCCTGCTGCTCCAGTTCCTCCTCCTAGAATTGTCCTGGCGGTTCTGCTACTGGAACCTTTGAGGAGGTTGTGGGCGGAAGTGTCTCTGTGTAGCGGGGGTATTCAATCCCAAGGATCTGAGGGTGGCTCGGGAATCTTTTAGGCTGTGGAGCTGTTTGTCTGTCTTCTCTGAAAACAGAGTCTCACCCTCAAATGGGAGGTCCTGAATTGTTTGTTGGACTTCGTAGGGTAACCCTGAGACTTGCAACCAGGCCCCCCGCCGCATAGCCACCCCTGTCACCATGACTCTTGTGGCAGCGTCTGCAGCGTCTAAAGCTGCCTGCAGTGAAGCGTGGGAGACTAATTTCCCTTCTTCCACCAAGGTGGTGAACTGTGACCTAGAGTCCGAAGGCTCCGGCTTTCCCTTAGAATGCATTGGAGGACGGGGCTCTGTCGGCACTTATGCCCCCACTCCGACCCGGGCTCGAGAGACCCAACACCTATGGCGTCCTTCCTGGCAGGCGAGAACGGTGCCGTCAGGTGGAGGAGATCTCTAGCGGCCTGGTATGCTTCCAGTGTGGACGGGAGCTGGAGCTGCTGCGTAGACGTCAGTGATTGAGATGGGGCCGGACTTGACTGCCTCACTTGGATAGGAGTCGACATGGCCCTGGAAGGAGACGCTGAGGAGTGGCCCACCTGGGGTCGCACGTCTCGAGGCTTAGCCAGAGGAGAACGATCGTCCGGCTTTTTCTTCTTTTGAGGCACTGGCGAGTGGTAGCGGTGCCTACTATCAGATGGGCCCCGTGAGGAGCGTCCCTGGAGGAGTCCTTCCTCGGCGCCGAAGTCGCCGATGGTGTCGGGGCACTCTGCATCGAGGACGATGTCGTAGGTGTAGGGTCTCTCAAGCCCGGGTCGGAGTGGGGGCATAAGGCTGCCTCCATGAGGATCACCTTCAGCCGCTGTTCCCTTTCTTTAAGTATTCTCGGGCGGAACTCGCGGAAGATCTTACAACGATCTTTCTGATAGGTCTCCCCCAGGCACCGAAGACACGACGAGTGCGGGTCACTCTTCGGCATGCGCTTGGCGCAAGCCACACAGTTCTTAAAGCCCGGGGACCGCGGCATGCCACGGCGACGGGGCTGGAGTGTGTGTGGGGGGGAACACCCAACTACTATACTATACTAAACTATTAACTGGAGTACTATTAGGAACTAACTAACTATATACACGGAATAGAAGAGAAAACTTGCTGAGCAAGTTCCAAGGGAAGTTCCAGCCACAGTCACTGGCGGTAAGAAGGAACTGAAGGGGTGGTGGGTCGGCAGGGCTATATATTAGGCGCCATTAGGGCGTGACTCCAGGGGGCGCCAAGGCCAACCCGACGGATGCTGCTAAGGGAAAAATCTTCCAGCCATCGTGCACGTGTGCAAGCACACACCTGATTGGAATCGACATGAACAAGCACTAGAAGAAGAACTTTTCCATTTAAGACTATAGCACACTTTCATGTGTATTATTTTCTAGAATTGGACAGTACATTTTGTACTTCTAATGAAAGACTTTATTCTAGCCCATCTAAAGGTTTATACCCCATGCAATCAAGTGAAGGGACTGAAGGTTCGGATGGTAGACTTTCCCTGTTTGTTGTGTCAACAAATCCAGTGTCAGCAGTAAAGGTTCCACTAATCCTTCTGATATATGTATCAAATCCAGATACCACTGGTGTCTGGGCCATGCCAGTGCTATTAAAATCATCCTGACTTTGTCCTGTCTTATCTTATCATTCTCCTAATAAGTGAAAATGGGGGGAAAGCATATATTAAACCCTGACCCAAGTGTATTAGAAAAGCATCCAATATTGATTCTTTGTCTCTACCTGCCCTGGAACAATATCTCTCACATTTCCTGTTGTTTCTGGATGCAAGCAGGTCTATTATTGGGTTCCACTATAAACTGAAGAAGTGATTCACTACTTTGTCCTTCAAGGATCATTCGTGCATCTGACCTGATGACCTACTCATATGACCCGCAAGGGTGTTCTATTCCCCTGCAATGTGAATTGTTACTGGATTAATATTGTGTTCTATCCAGTACTCCTAAAGACTCTTGGCCTCCCTACATAATTTCACAGAGTGAGTCCTCCCTTGCATGTTTAGATAATATAACCATGCCTTATTGTCTGTTACTACCTGAACTAGTTTGTTTTTGAGTTGAGGTAGAAAAGACCTTAGAGCTAGTCTGATTGCTCTCAGTACTAAAATATTGATGTGTATATTCCTTTCCTTTGATGACCAATGATCTCTGACCAACAATTCATTGTTCATATGGGCTCCCCATCCTAGGGTACATGTATCCATGGTCAGCATTACTGATGCTCTAGGAGGATTGAAAAGTGTACCCTCTAACCGGTCCCCAAACTGTGGATAAACAATGTCTAAGTGGACTGGCTTAAACTCCGTGTCCTCATGTCAAATCTGATGTCTTGGAGGAACTGTAGAGAATGAAGAAGATAAAACTTTCCATTTACTATTGTGAGTTTTAAATTTCTTCTCTATTATACCTGGTGTTGTGGGTTATAATTATGTTGAGGCTGGAAATGATATGCTCGTCTCTGATCATCATAATGAAATAAAAGATGAAGGAGGGTAATACCTCTGATACTTGTGTAATGCAATTGAATATGGCCTCTTCCCTGTGTTAAAGAAACCAGAAATCTAGCAGTAGATCTTACATTTTTCATCTTCTCTAGTACTTCATAAGTCTGAATACTAAACAGACTTTCTCCTTCAAATGGAAGCCCCTCAAGCCTCATGTTTGTCTCATGAGGGAGTCACATTGATCTTAATCATGCGTGTCTCCTCACTGAGACAACCAAAGTGATTTGCTGAAATATCTGAGGAGTCAAAAGTCATTCTCAACTGTTGCTCAGCAACATTCAATCCTTCAGTCAAAATAGCACTTGATAAATTTTCCATTTCCTCTGGAAGTGCATTAAGGAGAAAGGACATTTTGCTCCAGAGATGGTATTGGTACTTAGCCATGACAGCTTCATAGTTGGATTTGCATGTTTAAAAATGTAGCTGAAGAAAATATTTTTCTTCCTAACACATCTAGCCTCTTCCCTTTCTTAGATGATGGAGTAGATTGAGTTTGGGCACCTTTTGATCTGTGAAGTGCTGCTTTTACCACCAATGACTTAAGAGGCAGGTGAGTATGAAACAGAGCAAGTCCTTATATATTTATATAATTTGTCTTCCTTCTTACATAGAGGCTGACTGGTTGAGGGAGTTTTTCAGGCTGCCTTTGCTGGCTGAACAATCCCTCTAACAAGGGAAGAATGACTTATTGACTAGCTGCTGCCATGAAAATATCAAAGATAGGATGTGATGATTTCTCCACAAAAACGGAAGGAATATCTAACACCTTCCACATTTGAGATAGTAACTCATGAAAGGCTAATGCCTCTTCGGATGGTGATGATACTGAGATGTTCCCCTCATTTTCATCTGTAGAAGGCACATCTCTTAATTCTGAATTGGACTCTGCCAGCTCTAGTTCCTCCTTGTTGGATAATATTTCACTTATTTCTATAGGTGACTTGTTCTGAGTAAGCGTCATTGGCTGGTCCTTATCCATTGGATCTGACAATTGAATGTCCTCCTGATACTGTCTTGCTGAAGGTCTGTCCCCACAGATTGATCCTTCTTGATAAGGTGCCAGAAATGGCCACTGGGACCTCCTTACCCCAGGAGTGACATGCCACTCAGGCAAAAAACGCACTGATGGATCTGGCTGGAAATATCTTTGTGCCAGCGGATCCAGTAGGGCTGCTTTGAACTGATTATAATAATTTTTCCCTGATTCTAATCTGTAATCCACATCCCTCTTCTGGTCCCAATCCATTTGCAGCTCAGATGGGACTAGAGACAATAACCTTCTTGAAAAGGAGAAAGGAGAGAAGTTCTTCTCCGGGGACCCCAAAGGGGTCTTCAGAAGAGGCAGCAGCAGAGAGCCCCTGACCCTTTCCTGTTCTTTGCTGACTCTTGGAGAAGCAGTCAGCCTGACTGGTTGTAATAACACACCTGACATGTTCTGAGATGTAGTACCTGGCTCAGCTGTCTACAGAGCCATAGATGGATCCACCTGATGAACTACTGCTTTAACAGTAACACTATTTGGAGCCATATTAGTGAATGAACCCTCATCATTTCTCTTAATTGGATGCTTAGATCTCACCCTCAGGATAGGCACCTCCAGATCTGATATTGTTGAGTCCACAGAGGAATGGCTCCTACCTCTATGTTGAGAATCAGAGACTGGCTCTATAATGAGATTCCGCCCCTGTAGGTCCTTCTCACTCAGATTGGCTTTATGTAATGAGGATGGCTGCAAATTTTTCCTTGGTACCGCAACCAAGTTTTTCTGAAATGGGACATCTCTGGAAACAGAGTCTGTCACTGTTCCTGACCGTTTCTTCTTTTTCGGATCCTTAGCTCTCTCGCATCCTGCACCTGACATAGGAGCTGAATCTCACTTCTTCCCGGATGAAGAGTCTTGAGGTGGAGGCATTGACAAAGCCAGACTCTGAGAATGGACTGCCATTGTCAGTGCATCCGGAAATAAAATTGCCTGGAGCCTGTTTTGTCTCACTGTCTTTGCCCTTGTGGCAAACACTGAGCAGATCGGACAGTTAGTGGGAGAATGCCCTTCCCTCAAACATGCCAAGCATCTAGCATGTGCATCTGATGCTGGGAATATCACTGGACACGAGACATATCTTTTGAATCCAGGCTTCTTAGTCTTCTGATCCATCATGTTATCCCTTTAACTATCTCTAAATAAAGCTATGTAACCCTATGTACTTATGTAAGCGATACAAGCTAGCTATCTGCTACTGATCCAAAAGTCTCAGATAGCAACAACGTAACTGTCTAGCAGGTCGTGATTGAAGTAACTGAGGCAGTGGAGCACCACACTACTTTTAAACCCTAGCCCTACAACTTCTGGAGTTTGGTGGGGTGGAGTGGGCAAGGGAGGCACATGGATGTTCCAACAGCCACTGCTAGTATATTTTACCATTCAGGCTGTAACGGTCAGGGAACCTCATGCATGGAAATATGCAGAGGACATTCAAAGGAAGAATACTGGGAGTATTTTAAAGAGGCCTGCCTCTACTTCTATGATATTTATCTTCTCTGTCCATAATATGACTATGCAGATCTGTTTCTCTAAACTATCAGCTTTAGCAAATAAGGCTGATTAGTCCAAAATATACCAAAACATTCTGTATGAGTGCTACATTCTGTCAACACTGAGGAAATTGTCCTCTTACATATCAGTTGTCTATGTGGGGAACTACTTGAGTTCCTACAGCTGCGATGCAGAGGACATTATTAAGGTAAAAACCTGCGAGGAACAGATGTTTCTTCCAATTTTGTTCATATGAGATGATCCAATGATTGAAGTGATCCCAAATTAAGGTGGTCCAAAGATTGAGACAGCCCAATATTCTCAACCATACCAGATTTGAACTGATCTAACAATAAAGCTATAGAGAATATCTAAACTTGCTGACTTTAAATATTCATAATTTTTAAATTACTTCACTAGTTTTCTTCAAACTTTGCTCATCCTTAACTGGGCAACACCATCTCTGAGTTGTTGTTCAAATAAAAATATTTTACATTTAACATTAGTGTCTTTCATCTGAGACTATCTCAAAGTACTTTACAAAATCATGTAGCCTCACAACTGCCATGTTGGCAGGTAAGCATTATTATTCCTTTTTTAAAGGGGGAGAGACACAGGAACATTTAGGTTAATTGATTTGCTCACGATTTCACAGAAAGTCTAAGGCAAGGCCAGAAATAGACAGTACTGGCCACTGTCATGCCATGATGCATAATTCTAAACCGTTGTCTGAAGTATCAGGTTATAGGTAACAAAACCAAGCAAAGGGGTCATAAAAGTGGTCTACTGGCAGTGCAATGTGCTCCCTTGTACAATGTGCAGAACTTGAAATTCTAAGGGGGCAATCTGCCCATACTCTAAGGAGAAGAGAACATCTAACACTGCTTTCCAACAACCACCCTTTGCCATTAAAAATTATACTATTTATAAACTCTAGAGGGGGGGGTCTCAGCTATCTGTGCTAAAGAGAAGGCTGCCACGAGGAAGGCTGAATACAAAAGGGGAAAATGGGACAAAACAGAATATTCATGGCTCTGAAGATTTTTTGGGTGAAAAATAGCAGCAAGATGATTATAGCAAATGCTCAAAAACTGTTCTTAAAAGAAAGAAAAAGAGGTAGATTTTGTAACTCAAAATCCACTTCAAAGTTCAGTGCTTATACTGAACTCTTAAAGTTATATAACTTAATTTTGAATGGATCTTTCCTAAACAATGTACTATGGGTACTGGTGACCCTTAAGCCTCAGGTAATGAATTAGGCTGAAAGCCTAGAGGATATTTTAAAACTGCCTGGACTGATCACATGCAATCTGCTGGAATCAGAAGTCAAGATAATTAATTCTAATAAATTTCTGTGCTAATGATCTGAACATAATACATATGAAACTTCCAGAGTTCTTCCAAAATCTATCTATATAGCAAGCTAATAATATAATGAATCAAGATTATGCTACTTGGCTACAAGTTCAAATACTGATTTGTGAAATGATTAGTAGCAGAACACATCCAACTTTTGCTTATTTTATGAAGTGTTAATATACTCCAGATAATAAAGTGACTAAAGTAAACTAACTCTTCATCTTATTTGTTCAGCTTGAGGTAATATGATACCTAAAATACAGAGCAATTGAAGAAGTAATGCTGATTTTTTAAAAACTTGAATTTACAGTATTTTGATCCTAACTGGGTTTTACACTGTAATACATTAATAAAACAAAACCCACATTAAAATAATTTTACAGTTTTTTTGGCAGGAGGCAGCAGTCAAGAAAATTCACAGTTAAGGTTGAATTTTTACTCTCAGCCTAATTTCTCAAGTCTGGTTTTCGTGTAAATTAGGGTAGCTTAGTGCTGCTCTGATGATGCACGCTGCCCCAAAAGCCACTTTAAATGGTCATCTGTAGATTCCCCTGATGAATGGGAAATCCTAGGGTGCCACAGAGATGCCATAGCAGCTCTTACACCGCCCCCCCCCCCTTTCTCCCACTCATCAGAGGGGTGTGTGGCCAAGACTCTTCTGCCAAATTGGTCCTCAACTATTGGAAGATAGCTACCTTAATTTTATACTATCCGGCTGCTCTAATTTACTCTGAGGACCAGAATGGCACCAGGATCAGAGAAGTGCAAAGTTGGCTTTAAAGCACTTTGAAGGCCCACTCCTGAGCTGCACAGAGAGTTCCTTGGTCACAGCACTATTTTAGGGTCTTTGAATCATTTAACACTATTTGTAGCAATGTCGACTGATAAGAGGAATCACGTTTATATTAGAATATTAGTCTTAACTGTGAATGTCATTGTTTTATGTATTCTTTATGTAATGCTTCCACCATAAGCACTCCACCCATTGTCCCTGGGCATCTACATTGTCTTCTGGGAAGCAGTGCTCAGACTATAGGCAAGAGATAATAGACGACTGAAATCCTGTAGGATTCTCCCAGAGGAAAAGTTTCCTACTAGATTTAAGAACACAGTGTGCCTTCACTTGGCGGAAGAGAATTCACACTTTTAATGCAAGGCTTTAGTCCTGTCATGACACTTAACAGGGAAACCAGGAGTAATCCAATTACAGTGATGGGAACTACGCTTGCAGTCTAAAGTATGAGAACAAATACAAAATTGGATGGTGAAAACAAAGCAGATGGGTAGTTAACCCTGAATGGTTTAATGAGGGATAAGAAAACTAAAAACAAAAAAGCTGGATAAACAAATGTAATGCAAGATTCCCTATAAAACCTACATCTCTTCTCTCATCATTTTCTTTCCCCATTCTAAGTCCTACAATCTTCTCAAGCTTCTGTCTTGATTGCATAGGTGCTGGAAATAGGGGTGCTGGAGGTGCGGCAGCACCCCCTGACTTGAAGTGGTTTCCATCACATACAGGGTTTATAGTTTGGTTCAATGGCTCTCAGCACCCCCACTATACAAATTGTTCCAGCAACACTGCTTGATTGTTCCATTTGCCTCCAACACCACCTGACTTCATGCCTTCCCAAATCAATGTTTGCCAAGCACACACTCTCTGCTCCTTCACAAAACTACTCCACAAAGTGCTCCACAAATGTCCACACTGTGCTCATTTTCTGATCATATTGCATTGTTTTACATCTCCTCTTGCCTTTAGGCTGTAAACCTCTCTAGGACAGATGCACGTATTTATATGGCACATTTAACCCTTTGTACAATTCTGTATATTCTTAATGCACTACATAATTAACAACTTGTTTCATCAATACAATTTGAAGGGACACCTCTACTATGTCCCTATTGCATGAAGGCAAAAGGATCGTTTCAGGGTTGTTTTTTTGTTTTTTTTTAAAGTACTTACAGGTTTCCTTGGGTCAGTCTCTATTGAAAAATTTCCAGGATTGCTGTTGACAATTTCCAGTTCTAGGGTTTCATATGTAGGATTAAGCAGAGGGATATACATACGGACCCATCTTAAAGAAAAATAAAATCTGAGTAAGGTATTATAAATTACTAAGCTTGTTCCATTATTGCCTAATGTTAAACTTTTATGGCTTTTGCTGATTTGAAAAACAAGAATTAAGTTTCAATGTGTGTAATAGTAGTAACAAGTACTTAATAGTATTAAGAATAGTAATAAAATATATTAACGTTATGCCCTGCAATACCTGCTTGTGATTACATTAAGTAACCACCACTTCAGTTTTACTTCTGCACTCTATTCTCTCTTTGATTTATGAACTCACTCTCTAGGACTAGGACTAATTTTAGTGTCACTCATTTTAGACATGTGGCTATTTCACAACTTTCAAAGCCGCCAGAAAGATTTGATATCAGAAAGTAAAATGATTACATTTATACCTTACCACACATTTATAGTCCATAGATAGACTGCAGTGTCTGTCCTCAAAGAAAATAACTGCATAGAAATTAATGATAATCAGATAAATAATGACACCTGTATTTCCTTTTCCTCTAAACAATGCTCAAAAGAAGCTAGTAATTAAATGATATCTCCAATAGCTTTTGATTTACTGCCACTAAGCAGTAATTCTTCTTGATCATCTTGTAGCCTTGAACATTCAAACAAGACTCCTGTACTATGGCCGCCCATTTAAAAGCAGGTTCTCCCACTCCCTCCTATTCACTCCCCTCACTGCTCCCACACGAACTGAAAGACAATTTCACTTTACACAACAGTGACACTGCTCATTACAATATAATGACTAATCATTATATTTAAAATGTAGAGTATGGATTTTAATGAGTACAGTGACAGCCATAGAGCAAAACTTGCATTACAGGGGTTGTGGGAGTGGCGTGCTTTAAACTGGCCAGCACTATACCTTGCAATCTGCATTTTTTTCTTATCCTCTTATAAGCAAATACATGGAGATAGGATGCATTCTGTAGGATATGTTATTTTCAAAGGAAGAGATTATTAGCTATTCCAAGATTCCTATTATTCTGACCATACTACTATAATATAATAATCCCCATTTATGGGGATGTTGACCATAAATCACATGCTGGTTATAATGACAAGGGACATATAAAATAGATTCAAAGTGGATCAGTGGAAGTGGTAATTAAGGAAAAGTTTGAAAAATGTGATGCACACTTTGGTTTTGCATTCATTCAGGTATCTCCAATACAGAGATACTCATCTATCCAAAGCTATGACAGGTCAACTGCCTGATTGCTCCATATATTTTTCCCTTGGTAGAGCAAGTTAATCACATCCAAACTACAAGAATTTTTTGTAAAAGGCAATAGCCCATAAAAGGAAAGGCATTTCAATCAAATTTTATGATTGTGACCTGAGGTCCCAATCCTGCAGCTTCCTCAGTGCTGCAGATGCCACCCCCTTGTATGTTAATAACGTGTTGATTTCGGTGGGGCTCCATACAGGTCTAGCACTCCACCTGGATACAGCAGGTTACATTGTTAGGGCCTAAACCCCCAACAGTTGAGAAGCAGTTCTCTCATGCCTAACACTTACCAAGAACTCTACTAGAGGATTTCTCGGTCTCAGAGATAATCAAGAATAAATGGGAGACTTAGATATTCCCCCAGACTACTGCTTTTCAATAGAGTAGTGTTACCATGAGACAGAAGACCCAAACTCTTTGATTTCCTCAAAATGAAAATGGATCTATCTATCTATCTATCTATCTAATTACATTGATAAGGAACAGACTGATAAGGGGAACAAAATTTTATGAGAGACAATCAAAAACATTCCAAAGAAGCCAATTTTAAAAAAAAACCCAACAGTTTTATGAAAGAAAAAGTGTTATTTTCCAAACTATCTGTACAATTTCAAAAAGGATGCAACACTGATCTCTACTTTTTGCTTTTTGTAACAAAGAAACTATTTGGGGGACAGAAACAGGACAGTGTACCAAAATACCCTTTGCAAATATTACAAAGCAGGTGTATATTTAAAATAGTATGGGACATCAATTCATAATGATCAGCTTCATTTACAACTTCATAGTGTGTAGTTTAAAATATACAGGCAACTGCTATTTGAAATATTTCAACAACATTTATTAGAATGTATTTTATTTTATAAATAAAACTACTTCAAATTTCAGTGGCAACACACAAAATATGCATGATTTTCATTTACATTTAAACAATAAATACAATAGTTCATTGAATTAAGGGTGTCTGGAATATTCTTTCACATTAATGGCTGTAACTTGCACAGGTGCTCTGACAGTTTTATAAACAGCTTCAAGATGTGTGTGTATGCACTTGTAAAGGGGCTCAATGTAAAGAGGCATTTTATAATTGCTATTTAAAATAAAAAATTATCATGTCCATTTAACTAATGGAGATAATTAAATTTTAACAACAGTTAATTGCTTTAGCTTTTGATCTATTTTTAATGACCAATATTATTTTAAATTTATCTCATTTTTCTCTATAGCCATTATAAAATATTTATTATGCATCCTGGAGCTTTAAAAATATTATTATAGTATCTTTTTTCCTGCCTAAAAAAGAAAGAAAATGATGCATTTTAATTAGGGCTGTCAAATGATTAAAAAAAGTAATCGCAATTAATCGGGGGACTTAAAAATATAGTTGTTCTCACTTTCAGGTGACACTGTAAATAAGAAGTGGGCAGCATTACCTCCTATTAATGTAAACAAACTTGTTTGTCTTAGCAATTGGCTGAACAAGAAGTAGGACTGAATGGACTTGTAGACTCTAAAATTTTACAGTGTTTTGTTTTTGAGTGCAGTTATGAGAAAAAAAAAATTCCACATTTGTAAGTTGCTCTTTCACTAAAGAGATTGCGCTACAGCAGGAGTTCTCAAACTTCATTGCACTGCGATACTCTTCTGACAGCAAAAATTACTACATGACCGCAGAAGGAGAGAGCCCATGCAAGCCCCGCTGCCCTGTGCAAGGGTTGGCGGGGGGCAAAGGCTGAAGTCTGAGCTTGATGCACCAGGCAGGGGGGCCAAAGCCTGAGGGTTCAGCCCCAGCAAGGGCCTCACCTCCTTCTCTACGCACTCCCTATCCGTGGCCCCACGAAGTCACGGGACCTCCTGGTCAACTTCCTCCTGGCCCTGGCTAAAATGGCCATCTATGCCACCAGGGAGAGGAGGTTGGCCAATGGAGACTCCTGTGACTGTGGGGCCTGTTTCCGATCCTCTGTCCGTTCACGTATCCGGGCAGAGTTCCTCTGGGCGGCGTCCACTGGCTCCCTTGACGCCTTTGAGGAGCAGTGGGTGCTGTCCGGGGTTCTCTGNCAAAAAAAAAAAAAAAAAAAAAAAAAAAAAAAAAAAAGGGGGCCTGTAACCTGAGTCCCACTGCCCAGGGCTGAACCTGAGCCCCACTGCCCAGGGCTGAAGCTGACGCCTGAGCCCTGCCATCCAGGGCCAAAGCCCTTGGACTTCTACCCCAGGTGGTGGGGCTTGGGCTTGGGCTTGGACCCTGGGCCCCAGCAAGTCTAATGCCAGTCTTGGTGACCCCATTAAAATGTCACAACCCATTTTGGGGTCACAACCCACAGTTTGAGAACCGCTGCACTACAGTACTTGTATGAGGTACATTGAAAAATACTATTTCTTTTGTTTATCTTTTTTATAGTGCAAATATTTGTAATAAAAATAATAATATAAAGTGGGCACTGTACACTTTGTATTCTGTGTTGTAATTGAAATCAATATATTTGAAAATGTAGAAAAACATCCCAAACTATTTATAATAAATTTAAATTGGTGTTCTATTACTGTTTAACAGTGCAATTAAATCTGCAGTTAATCACTTTTTTTAATCTAGTTAATTTGCTTTGCATTAATTGCTTGAGTTAACTAGAATTGACAGCCCTAATTTTAATGTACCATTTGTGAACAGTAATTGTTAGAAATGTTTAGAGTTTCTTTGAATGTCCTTCTTTATTTAAGTATTTCCGTTTAAAGCATCTCTATGTTCTGCTCCTCTGTCACAGAGTTTTTCCTACTTTTAAGAATATCATGTTAAAACACTAATATTCCCTTAAAGGGAATGTTAAGCATATTAAACTGTATTAACTGCATGTGTAAATCATGTTCAAGTTGCTCACTTTGTAGGTAAGGCCCTAAATTACATCAAAGATTAATACAAGGTTGTACAAAATGTCACCCAAACTGTGAGGATATGGTCTAACACTTTCTCCAAAAAGTGGCAATGACAAATAATTTTAAACACTTTAAAAAAAAATGTAATTACTGTTGTTGTTAAAGATCATTTATCCTATGCAGATCCATAAAAAATAAATATGTTCTATTATTATTATTAAACTTACATGGAGCTTTACAAACAGACATGCTACCTAATTTAAAGGCCTTGATTCAGCTAAGCATTTAAGCCAGGGGTCCCCAACGCGGTGCCCATGGGCGCCATTGCGCCCGCCGGGGGGTCTAAGTGCGCCCGCGGAGCCCTCTGGGTTTTTGTTTTTTTTTTGCTCCGCTGGCAGCGCTCGGGGGTTGGTTTTTTGTTTTTTTTTGGCGCCCGCCGGCAGCGCTCGGGGTTGTTTGGCGCCCGCCAGACAAAAAAGGTTGGGGACCACTGATTTAAGCTATTCATCTGACTCCTTACTAATATAAGGAATTCTATTATGTTTAAAGTGGCTATTCCCATGAATATGGCTTTGCAGGGTATGGGACAAAACATGGGATAGCAGTTCAGGAAGTGGAGAGTATGGACAGATTATTCATGGAGAGAAAAAATAGGACAGGATTTCTAGAAGAAGTAAATTTGAGGAGAGAACTGAGGAGGGCCTTTGCTGGACTGAAAGTAGGGGGCAGCATGAAGCCAGGAATATGCAAAAGAGAAAAAGGTTAAAGCAAGGAAAGAGGGTTGAGAAGTGTGCTGCAAGCTATTTTAATCCATTTAGTTAGAAGTGTGCTGCAAGCTATTTTAATCACATATAATGTCCACTACTGTTTATTTGTTTGCCTTTACTTTATTTAAAAAATCAGCTCCTTCACCATTCCTCTTATGTTGTTCTCCTATGCTGCATGGGTGTCCTATGCAGGTGTGTTCATCTATCAGTGTGAAGGGACTAGAATCACATACACTTGCTTGTAAAGTAACACAACATTTAATTTGAAAGTAGAATCTTGAAAGTCAATGAATTTTAAATATTTCTGACAGGCATGTGTTGTACTTAACAGCGCTAGTCCTCTCCAATGCATACTTTCATTATGCATGCATACTAAAATAGGAATTGCCATAGTGGAGCGGACCAATTGTCCATGTAGGCTTCTGTGAAACAGTTGTCAATGCCAGATGCTTCATGTGAAAGAGCATAAACGCCTTATCATATACCTAATCGTGCAAGTCTGTACCAAGAGAGAAGATTGATATTTGATCACAACTGGTGGTAAGCGTTAGATCTGAAACCTGAGGATGCACAGACTTTGCAATTTTATCCTATCAAAGAATAACTGCAAAGGCTATTCTCAGTCATATTAATCCCACCTGCTGCAACTCATACAGTTTGTTAACTGAAAGGTTTTTAAAGCTACTGTTTTAAACATTATGCAAAAACATTAAAAACATGTATGTATTAAAAGATATGGAAAGGAGCAGCTATGGTATTTTACACACATATTTCCTTTCAGTTCATCTATCCATTTACCAATAATTTAGACAGACAAAATGTCACTTTACCCTTAAGTTATTATTATAAACCTTGGACCCGTAAGTTATTATAAACTCTTTCAACACACACATCACTAATCATATACACAGGTGCGGGAACTAGGGGTGCGGGGGTGCTGCAGCACCCCCAGGTTTCACTGTGAGAAGTTGGCTGGTGCTGGTGCTGCCAGAAGCATATACATGCTTTACAGCGGAGGTCCCCAATCTGTGCGGCATGCCCCCCCCAGGGGATTGCTGAGGAACATTTGGGGGGGCGCAGCTGAGGCTCAGGTCAATCCCCGGGGGGTGGGGAGGGAGCGCCACCCAGCTCCGCTCCTGGCCCCAGCCTGGCTACTGGCCCCGGCTGCCAGTCCAGGGGCTCTGCTCCTGGCCCCGCCACTGAGTATTGGCTGCACAACCCGTGGCCAGAGCTCTGATCCCTGCCCCACACCCGGGGTCCCAGCTGCCAGTGGCCCCGTGCCTGGGGCTCCGCTCCTGGCCCCGGCACCCAGGGCTCCCGGCTGCAGCTGGCCCCGCACCCATGCTCCACTCCCACCCCAGCTATGGTCTAAGCCAGGCCCCCCTTACTCCTTTCTATGCTCCCCCCCGCCCCTCCCGGAGCCACAGCCCGCTCCTGGCCCCAGCTCTGGGGGGGCGCGGACAGAGGTAAGGAGGGGGCACGAGGTAATTGGGGAACAGGGGCTTTTTCAGCTCCCCCACTGTAAAAAGTATCCCAGTGCCACTGATCATACAGTTGACATAGCTAAAGATAACACACAAAACACCAAAACATGAGTCCAGGTTTTCGAAAGCGTACAACATCCAGCAGCTCCCATTGTTGAAGAGAGCTTCTAGGTGCTGAGCACTTTTGAAAATTTGGCCCCAGTTGTGGGTGCTGAAAGCTTTTGAAAACCTGACCCTAAAAGCTGCAAGTATGTTTTGAAAGTCAAATTATGTTGTGGGAATGTAAGGCAAAATTTTATAGGAGGAACAAGACAAGAGGATCACTACTACATACAGCCTCCGGAGATGCACCTCCCAAACAGTAGCAGAGTTCATGCACACCTGTAAGGTCTGCAGGAAAGAAGCTCCAGTACTTCACATCTCTGGAGGTGAGAAGAAGATAAGCGGTGTTCACAATTTATAAAATGGGTCATTGGGGAAGGTCCATGATTAGGAAAGGAAAGTCCTATACAACTTAATAGAGAATGGTACCTTTTCATAGAGCGTTTAAGACAACTTGTAGAATTCTATAGTATTGTAGCCAATTACTTCATTTTATTATCCATTTATCATTGTGTTATTCAGTGTTATGGTCAACTCATATGCTATATCATATATACTCAATGTATGCTAAATAGATTTAAATTGTAGGATTATAGGAGTACAAGATTGACAAGTGTTTAGGAGTGATGTGTGTGTAAAGCATGGCTGGAATGCAAGGCCTACAGGCTGAGCCCTCGAAGATTTTAACGTAACCACACTAGGCTGTAGTTTTAGAATGCTTGACATGAGAGGGTGACTTAGTAATAACCCTGTGACAGTAAGGTTGCAAGATTACTGTAAAAGATGATGTTATGGGTGATGTTATGAAAAAAAAGACTGCAACATACCACAAAGTACTGTCCAAGACACAAGACACCTAACTGTAACATCATGGCATGTCCTGCTTTGACTGCAGGTTACCATGGATGCATGTTGTGAGTAGATGCTAATGAGGATAAAGGGAACTAAGGAACAAGCTATGAAAAAAGGGCAATATTTATGGGATGTGGAAGTACACATAAGAAAAAGAGAGAGTTGAAACACTCATGCATATGCATAAGGTGTGCAGCATGGTCAGAATAACAATGTAAAAGAAGTACCCTGTGTGACGGGTTGGTTCACAGAAACCCCCTTGGGAGCTGCCAGCTGATGTGCAAAGGCTACCTCTGGTTCTATTCTCCCCTGCCAGCTACTGGTGGTTCCAGCACTCAAAGTCTTGCTGACAGCCAGACACACCTATCTGCTCCAGACACAGACCAGAGTCTGAACCACCTGTCCCAAAGCTGCAGGGTTTACCTGAGAACAGCTCACAGAAGTCTGCTTGCCTTTAACACTCAGATGCCCAATTCCCAATGGGGTCTAAACCCAGATAAATCCGTTTTACCCTGTATAAGCTTTATACAGAGTAAACTCATAAATTGTTCGCCCTCTATAACACTGATAGAGAGATATGCACAGCTGTTTGCTCCCCCAGGTATTAATACATACTCTGAGTTAATTAATAAGTAGAAAGTGATTTTATTAAATACAGATAGTAGGATTTAAGTGATTTCAAGTAGTAACAGACAGAACAAAAGAAGTTACCAAGCAAAATAAAATAAAATACGCAAATCTATGTCTAATTGCACTAAATACAGATAAGATCCTCACCAGTTCCAAAATGTTCTCTTTTACAGGCTAATCTTCTTTTAGCCTGGGTCCAGCAATCACTCACACCCCCTGTAGTTTTCAGTTTCCTTCAAGTGTCCTGTGGGGGTGGAGAGGCTCCTTCTTTAGCCAGCTGAAGACAAAATGGAGGGGTCTCCCACAGGTTTAAATAGACTGTCTCTTGTGGGTGGAGACCCCCTCCTCTCCCTCTGTAGAATCCTGTCACAGAATGGAGATTCGAAAATCACATGGGCAGGTCACATGCCCATGCATGACTCAGGACTGCAGGTAGCAGCCATTACCCACATGCTGCCTTGAACGTCCTCAGGTAGACTTCTGATGTGGATTGGAATCTTCCAAGCTCTTTTGTCTGTTAAGTGCCCCCTGACTGAACACCTAATTTGCACATTCCTTTCCCCAGAAGTCACCAAATGTTCTAACTGAGGCCCCTTAGGAATCAAGCAATTACACAGCCCATGTTCATAACTTTGAACACACAAATGGTGCCTGCATACAACTAGGGTGAACATAACTAGTAGATCATAACCTTTACATAGATATGTACCTGGCACAGGCAGCACAAAACATATTCCAGTTATGTCATATTCCCACAAAGCCTTATGGGAGGTACCGTCACACCCTGGTTGGGCAAAAGTGGGAAGACCCCAAGTGAAACCCGAGCAGGAACCATCCCTCTATCGATGATCATCTGTTGAGAAATCCATCAGACCCTAAAATATATTTGAGGATGTGAGTATGACTAGTCTTAGGATTTGCATGAGTTTTTGTAGGATTTATACATGCATAGGTAATTTTAACTTTACTTGTTGTTTCAATAAAACTTGTAGTACAGATAAGACTTTGTATTTGTGGTTGAGTCTGCGGTCACTATCCTTGGTCTTTGTGTGTTCCTGGAGTCTGCAAAATTGAGAAAAGCACCAGAGGTGATATTCACTCTCTTGAGCTTGAAACTGTAGCAACAGGAGCTGAACACAAGGTAGGTTTAATTCAAAATTACTAAATTCAATTTAAGTAAGAAAAAGGCTACAATATGGATAACTTGCTACTAAATTCTGCAGCTGTTTAAGAGAAATTTATAGAGACCTCTAATTAGTTTAATTCCAATTCAATTACCCTTCCACAAGCAGAATTCAATATGTATCATAATATATTAAAGACACAATCTGTGAAGATCCTGACTGTACAAGTTTGACTCTTATTACTAGGGCAGCTAGGTGCTATGGTAACGCAAATAATAATAATATGGTACATGTACATCTGTATAACTAGATCTAAATTTCTATAGTTCCAGAATGCGTACTTGTTTGTATGTTTTATATTAGATATTGATACCAAGGAACAAATTAAATTGAAGTATGATGCTGTACTTACTTTCCAAGCTCACATTCTATTTCAGGTAATGTAGTTGGCAATGGTTTCTCTGAAGTCAGCTTCAGTGCATACCAAAACTCTCCAACCATCTCCGACAGGAATATGATACTGAAGACAGAGAGATAAACCAGTTCCGTCTGAGATGTCTTTTTGTATAATGTCCAGATTGATAAAAGCACAAATTAGAATTTTAGAAAAAATGAGTTCAACAAAGTGACCCCTTTGTTAACTAGTAGAATTTTCCACTAAGAGTCCTATACAGCTCCACAGATATGGTAGCATCTGGATACATCCATCACAAATGAACAGTGATCTTTACGGATATCCATGGGCAATTAATAGGCTTCATCTTTCTTAACTTTTCAGTTGAAAAATGGCAGTTTTTATATTAAAGGCAGAAAAACTAGAATACATCTCCCACTTGAACTTATAGGAGAAAATTTTAATTTAATTCAAATGTCACAGCAGTTTGCTACTAGATGTTTGGAGACCTGCAACATCATCTAAAAATAAAATAGGGAGACATCATTAGTCCATTTTAAAAGGAAAATACTTTTAAAAACTAAGAGATCAAAACTGAAGCATATAAAAGAACATGACAAATGGATATGTTTCAATGGCGTATTCATTATTCTACAATCAAATCTTGTCAGGATTGAAAGTTAGTTGTTGCTATGTGAGATACTTAGAGTAATGTATTTTTGTGGCAGGCATTTTAACACATTCCATTCTGATTACAGATTTGTTTTTCTATTTCTCATTTTGTGGCCAGGAGAATCACAAAAGTAAGTTAAATAAATGTAGTGAGGCGGTGTGGCTCCCCGCCGCCCCGGAGAGGGAAGAGCCCATCCGGAGGCCGGAGTGGGGGGAGCTAGGGAGATCTGACCCCACCCCTCAGAGGGTCAGGCGGCGACCTGGAAGTATAAAGGCTCGCCCTCAGGGATCACTTGAAGCCCAGCCGCCGGGGAGGCCAGACGTCTCCAGCCTAGCCCGCGACTGGGAAAACCCCGCAGCCCAAGGTGCAGGCCGGGCCTGGCTGACTTGCCCTGCGCTCGCTACCCGGAGGAGTTGCCGGACCTGCCCTGCGCTCGCTACCCGGAGGAGTTGCTGGACCTGCTGCTCGCCAGCTACCCCGAGGAGCCCATGGTGTTGGACCCCCCCAAAGGACGACACCCGGATCCAAGGACTGCCCGAGGGGGAGTGTGGAAGTAGCCCGGGGGCAGCCGACCCTAGTCTGGCTGCAGCACTGCCAGAGCCAATGTCAGTGTGTTGTGGCCAGGATCCCCACTGACTAAGTAGCGGGTCTTTTGCCGCTGCTAGGGCCCCGGGCTGGGACGCAGTGGAGTGGGAGGGCCTGCGTCCCCCACTGCCACCCACCGTTTGTACGGCTACTGCTCAGCCCTGCCTGAAGGCCTGAGTCCTGACTCTGTATTGCCCCTGACCCAGGGCCTGGGCTCCCAACTGTTTGTACTGCTACAGCTTAGCCCTGCCTGAGGGCCTGAGCCTGGACTACTATTTGTACTGTTGTTGCTCAACCCTGCCTGAGCTCCTGACTCTGTATTGCCCCGCCCTCACCTAGGGCCTGGGCCTGGTACTGTTTGTATTGACTGCTCAGCTCTGCCAGAAGGCCTGAGCCTCTGACTCATTGCTGCCCTGCCCTGCCCAGGGCCTGGGCTTATCGCTACTGTGTATATTGTACTGTTGTTGCTCAGCCCCTGCCGAGGGCCTGAGCATCTGACTCCTTGTTGCCCGCCCCGATCCAGGGCCTGGGCTTACAGTGTCGGTTACAGTTACCGCAAGGGCTGCCGAGGGAGACCCCACGGCCAGACTAATTCCCCAAACTTCAACCGTGTGTAGTGAGCCGACGTGGCTCCCCGCCGCCCCGGAGAGGGTCGAGCCCCGGCACACCCTTGTACATAAAATTACAGTAAACACGTTAAACTATTCCAACATAGCTAAAAATACAACATGCAAACCTGAGCTGCATGAAGGATCAGCTCCCGTTTAAAACAAAGAGACATGAGTTCTGATTTATGCCTTTATAGGAACTATGAGGCAGACTGTTCACTGTGGCCACTTTACACTGCACCCCTAGCATAAACTGGCTTTGAAGTCAGCATTAACTGGCCGGGGAAGATTACTCAAGTGTAAAGATGATGATAGAGCCACCATAAGGGATTTTTCAGCACTCTTCCTCCCAGTTGCTGGCATAAACACGGTAAAGAGGTAGTAGCCCGGCTGCACTTGCCATGCCAATTTCTGACTGCATTTTCAGTCCCTCAGAGCTGTTTGTCAGTGATTTAATTTAGGGCAGACCTCAGGTTGCTCTAGCATGACACAGGGAGACCAGCTTTGCACAGAGCTATAACAGGATCAGCGTAGTGCAAAAGTTACATCACATTTGCACATGCCCCCTTGGCCTGCATGCTGCAGATCAGCTGAAACCAAGAACTGCCCCATAGACCTGTCAAGTTAAAAGCACATATCTTATCTTGTTATCTGAAAATTATGAATTTGAAAAAATACTCCACCAGAATATTCTGACACAGCAAAATAAAGTATATTTTCATTCTCAGCTTTCAGAAATGATCAGTTATGTATCTTGTCTCTGAAAATTTTACTAGAATGTTAACAGTGGTCATTTCTATAAAACTATAGCCTCTGAATGCTGTAGTGCAATAAGACTTGGCAGTATTCTGTTCTTGGGAAAATCAATAAGAACAAATTGAACAATTGCTTTTGGGACTGCTTATTTTGGTGAACTTCAGCCAACTAATGCTTAATTAACAATGCCCTGAGAAAAATTCTTACAATTCTGCAGTGTTCAGCAGCCTGCCTTTACTAGTTCAGCTGAGAACTATGAACAGTGGCAGCCAAGACCAAAAGGTCATCAGTCTTATCACTGGTAATTATCATACTGTACAGACTCTTCTGAGTTTCCAATGTGGTGAAACATCTTTAATTTAAATCTTCTCCATATTCATTAAAAAGATCATTTCTAATTAATGGAGAATTCTCAAGCTAAATAGATTTTCATGAAGACTGATAAAGGGTTCTTCACCTGTGTTTAGTGAAGTAATTTTAGTTTAGTTCCCTTTCTGCAGAAAGATGGCTCCAGGTCACTCCCTTTATGGCAAGTGACAAAATTAACAATTCATTTGAAGTCCATATTTTGAGATAGATTTTCTGATATTAAAGTAATATCATAAGAAAATGTACATATAACTCAAGTGATATCCATCAAAGAATTGCCATCTGCCTATCAGCCATCAGAATTATTCAAAGAAAGTGGTGGGTTTGTGTAAAATATATCTAATGTTAAAAAAGTAATACAAAGAACACAAAATATTTCTAAGTAACATTCTAGGATCAAGGAGTTATTGTAGGGTCTAGTGACAATATTTTTACTGAATATTATAAAGCACACATACATGTTAACACTCTGCATCTTACCTTCCTTTTGAAGCGCCAGTACTAGCTGGGGAATATTTTACTTCATAGGAAAGAGTTTCTTTTGGCTGAAGAAAAAGAATTGTTTCTCCACTAAGTGCAGCACCCATTAACACTACATCTAACTGTAGAGTTTCATGTGTAGGATTAGTGATGGGAATTTCAATGCCAATGGTATCCTAGAAACACAAAATGAATGAATTATAGGACTTTCACTATCAAAGAAGTTTGTTAAAGATGATGTAAGGAAGATGCTTCTACATTAATTGAATGCACATAGGCCATATTTAATTTGATAAATTAACATAGTGTAAAGGCACCAAGAGGCAGCAGTAGCCAATCGCCCAATCATATGTCACTTCTTGTTCCAACTAGTAATCAGGGTTATCAAACTCTCCAGCCAACCCTCCCCGCCAATATGCCATGTATTCTACCAAGGCCCATCTTACATTATAAAGCTAGCCAGCACCCTATCATTGCAGAGAGAGCTAGTGCAGCCCCAAGTGACCTCTCAAGGTCACTTGCAAGGTTTCTGCAAGGCTCCTCCCTCTTCATTTTTAAGTTCTATCATAATGCTTTACATGGTAAAAACCTAAAAGTCCAATCCCACTTTGCTATCTTTCTTTTTTAACCCCTATTTTCTTGTCTGTCTTTCAACTGTGAACTCTTTGGGCAAAGAGTATCCTTTCTCAAATGTCCAGAAAGCACATAGCATATCATGGGAACTACCAAAACTAAATAATACATAATGGTACCAAAAACAAGATGGAGACAAACTGTGGCCTGGATAGATACACATTTACACCCCTGTATTGTATACCTACAACATGACTAGAAGTCTGGGAGAGGAAGCAGATTCCACAGAACTGTTATGTTTCCCTCTTGGGCTGCTTTTGGAGCTCTGCAACAATGCACTTCATCTTATTTCAGGGGTCATGGCTAAGCCACAAATGAGCATATAGTAAGTTTGGCCCTATGTACTTTATACACAAGCTTTATTCCACATCAAAGATGAAATATTTCATCCGGGTAGGGATGGAGTATTTTATTCAAAGAGGCCCACTCTTTACGGTTTTTTACATGTATCGCACACACTTTCTCCAAACCACGTCCCTTTTTCTAGTACTGCACTCGCTCATGAAAAACATGTTAATGTGCGTTCCCATTTTCTGTCAAGCACGTTCTCTTTGTACATAAGACAATGTGATTCTCAGAACAGAATCTGGCCCACAGCTTGAAGTACGAAAATTGGAATCCTACCTTAATATGAAATAAGACAAAAACAGAACAAAATATCTGAGAAAATGAAAAGATAGTAATATTTTAGCATGAAATATTTTACATCCCACTCTCAGCTGCTTATCCCTACATTGCACTTGCAATAATTTAATACATTCCTTTACATTTACAGAAAATGGCTGCTGCAGTTGAACACACATAAAATGAATTTAACGTTCTACAGATGGTAGGATTACACCAACAGTTCAAATCATTCAAGTGCCTTGCATCAGGAAGATGCAATTTAAATTTGCAATAAAATTACTTTAAAGCTCAGATTAATAGTTTTTAGTGGTTTAAACAAATTTCTAAATGTATTTGCTATTTTATTGCTAAGGGATTCAAAACAAAGCACTATAAAGGCATGTGTATGTTTCTGTTTAAGAAATATCTTTATAGCAAAATGGAAATACTTGAATGACTGTCTAAAAATAAACTGTCAAATAAAAGTTTAAAATAATTTTATTCAAAATAATTTATAGTATTTCCTTAGAAACTTACAACAGAAACCCGTTCCATACCAAACACCTCCCCCTCCATTGTGTGCATGGACGACTCACACGTTTGTTATTACAGGGATGGTCATGAGAGCAGTTCCACTGGCATCTTTAGCATGTATGTATATCAGGGGTAGGCAACCTATGGCATGGGTGCCGAAGGCAGCACGAGAGCTGGTTTTCAGTGGCACTCACACTGCCCGGGTCCTGGCCACTGGTCCAGGGGGCGCTGCATTTTAATTTAATTTTAAATGAAGCTTCTTAAACATTTTTAAAACCTTATTTACTTTACATACAACACTAGTTTAGTTATATATTATAGAAAGAGACCTTCCCAAAAATGTTAAAATGTATTACTGGCACGCGAAACCTTAAATTAGAGTGAATAAATGAAGACTCGGCACACCACTTCTGAAAGGTTGCCGACCCCTGATGTATATTATAAATTTCTAGAGTGATTCTTGAAATGCATGACTTTTGCACCTAGCCCTTTATGTGGAGGCATAGTACCAGGAAGAACTACAAGATTTCCATCTACACATTGAAACAGGTGTTTCTAAAACAGGCCCAGGGCAATACCTACCAGAGGAGAAACAAAAGAGCTAAAGCAGTAGCAATTCCCAGCCAGATTTATAATATTTTAGTTAGACTTACAGGTGGTTGTTCAATTTGTTTTTATGTTTTAAGGGAATATTTTTATCAGTGACCTAGAAGAAAACATAAAATCATCACTGATGAAGTTTGCAGATGATGCAAAAATTGGAGGCATGGTAAATAATGAAGAGGACAGGTCACAGATTCAGAGCGATCTAGATCACTTGGGAAACTGGGCTCAAGCAAACAATATGCTTCTTAATATATTTAAATGTAAATGTGTACATCTAGGAACAAAGACTGTAGTCCATACTTCAGAATGGGGGACTCTATCTTGGAAAGCAGTGACTCTAAAATGATTTGGAAGTCATGGTGGATAATCAGCTGAACGTGAGCTCCCGGTGTGACGCTGTGGGCCAAAAAGGCGAATATGATCCTGGAATGAATAAACAGAGGAATCTTGAGAAGGAGTAGAGAGGTTAATTTATCTCTGTATTTGGCACTCATGTGACTGCTGTTGGAATACTGTGTCCAGTTCTAGTGCCCACAATTCAAGAATGATGTTGATATATTGGAGAAGGTTCAGAGAACAGCCACAAGAATGAATAGAGAATTGGGAAACATGCCTTGTAGTGATAGACTCAAAGAGCTAAATCTAGTCAGTTTAGCAAAGAGAAGGGTAAGGAGCAACTCAATTGCAGTCTATAAGTATCTACATGGGGAACAAATATTTAATAATGGGCTCTTCAATCTAGCAGAGAAAGGTATAACACAAGCCAAAGGCTGGAAGTTGAAGCTAGACTAACTCATACTGGCAACAAGGTGTAAAATTTTAACAGCAAAGTTAATTAGCCATTGGAACAATTTACCAATAGACATGTTGGATTCTTCTTCACTGACAATTTTTAAATCAAGATTGGATATTTTTTTCTAAAAGATATGCTCTAGGAATTATTTTGGGGAAGTTCTATGGCCTTTCTTACACAGGAGGTCAGGCTAGATGATCACAATGGTCCCTTCTGGCCTTGGAATCTATTAATATGAATCTATGAGAAAGGGAATGGCTGTCACTTTGCCCATTGTGACTACTCCCAAGACAAGTTAGCTTTAGGCGACCACTTAGCCAAAAATCAAATGACAATGTGCATACTTAGCAGCTCCTCCCATACATGCAAAGGCCTCTTGTTTTTACTCTGTTATAAACTCCTACTTCTCTTCTGGGTAGCTATGGGTGAACTGAAAATGTTCCTTTACCTTTGAAAATGATCTTCCAATTCTAATAAAATTCAAGTTTGGCTTCGTTTTTATGAACATATTGATGAAATACTTACATGGATATTAATCTCACGTGGTACACCACCCAGCACTGAGGTACTCAAAATAGTGGAGCTTAAACATTAATTAATTTGGTTGAGTGTGATCTTGTAGCTAACTCAGATTCCACAACTCTGTAGCTCCATAAATAAAACTTAAAATCATTATGCTAGCATGCCTCTTTGCAACTATCATAGGTTAGAAGAACCACTATACAGTAATTATTACTGGCATTGATACAAATAGATATACAGTCAGAAATCATCTTGGACTAAAACTAAAATTGTGGGATTTTTTTTAATTCATAACTCACCACAAATTACACCTCAAGACTACTGCATTCATTTGACTTTAATATTAGGGATGGGCAAAGAGTTTTGGATAAAGAACTTCCTCTTCTAAATTCTGGAATCAACTAAACTCAAATGTTTTGTGAGAATTACGAAATTCAAAATTTTCCATTTTTGCCCACTGATGCAGTTCTAGGATTCAGGAAGTATAAAATGCAAAAGCAGTTCCTGAGATCTTTGTAGCCTAAGTGGAAGCAGGAAAAGTGAGAAATGTCAAGAAACTGATTCTGCTCTTAAATTTTTTCAGCCTATTTCTACAAGCCAAGAATGTTGAAAAGTTTAGATAAGATTTAAAAAAAACATGTTTCCTGATAGCTTTTGTCCCAACCAAAGCTAACCGCTTTTGAGGTTTGCTTCTCACTTCTTCAAGTTTCATATACAGAAAAACAAATTGCATTATCAACTTTAGGTTTCAGCCATAGTATACTAGAGATTCACAGAAACAAGCTTAACAAACATGTCCTGTGTGTTCATCTGCCAAAAAAACTTCTCTAAAATAATTTTGTCAAGAACATCCATGCAATTCACAGATTCAGAAGTAATAAATAATACATTAATACTAAAACTATTATCAATGCCTTTCATTCTGAAAGATCTCTGATTAGAGATAGGAGCAATCTGGGGGTGCAGACCCAGAGGCAGGATATTTCTCTGGGTCTCTCCATGCAGCCCAGCTAGTTCTGCTGTCTCCCATCTTCCCTCTCCCTGTTGGGGTTGATGCGTGAATGGTGTGTAGAAGAGAGAAAAATGGATGCTGCAGCACCAGAGGAAGATGTGGATTTATTGATGGGAACTTGGGAAGGATTGCCTGTTAGCTACTGATCTCCTTTTGTGTTCTCTTTTTCAGGTCTCAGGAGTGTGGGAGAAGCTGTGGAAGGAGTGCATAAACTGCCAGAGCAACCCCCCAGTAAATTAGGTTTGTTGGTCAGAACATGTATCTATTAATGAATCTATGCTTTGTTCTTTGTGTTTTAGAGGTGAATCTCAGAGGGAATTTCTTTTTTCTTTCTTAAGTTTAAAGTTTGAGTAGAACTTTAAAAAAATGGTTTTCCCCCATTGGATTCCTCTGCCTTTTGGGGAATCAATCAGGGCTGAGATAAGTTAGGAACTGTGTTGGTTGTTCCCATGGATGGGCAGGTTTGGGGTCTAGAAAAAGATGAGACCAGCTGAGTAGTGCTTTGGCTCTTCTCTGACCTGCATGCAGCTAGCTTGTCAAAGGCCAGGATGAATAATCCAATCTTGCAAAACTGCCATTTAAGAGTGTGCAAAAGCATTGCAGGGTTGCTCTGGTAAGGCTAAATGCACCTGTGCAGCAGGGACTATATGTCTACTTTCTGTCAACAATGACAGTAACATAGTGGTGAATGACATTTGCTCCAAGCAACAGCAATCCCAACTGTGGTATGAATGCATACGCATTGTTGGTAGTAATAGTTAGCAGTAATTGTGTGGACATACTCACTGCATGTTACAGAGATGCAATGACTATTTCAGTGTCAAAATTCTTGGGTATAAATAGGGCTCTGGAGCCAGGTAAGACACAGAGATTTGCATGGAGAAACCTGGGGGAACCAACAGAGATTCTATAGCTCTAATCTTATTTTGTGCTTTGTAAGCATGTCCTTTTCCCAACTCATTTTCAAACAGTCCCCACACTGTGCAAAATCCAAACTCACCCCCTTCCTGAGGTTTGGTTTTACAAACACAGACATTACAGGTCTGTCTCATCTTACGCTGGGGTTACGTTCCGCGGTCAGCACCTAAAGCGAAAACCGCGTATAGTCAAAATTACATTGAGTGTAATGGTGGGCAGAATCGCCCGCCCTACAGAAACAGTATTTAAATTGTTATTTTTCTCTTTTTTTTGTTTTTTTCTTGTTTTTGGCGACCGCATAAAGCTGAAATCGCACATGTTAAATGCCCCTAAGATGCGACAGACCTGTACTAATATCAGGGTTCAGCTCAAATCTTCTCCTCAGTCTTGACTGCTCCTAGGGATCCTATTTCTGGCTCGCTCATGCCCATGCCCAAGATCCTTCCTCTCTATAGAGATACTCCCATCTCTTGTATATCGGGTTAATAAACCCTCTGACCACTTAAGCTTTTCCCCATAAAATAAATAACTGCTAATGGAGTGTTTCAGGTGATAACTGTCAGCCCTTTAGATGCACCTCACACAAAATCCTAAAATTCTGCTTGCTCACTGACCCTTAAATATCATCTAAATAAATCATAGAACATGTGCAAGGCAAAACAACATTCCTACCCTGGCTGAGATTACCTTACACCTCAACCTTTGCAACAGACTGCAGCAAAGGGAAACAAAAGAACAAAATGCTAAGATTACTACTTCTGAAAAATAATATTGCCAAGCAAATTGTCTAGAAAACAGAAACTATGGTTAAAACTAGTGAATGTTATTTTGGAAGGACACTAGTTAAAAACATGATTTATTTGGTAAACACAAAGGAGCTTTCATGTTAATGTGTTTAGAAGTGCTATAAACATTAATAGTTAAGAACTGCAACCATTTTTTCTGACAATCTGAGACAGTTAAATGAAATTTAGTGAAAGAACAATTTACTGATTGTATATTGTTAAAATACCATGAATAAAGATAATTATGTACCACATATACTAACCCTGTGGAAAATAAAATACATAAATGCTTTGTCTGTTTAGGATTAAGGACACTTGCAAATAGTTATATTGATGTTTAATAATCAGATATTTTATTTCGATAATTCAATACTTTATCATTTTGCTTAAAAGAAGAAACCTCCTATTTTCTGAAATAGTCCCTCATAATCTGCAATTTACCAACAAACATTTGAGGGGTACAGCTATCCTGGTTAAATGGATAGTGCTAATTCACGCACCACAAATCTCTTATTAAGTAGCTTGTAACACCTATAGTAAGACTGGTATTTACTTAATTGCTGCTCATACTGAAAACCAATTGTACCACCTGTAGGTGAGTGTTACACAACCACCTCTAAGGGTGACAATAATTCAGTCTCTATGTCCGTTCAAACTTTGGCCTCTCTGCAGAGCCTGCCAACAAGGATTCCAGTTGCGATGATATGTACACCTGCTCACCAGGAACTGAAGTGAAACAACAAACTGATTTCAGAAAGGCTACAGAACAGCCATCAGACAGTAATACCCTTTGTATGAGAGGGGTAGCCGTGTTAGTCTGGATCTGTAAAAGCAGCAAAGAATCCGGTGGCACCTTATAGACTAACAGACGTTTTGCAGCATGAGCTTTCGTGGGTGAATACCCACTTCTTCGGATGCAAGTAGTGGAAATCTCCAGGGGCAGGTATATATATGCAAGCAAGAAGCAAGCTAGAGATAACGAGTTTAGTTCAATCAGGGAGGATGAGGCCCTGTTCTAGCAGTAGAGGTGTGAAAACCAAGGGAGGAGAAACTGGTTCTGTAGTTGGCAAGCCATTCACAGTCTTTGTTTAATCCTGAGCTGATGGTGTCAAATTTGCAGATGAACTGAAGCTCAGCAGTTTCTCTTTGAAGTCTGGTCCTGAAGTTTTTTTGCTTTAGGATGGCCACCTTAAGATCTGCTATTGTGTGTCCAGGGAGGTTGAAGTGTTCTACAGGTTTTTGTATATTGCCATTCCTAATATCTGATTTGTGTCCATTTATCCTTTTCCTTAGAGACTGTCCAGTTTGGCCGATGTACATAGCAGAGGAGCATTGCTGGCATATGATGGCATATATTACATTGGTGGATGTGCTTTGGTCACTCTTGTCCTGGACAATGATGATTCTTTAAGTGCCAACCATGTGCTCATACTGTAATAGTGCATTGAGACAGTCCTTGCACTGCTTCAAATGGGCAGCCTAGTGGAGAAACGCATTGTATACCATTTTCAGTCACCTGAGTTACCCAGCCCCAGTTATTGGATACTTTTTAAAGAAACTTTCAAATCACATTTTAAAATAATTTCCTTCCTTAGTTAAAACCATATTACAAACCTCAAAATGATGCTTGTTTTCAACTCAGATTTGTAATTTGCTAGTTTTAGATCTTGTTTCATTTGCTCTTAATTCAGATGCAGATTGAGAGGGTATGTTTTAATCATTATGGTGACACTTAATAAACAAATGCTGCTTCGGGAAGCCACATACACTCGCCCCCATATAGGCAGTGTGTGCAAGGAAAGCAGCTGCTCCAGTCCGTATGGTAGAGACTGGAGTGAAAAGGTATTTTAATTTTATTCTCATGTCGTTAAATGGTATTTTGGGATTGGACAGCCCTATAATATCATTTTGGGAGAGATGGGGGTGTACGCATCCCATTTGGCAGGGTAGGTGCCCCTTCTGCAATGGCTTCTTTGGGGAAAAGATATGTCCTCTCTTGAAATATTGTTTTGAGAAGTGGGACCTCCACCCCCAGAGTATTTTGGCAGATGGAGCCTCTCCCCAGCAACAGCATTAATAATAATCAAAACAGCTTTCTTTCTCTTCTTCCCCAGCCTCACTCCATAAGAGAGGTGGCTCTTGGCTCCCCCACTTTCCCTTCCTGCAGCCTCACAGCAGGAGGCACTTTAGGCCGGAAGATCTCATTGTTCATGCCTTCCCCAGGAGGAGCTCCCCTTTTGTTTCTGGGAACCCATGCAGATGGCATCAGCCAAGGCTTCAAGACTACACTCCATGTGCATGTTCTCAGGCTGTCACCTACTCTGCTCACTCCAGCATTGCTAAAAATAGCAGTGTAGATGCAACAGCACGAACTGTACATACTCATCTGGGGACCCTGGGTATATACTCAAGTTGCGAGTCTATGCTGAATGTGTGCTGGCACATCTTATATGCTATTTTTAGCAATGCTAATGTGGGTAAAACTAGCGTGAGTATGTCTACACAAGCCGCAATAACACTGTAGATTTCAGGGTAGATAAACCCATACTAGGGTCTTCAGAACACCAGTCTGAGATATTTACTTGCCATAACTACATATTTTGGAACAAAATTCTAAGAAATTAATAATATAGACAGACTGCTCATGGCACAGGAATTTTTAACATACATTATTTTTAAAAGTAAATATACATTGACAGTCCCTTTAAAATAGGGTGGCCACTGATGCATCCCTAGATTTAGGGCAGTGGTTCTCAAACTTTTGTACTGGTGACCCCTTTCACACAGCAAGCCTCTGAGTGTGGCCCCCCTTATAAATTAAAAACACTTTTTTTTATATTTAACACTATTATAAATGCTGGAGGTGAAGCGGGGTTTGGGGTGGAGGCTGACAGCTTGCGAACCCCCCATGTAATAACCTCGTGACCCCCTGAGGGGTCATGATCCCCAGTTTGAGAATCCTCATAAAGGTCATCTCCTCAAGCTGCATGAACTTCTGGAATGGTGCCTGACCCT
Source organism: Platysternon megacephalum (assembly GCA_003942145.1). NCBI lineage: Eukaryota > Metazoa > Chordata > Testudines > Platysternidae > Platysternon > Platysternon megacephalum. Next base: position 3,871,954 of record QXTE01000056.1, on the reverse strand, counting down.
ACTTGCTTGACCACACCCTCGCCAGTGTGACCTGTCACACTGCATGGTGGACACCATTCTGGCTGAATGCCATGGTGTATATGAGGTCACTCCCATGAGGGCAGAGCAGCACACTGCAAAATGGTGTCCTCCATGCAACCACGATGATACCAGACAAAACCCTGTCTGTGGTTTTATATCAGAACTGGACAGGGACAAACCTTACAAAAACAGAACTGTCTGGCTTAAAACCAGATGAACAACCTACTTTAAAATGATCCATTGTAGTTTTTAAACTTAGCCAGCAGAGATAGTTGGAGAATTTTGATGAAAAACAGAAACACATTTTTTGTGCCAATATTTGCAGATTTTGGTTTGGTTTATGACTAGTTCTGTTATCCAATTCTTTCCCTATTGCCACTGTCTTGCCCATCCAAACACCCAGTCATCGCCCACATTCTTCCCTCAGTGAAATCTGGAAATGCAGTACATGTGAATGGTTTGCAATTAATATCAGATATATTTTAATCTTCACACTTCATTATACTGGCCACTCGAAGTATGAAGTAAAGTAAGAGCTCTTGGTGCCTAAACTGGACTACATTCTGTACATTATACATGGGCACTTAATTTCCATGTCAAAGTCTGAGACCACAAGTCCACTGCATTCCCCATGTAGTTTAGTTTACAGAATTACATTAGTGTTGGCCTTGAAAGCTCTCGCTGTAATTGTAGAAAATTAGTAAACCAAAATAAAGTATTTTGGCCTGGACAATTATACTGAGTAACCAGACTTAAATTTTACTCCATTTACATGTGCTGTAGAGACTTGATCCTGCAAGCTACTGAGCATTGTGGCCCAAAGCACATAAGTAGTCCATTGACTTTGAAAATGTGCTTACATACATAACTGGGTGGGACCACAGAACACACCAATTTGCAGGATCAAATTCTGTGCTACAGTCTTAAAGGGTAAGTACTTCAGTGTAACCACCCCCTCCCCTTCCTCCCCCCGGCCCCAAAAAAACCAACAAAACCCTAACCAGAACTATCACAGCATACCACTGTACGTATTCTGAGTAAATTATATACTATAATAATGTATTTTACACTTACTGTGAAGTATAGATAAAATAAAATAAAATAAAACACAAGTGAGTTTTTGTAAGACAGTATGTAAAACTTCTGGCTCTCTATCCAGAATTTTGCTGAATAACAAGTTTCCAAAACTGCTTGCTCAGCATAATTATTAAGATGAGAAGAAATAGTAACAGTGAGACTATGAAGACAAAATAAATTAACCTCATTCTCATTACATTAAAAATAATAATGTATACTACATCCAAATTTGCTCTCAGACAGACATATCTAGAGTAACTATTAATTAAAATGGAATTACTCTGTATTTACATCAGTGTAACTGATATGAGAATTTAGCCCTTCATTTCAACTGTTGTTGTTTTTACACTAATTTAGAAAATTATTTTTCTAAATTCCATATAACTAACTAGCAGATTTTAGAAAACCTTCTAAAATGTTCACTCTCTTTCTCCTCACATTTAAATTTTTCGCCTTGGACTCAAATGTAGCAGCTTAGCAATAATACTGTTGTTCTGACGCCTTGAACTTACTAAAAGCAGAGATCTAGAAATCCCAGCTACAGATTAAGTGACAAACTAGTATAATAATATATTTGCTCTCTTTCTCCACACATCTGACAACTACTTTTCACAAATATGACCACTCACGTAGCAAAATATGAAACCACCTTCTGATTATTGTTTAATAGTCTCTTGCCAAATTCAGCTGTAGTCTCACTGGCATTTCATGATCTATATTAGCCTCCTTTGTGTTGCACCACATAATTGATTAAAATGGGTTGTTTGTTTTTTTGCAGCTTCTATGTATTTATCAACAAATTTCATTCAAACTCTAGTCATTTATCCTCCTTTTTGATAACTACCATTTTATGAGATCTGTAAAGATGTTCTGGTCTGATTTATTTGTGAAACTGCTTTTAGTTAAAGTGATTAATAATTATAACCTTGCCAAATTTTATTTTCTTCCAGGAAGAATGCCGCCACGGTTCTTTCACAGAACATTACTTTTTATGCTACCAATTGTTATGAAAGCATACTTTTAAAAATCAAGCTTAGGATATGGTTCATAACTTCAAGTTACTCAGTTTTCAAGAACAGCTTTCACATTCTCATTTACTTTAGGATTTATGGGAAAATAATATGCCACAGTTATGAAGTAATGTTTCTGATTTACAGAGTATATAATTATAAGCATTAGTATAAAATAAGTCCATAATTATATGCTTTATACCTATAATCAGAGAATAACAATAATATAATTATATGAAGGAAAGTTATTCAAAAACAATGTCAGGATCCATGTTTGATCTGCTTTAAAATTGCTATGATTATAGAAAGCCTTCAAATTCTCCGTATCTAGTGGTATAGTTCAGTTCCAGGTTATGCAAGCTTTTGCTGAAGTAACCAATGCTGTGGTTCCTGGAGGCTAACAGTTCTCTTGGGGTGGGATCGTGGTGGCACATGGTGCCACAAATGGCCTACAGCCAGAGCAGACACCCAGCAGTGAGCAGTGTTGGTGAGAAAAGGGGGGCATTGTCTGAGTACCTCAGTGAGCCAATTCAGTGCATCTCTTGGGCAACCTCTGCTGGTGAACCTGTTATAGAAACCTGGCTTATAAATTAAAGCCTCTTTCCATTACAAGTATCCCCAGTGGAGGATCGTGATGAAAACAACAGAGCTGCCCTTCTGGGAGGATGACTCCCACCCCCCGCATGCTGTCTAAGACCAACGGTGTCAGCTGTTTGTTCCCCAGATTGTGATGGATCCAGACGATTGACAAAAGACTACTGGAATTTGAATCTACTGCCTTCATGATGACCACAGCAAAAAATGAAGCTGTAGAAAGATAAATAAATTTACAGCTACAGACTGCAACTTTACTAATGTTAAGATTAGTGAGGCGGAGGTGGTGAGTTGATTTACCCTCTCGCAAATTACCAGACACTAATTGGGTCCTTAGTTGGCTAAAATGGCCTCATGCTATACAACCAAGGAATGCGAGTTGGCTTCCTTAGCCAACATCCCCACTACTCAATTCATGATTCAACACACTACTCAATCCCACCACCCTTCCTTGATGAGGGGGAATGAGGGTACAGACAAGGGAAAGTTCTGTCTGCAAAGACTTAAGACCTCTCATGCCACAGAGACTAACAGGGTTTACCACTCCTTCCTGGATCCCACACTAAGGTCAATCACAGCAGCTGGCCCCTTGAAGCCTCTTACCCGTGCTGGGCATTGGCTGCAAGCTGCAACAGTATTTACTGACATTTATTATCTTCTTCATCCCCATTTTTGAGGGGTGAATACTATCTCCACCCACTCTGATTCCAGCTTGGTGTGAAGAAAGTGAAAAAACCCAGACACGCTGCCTATGTTGGAAAAAGAAAAAAAAATCCTTTCTGGCCCCACATAGTGATCAGGTTAGAGGACACCCAGCTCTTGATAACTATACCATCTACATGGCAGGGCTGGCAAGGCAGCAGTCACCAGCAAAAGTGGCTGCTGTGTACCCAGAAATGCTTATGCACGTGAGGAGGGAAATAGCTGGAGCCTATCAGTTCCCTCACACTCCCTGTATTGGCCAATAGTTGACACATAGAGGTAGAGATTCCAATATGCTCTCCCCAGCTCCGGCCGCTGCCTGTACATAATCCCCATGCATGTTCCAAGCAGGAGAAGAAGAAAAGTAGTGGGCAGCCCTGGTGCCAGAACACACAACCTCATCTTCAACCAGGACCCAAGGGGTGGCCATTCCCCTGCCAGACTGATCAAACACCCATCCCTTCCCTGGTAAAATGGAAAGGGGCAATCTCCTGTCTTAACCATAGCTTTTACAATCACAAATTACATATTGTCTAGCAATTCAATATACATTGCCACAATTTGTAATAGGAATAATAGTATTTCATGGTATGAATGAGAAAACTTGTTTCATTCTGAAAGGGAAACAAAAAACAATGAAGGATCCTTAATGAAACTTCCTAGATTGGGTCAGTGAAATGGGTTGGTCTGGCCAGGCATTAGCCTCAAGGAGACATGCCATATCATAGTTTTTGATATAGGAGTCTGTTGTGCTGTGAATCACTTTGAAAGGTTAATGGGATTTAGCAACTCTTCTTAATAGTCACCTAACATTTTTAAATGTCAGACAGAAAACTAATTTTTTTAATGTCACATGGGAATTTTTAATGAAATTGAATTTCTAATTGTCCGATAACTGCTCAATTATTTCATCGCCATTTTTGGCTTTTTTATGATATCTGTTAAGGAACAGGAAAAGGTTAACTAGTAGAATAATGCTTTTGATACCTATATTTCAAAGCTCAAGCTTGAGAAAAGTAGATACAGAATAAGGAGTGTGTAATGCCCGGTGGCCAACGTGTGCTAGGGGGCAGGGTAGAGCAGGAGTCAAGTGTGAACAGATGGTCAGGTACCTGGGATGTCAATCAGTATAAGAGGCAGGCTGGAGCAATAGTTGGAGTTCTTGCAGGGGTCAGTAACTGAAAGATCTAAACCAAGGGACTAGGTCAGCAGGTTAAGGGCTAGGTTGGGTGAGGTGGCAAGGCAGGGTCGGACAAGGCATCAGGGCAGCAAGATAGGGTTGGGCGAGGCGGCAAGGCAAGGGTCTTTTGCTCAGACAGTTTTGTCTTCCTGTTGGGGTCTTTATATAGTCCTGGTACCCAATGAGAATGCTGTCTGCCCAGCCAATAAGGGACCTGGGGCATGGCTGCTATAGGTCTGTAGACTGTAGCACTAAATCTGTTGGTCGGGGTGGTGGTTTAGTGCACTGTGGTGGCAAAGCGGCTAAGGACCTGACTGATCTTCTACAGTGTTAAAAACTCAAACATCAAAAGCTACTCAACCTATCCATGGTTACTTGGTCAACATCTCTCATACACTTTTTGATAAATATAGAGGTATGAATGCTTTGAGTGATGGCGGTAGACAAGATTAACTATACTATTATGATCAAGGTATCTTAACCAGGTTGAACTCCACTTACTATACTTACTATAGTTGGGATGTTCAAAGAAGCCTACAGGAGTTAGGTCTCCAAATCACATTGAAATTTAATGAGACTGGGTGCCTAATTCCCCAAGGCTACTATGAAAATCCTAGCCTATGTGCTGTAAATCCTGAAGGAAAACAAATGGTCTCTGATTCTTTTGTGCTCCCAGGAACCAAAAGCTGAGGCAGAGCCCATGCAAAATTTTAAACCTTTTGAGGTATTAGCTGATGATGAGAGCTCAGAAGAGTTGTTGTCATTTGAACTGTTGTCAGTCCTTTGCATTAAGTATTATCTTCTATAGGAAGGCTATGGGTGGCTTGTGTACCAAATCCTGCTTCATGATATCCCCCATCCAACTTGGAATCTCATCAGGACAATTCTGAAACCACCTGCCACATATACTCTAGGTTAACTGAGGAATACCTGAACAAAATAAAACCTACACTGGAGAAGACAAAATAAATACTGAGGAAAGATACTCTGATCCAACCCCTCATAAAGAATACCTACTTGAAAACTTCAGGGATGTGGAGCTACTGAGAAAAGATTTAAAATCAACCTTAAACTCTATTACCTACAAAACAGTGGCACTATACTTCAATATACCTGAGACTTCACCAAGTGATGGAAATATGATGCTATTAGATTTCTACATATTATACCTGTGGCTAAGTCATTCATCGAAAGTTCATCCACCACTATACATTATCTGACATGTTCTTTGTCTGTGCTTGTGATGGCTGACGATACATGTCACTGGGGAGACAAGGTGGGTGAGGTAGCATCTTTTATTGGACCAACTTAGTGAGAGAGAAGCTTTTGAAGCCACACAGAGCTCTTCTTCAGGTCTGGGAAAAGTACTCCCAGCACCCCAGCAAAATGCCAGGTCCTTGCATTTTGACCTTGACCTTGCATTTTGCTGTGGTGCTCAGAATACCTATCCCAGACCTGAAGAAGAGCTCTGTGTGGCTCAAAAGTGTGGCTCTTTCACCAACAGGAGTTGGTTCAATAAAAGATATTACCTCACCCGCCTTGTCTCTCTAACATCATGGGACCGACATGGCTACAACAACACTACATAATACATGTCACTGGCTACTGAAAATGTCAGGAAGTTTCTGTTTCTGAAACACATGTTCTTAGTTGATTTCAGATATTACCAATGGTTGTATTTTCCAGTACTTACTTTCAACTGGTAAAACAATTTCTAAAGTAGCTTTAAATAAACCTTTAAGAAATGCATATTCATATGTGTATTTAGTAATGAAAAATATCTATTAAGCAATTACCATACATACTAATTTGGATTTTGTAATTTCTGCAAATTTTCATTATACAGTTGTAAATATACTGCACTGTTCTAAAATTATTACTAGGGAAGATGATGAGAATAATTTCTTGAAATAGTTAACTCACTTTTTCCATATAAAATGTGTCTTAACAACACATATATCTTATCTAGTATTTAAAACATTGTTCCTAACTATTTATTGTCAGACAGTTCCCCCTGTGGTGGGGCAGATTCCAACCCCAGTCTGGAAGGGGTTAAAGAGATCCTCTGGGCACAATCAGCCTCAACCTGGTGCACCTGTAAGGCTTGTCAAGCCTGGAGATGGGCAGATCTTTAAAAGGGAGGGTCTCTCTCAGTGCAGGGCGGCACTCTGAAGGAGCAGAACTCCCCAGCCTCTGGCTGTCATTCAGGGAAAAGACTTGAGAGCTTTGGCTGCCCAGGCCCGCTCAGAAAGAAGAAAGATCAGTACATTTCCATTTTCTTTTTCCTCTCTTTAGGTTCCTGAAAGGTGTTGTATTAATCAGACAGGTCTTATGGTTGTCATATGGATAACATCAGTCACTTATTTCTACTTAAGTAATGGGGATGGACTAGGATGAATTAAAGGGAGGGCACTGTATGTAAACATTAGGATACAAAGAGAGCAAGATTTCACTTCACAATTAATTTCATTTACTTTATTTAATTTTTGAGCCAAATTCTGAGGTGTTTATTTAGGTTTTACTGAATCCTTATTCAGGCAAACTCCCACTTAAGTTAAGCAGAATTTTGATGAAAAAATACTAAGTAGCAACCTCAGGATTTGGCAGCGTATTTTTAAAAAATAAAGACTACATTTAGTACAGACTGGAAGCCAGATTTATTTTCTGCAGCTGGACAACTTGGCCTGAAAGACAGCCTCTCCTCCTATTCTATAGTGAAGCTGTTGGTTGCAAGTTTGTATTGTTTTTACAAAATAATGAAAGAATTAAGAGTAAGGCAGCTTATTTTATTTAGTGGAACTATTATCCTGCTGCTGCATTGTTAAATGTATTGTGTAGCCTTTAAACTCCCTCAACATAGTCAAATTTTTTTTTGCCTTATAGCAACTCATTGGCTTTTAATATTTTAACACAGGGGTAGGCAACCTATGGCACACGTGCCATCACATCAAAGGAAAATGGATTTTTTGCCCACTTCTCCCTAAACAGTTCCCACCCACCCCCAGCTGCCAAGGGAGTGCAAAGTTTTGCATATTAAAACAATAACTTTTTTTCCCAGCTGCAGAATATCTGTTAAGCATCCTATTTAAATAAAGAATGACTAAACCCACTGAAGTGAGATTATGGTTGGAAAAATGACTGTAAAAATGGCAGGTATTGAGTTTGTCTGCTTCCATTGAGTTATCCAAGTTACCCCTGGTTTATTGACAAACCAGGATTTTACTATTGTCAGCAGTGACAAGCTAATAGAACTGAAAAAGAGCAACTAATTAGAACTATATGAAACTCATTGGCTTCACTTCGCAGGGATTCACTGGTTTTGATCCATATGGCTACACAAACCTTGAGTTCCACTTGGAATTTTGGGTTCAGATGAATCTTAAATCTGAAAGTGACATTCAGCCAAAAGGTGTCTGTTTTACTGTATCAACAGTGTGAAACTGCAAATCTCACATGATTTGATCCAAAATCTTAAATCTGGCTGAAAGGTCTGTAAACATTTTAAATAAACAGGTCTGAATTTAAAAGGGGAGAGGCACAGACGTCACAACTCAGTCACTAGCAACCCTAACTACAACCCTCCTCCCTCTTCTCCAAGATTCTGTGAAAATCATTTTCTGCCACTGAACAATGGACAAGTTCACATTCAGGATGGAATGCTTCAGAGGGAGAATGACAAACACTAAAAGTGATAAATGATTAAACCCATTATAAAATATTTTACAAAATGTACATAGGCAAGACACATGTAGCACTATTTTTCAACTCCGTCATTAAAGCAAATGGTTGACTTAATTGTCACTATAAAACTTTTGTTTTAAGTCGCATCCTGCAGAGAGCTACACAGTCTGTATCGCTAAGTCCACCCAGCAACAGTACAGTTTCTAGTCTCATCCAATATTCATTTTATTTTTCAAGCTATTTTGTGTATCTCTGCCTTGCCTATAATCACGATGCATCCAAGACCCAAAACTATCTTAGGCAATAATATGAAACTGTTCTTTTTGCTTATTTTTAAAGTGCTGCATTCATGATGCAAGACACCATGTACCCAGAAATGAAATTACTAAATACTAATTATTTAAAGAACAAATCAGGAGAAGGGAGTATGGCAGGGAGGGAGAGGGACCTGAATTCTAATTGTATGAAGCCAAACCATAGTATCAGTTCTATATTTTTCTAGGGAAAGCTTCCTGCAGCAAAGCAGTGCAACTGTTATTCTATTCATAGAACTCATCAGCATCCATTACAAAAGCCGTTTTTTTTCATTTGCTTACAAACCAAACAGAAAATAGCACTTCTAGATGATAAAATGAATATTCTTCTAAAGAAGTTGAGAAAAACATTAGCCATGGAAAAACAAAAGCACAACACTAAAATATCTGATTCAAAGGCAAAAAATGCAGACAAAAATAAATCTATGCATGCTAATCTCAGTATCATATCAGAAATGCTAAATAATGAACTATTCAAGCTTTACATATTTAAATGGTTTATAAAATACAAGCCATTTTATTCAATGAAACAGTGTAATAATTCTTCCAAGCTGATTAACAATGTTTTATTATGTTTTTGATGGTTAAAGGAAATATTTACCTAATAATCCAAAAAATGATTAAGCAATTTTTAAAAAATTCATGAAAGCCTAAGCTTATTAATAGTGTGCATTGTGCAAAAGTGGAAGGCACCTAAAATAGATTTGTCCTGTTCTGTATAGCTCTAGTACAAAAGCTGGTTGAAGTTTTTTATTGAATCCAGCTCTGAGTGCCAATGTGTGAAACAGATTACAGCAGAATAAAAACCACATGAGAGAGAGTGTGAAAGATGGTAGTTAATGAATGATTATAAATAAATGTTTAAAGTTAGCAAACGACGGCTTATTCTTAGTTTACATTACTGAATTTAAATGAAGCCCCAGAATATTGGGTATTTTTAGCCCAAAAGGTGAACTTGTGTGGTCTCTCTATAAATTTATACAATATTCCATACAGTGGAAGTTATATATACAGTTAATGCAATGCCACAAAACTAAATCTTGAAAACTATCTTACCAGAGCTGCACACTTCACATCCAAGGTTCTCTCAGGTGCACAAGGTACACTATTAATCTCCAAGGAAAACCACACTTTGCAACATGAAGAATTTCCTCCTGTGTAAACAAAGGAGAAAGTGTTTTTTACAAATCTGTTCTTGAGATAATGTGTGAAATCTTAGCCCCATTCAACTCAATGGAAGTTTTGACTTAAGCGGGGCCAGGATTTCACCTATTAATATTTGTAATTAGCACTGAGGCATCATTCCAAGAAAATCACAATCTAGTGTAAGTATTGCCACTCCATTGCATTCCTTGTTACTTTATCTTGTAGATCCAATTTGATAATATGATTAACAGATGCAATCTGAACTGAAATATCACTTTTAAAAATTAACTTACTCTGACACTTTTTAGCTATTTTCTGCATGTGCATTGCTTAAACACAATCCAAGAATAATTAAAATAATCTTTGCATTAAAAGGCTGTTCTACAGTATTAAACAAAAGTATTAAAGAACAAAAAAACACCTAGAATAATTTTTTTACCTTAGCAGGGACAATCCTCCCTTACAAAGTCTACACAGTATATTTTGTTTCACAGTTGCATCAAATTTTGCATCAAGTTTTCAAACAAGGTGACCTTAGTTTTAAGTCTTGTGACTATGTTTAAATCAGAGACATTAGCACATGTCAAATGTATGCATCAAAACATTCCACCATAGGAATTGCCATCTAACCATCTAGCCAGTTTCCTTTCTCTGACAATGACCAGTACCCAGGAGCGCCGCCAGCTTTTCCGGCGCCCTAGGCGGCGGAAGGTCCCGCACCCAAAATGCCACCCCCAACAGCGGCGGCGGAAGGTCCCGCCCCCAAAATTCCGTGGACGGCCGGGGCGCCGGCGCCCCCCAAATAGCAGCGCCCTAGGCGACCACCTAGGTCGCCTAATGGGTTGCGCCGGCCCTGCCAGTACCACGTTTTGCAGAGAAAGATGCACGGAACTCTGCAGTAGGCAGTTATGGAATAAAATGGCCATACGAAAATATTCTTCCGAAACCCCGTTAAATAGAGTTTGGCCTCTTTTCTGAAATATGATTGTTTATATCACATATAAATCTCTTGTATCTCTCCTCCTACATGGTCCAGAAGGCAGCAAAGAGAGAGAATTAGGGGATTCTGCTGCTATCTAGAAGAGAAACAAACAGAGTCTTGGAAGCTGACTTCCTGCACAATCAGGAGGGAAAAAAACTTTATTGATTATCTCATTTCCCATATTAGAGGTCACTTGCAACTATATGCAACTATAAATATTAGAAACTTGATTTAAAAAATAGGAACAAATTCTGCAGAAATTGATGGGTTAAAAGGACAATACATTTACAAGGAAAGCTTGATGCTCATCACTGTTAAATGGGCAAGTGGATTTGTTAAATCCTGCTTGGAATGTACTATGCTACTAGGGCCAGCAACAGGAGAGTGGATCCTTCCATTAACTATTGCAAGCAAGGTCAAGCACTGCCCCAACTCTGCATCTGAAGTGACTGGCAGTAGAAAGGCCCACACTTCCCAATGAAGATGTTTTTATAAATGCATGGAGTTTAAGGCCAGAAGTAACCAATAGATAAGCTAGCCTGATCTGTATATCTCAGGCCATTAAATTTCACCCAATCATCCCTATATTGAGCTCATTAACTTGTGTTTGTCTACAGGATATCTTCTAGAAAGGCATCCAGTCTCAATCTGAAGCCATCAAGAGTTGGAGAATCCACCACTTATCTTGGTAATTTGTCCCAATGGTTAATCACATTTACTGTTAACAATTTGTGCCTCATTTCTAATAGAAATGTCTCTTCCTTCAGATTCCAGACATTGGATCTTGTTATGCCTTTCTCTGCAAGCTTAAAGTGCTCTCTAGTAGCTGGTATTTTCATCCCGTGAAGGTACTTGACTTGATTACAGTGTATAAGTATATCACCCAATTTTCTTTTTTTATAAATGAAACATATTGAGCTCTTTAAATCTCTCACTATCAGGCATTTTCTTCAGCACTTGCATCATTTTCATGGCCTTTTCCTGCACTCTCCAAGTTTTTAATAGCCTTTTAAAAATGTCGACACCAGAACGGTCTGCAGCAATCCAGTATAAATCTCACCAATGCTATATGCGTAGGCAAAATCAATGTCCTAATCCTACTCACTACTCCTCTGTATATACATCAAAGGATCACATTAGCCTTTTTTGCCAGAGCATTGCCCTAGGAGTTCATGTTGAGTTGTCTGTCCACTCCAACCCCTAGATTCTTTTCAGAGTCCTTGCTTTCTACAATACTGTTTTTTATTGGTGACAGAAATATCTACACTTAATGATTTCATTCCAGAGAAAAAATACATTAATTGAACATTAAATTTCATGGTTAAGTACTCAAAAGTCAGGAAATTCCAAAATTAAGGTTGGATGTGCAACTCATTTGAATTCAATGGTTAGAGGACACGAAAAACGAAGTGTGAATCAAACAAACTTCTATCCTCACTCCTCCATAAGCAGTAAAATTGAGTGAAGATTAAATTCAGCGCCTCTTTCCATTCAGTCTAATACCACCTATGACTAGGATTAAATCAATAAAAATATGTTGTAACTTTTATGTCCATGACTTTTTTGAAGAAAAGTGTTTATTAAAATGTAACTCAAATTCTATATTCTGCCTATCATGAAACTGTGTCATATACTCAATGACCAATCCCAACTGAGAACAACCAACTATGTGATTTGTATGACACTTTTTCCTTTCCTGTCAAGCAGATTTCCTGTCCTGGGAAAACCGTGTTCTTTTGAACAATATGGGCAATATATTCAGCCTCAGAAAGAATAAGGTGCAGTGGCCAGGTAGAAAGGAATAACGTGGGAAGAAAGAGTTCTTAGAAGTGCTCAATTCCAAATCTCTGCAGTCCATCTTTTTGGAACTACACACACTATGAAGAAGTGATTTTTTTTTACTGTGAATTTTTAAATGTTCATATACCTTTTTTGACTGCTATCATTTTTAAATGCACTTTGCAAATACTATGACAACTCAGCAAGAACTACTTACACAATAAGTTTTTATAGTTTGTCTGGTTTTGTGATGTAGGTCTTTTATATATATTGAACTGTTGGACTGAAACTTTCCATGTCTGGGGAAAGGTGAATGTTTTGAAAAGTTTTTTTGTGTTAAGGATGGTGAATAAAAAATGTGTTTAGCAGTGGGGGGGGAACTGTTAATGCTTCCCCCTGCTGCTAAACACATTTTTTATTCACCATCCTTAACACAAAAAAACTTTTCAAAACATTCACTTTTCCCCAGACATGGAAAGTTTCAGTCCAAAAGCTGACATTTTCAGACATCTATGAGCAAATCAAAACAGGGGTTCATATTAGAAAACATACTGCAATAATACAGACATACCATGTGTGTGTGTGTGTGTGCTCATTTATAAACTTTTGACATTTTAAATATATTTGATATCTTCCTTCATGACTTAGTGATAGTACTTTGAAGTATTATGAGGTAAACCTGTGTTTGATTTTAGTCTCATTCCCTGTTGTCTCACTCTCTGGGGCTTCACTGACAACAATAAAAAATCCCTAATTTGCCTGCATACAACCACAGGGCTGTGATCTTGTCAGATCTCATAACACAAGCAAGATTAAGCTTGGTCAGTACTTGGATGGAAGACTGCAAAGGGTAAGAAAATGAATGCACATCTTTTGAGCATGGGAGTGCATCAATTCTAATATTTAATCTCCTACATACCTTCTTTCGGTCCTGGTTACAAGTTTTCATTCTTCATAATCAATAGGGTTTGGCATTTGTTGATGGGGTCAGGGATTTGACATTAATATTAGGTGTTCAGGACAACTGGTGCACATGCCAGCTCAGCTTCATTTATTCACCAACAGTGGCAAATGTAACTCCATCACCTCAAGAGATCTTACTTTCTGTAAAGCTAAGGGTTTTTTTCAGAATACAAAAAAGCTGTCTGCTTTTCTACAACAAACTCACATCTCATGTGTGACAGGAATCACATGGCAAGTTTCTTATTATATTTCCATAAGAGGTGTGTAATACTAACTGTGACACTAGCCAGGAAAGGGTTAATCCCACACTATGGGTGAAGGAAGTCCCGCCCCTCAGACCGTGCTGGGTATGCTCCAACTGCTGTGCTAGTATAAAGGAGAGCAGCCCAGCTCAGTATGGGCTGACCACCAAGGAGGAAGTGTCACAACCCAATGGCCCCCTCCCCTTAGGGAGTCCCTTGGAAAGGTAAATCAGCACTGTATATTGCTAACGCTGTTGCAAGCATCACAAAGCATTTTGGAGAGGGTTAAAGGTGTGTGAATGGAAAGTGGAAGATTCCTTTGCAGGATGGACTCTGACTACTAGGCCATGCTGCTCTGTACCTGCAGGCTGCTATATTGACTCTGGCCACTAGGCCCCATGGCCCTGAACTTAAGGGCTGCTGTATTGACTCCGACCATTTCGCCATGCAGCCCAGAACACAGGGGCTGCTGGTTTTACTCTGACCCTTGGACCTCATCATGGTGAGGCCCAAGACAGTCAGGTAGACTGTAACTGCGGTGTCAGCACACCCACTATCAACCCCGAAGGGAGATGGGGTGTGCATACACTGCCACACTAACAAGCACTTTTCTTTGATTCTGAGCTTGGCTGCTATAAATCAGAAAAACAAACAGAAGTTGCATGAAATCCTAAGAACATTTATTCATGTTTTCCTTCAAATTGAAGGAATTTATCTCAAGCTTTAAAATCAAGACACTTGAAAAAGAAAGTCTGAATACTTATTTCCAGCATTTGTGTTTGAAAATCTGTAGTTTTCTCTATCCAAAGCACAACATTACAAAATTTAAGTTTATATGAAAGCTCTAATTAGGTCTTCAATGAACTACTCTGGGTTAAATTGTTCAAGCCTCTCAAATAGGTTACCTAGCCTTATTCCTGTTCATTTGACTTTCCAAATCATCAATTTTCTCCAAGTGAATTTTAACTTCTTTTTCCAACTCAACCATTCTGCTATCTTGTCACATTTCTTTTTAATATTGCAAATGTGTTTTTCACTGGTGTCCACACATTCTCTTACTTTTATCATGCCAGTTTTCAAACTATTATAGAGAGTTGCTCAATGCGTTAGTGGTAATACCTAGATACTTATAATCTTCTATTATGGTTTATATGACATCCCGAAGAGTTAGAGATCATACAAACTCCTCCATTACTGACCACACCACACTTTTCCTTTCTCACTGAACCAAAATACATTATCACCATTATAGCATCATTTTGTCTCTTTTCCCACAACATGAAATATAATCTCTCTCTCTCTCTTTCTCTCTCTCTCTTTCTATCTTCTTCTCCTCCTATACCTACTAAGCTGGCCATGACTTAATTGGGCTGAAAGTGGTCAGGAATTATTCTGATAGTGCTGCAGATCCAACAGTGCTTTGGAAGAATACATTGGATTTTTTTCTAGCTTATGTATCATTGATAACATTTTCAGAGGAGTTCTAATGATAGAATTTTTATTACAAAGATTACATAAGATGCGGGCGGGCGGGGGGGGGGCGGGGGGGGGACTTGATTTTCTCATCCAATGCTGAATTTGCAACTAGAAAAAGCAATCTGAAAAGCAACGTTGAATTTGTAAACTGAATAAACTTGATATGGAAATAATTGTAAGCAAATTAATATTTCATATTCATAATGCCAGTTTTACAGAGTGTCACTGTGCTTTTAAATACATAAGTACAGGATTTCACAGGACTGTTGTTCTCTTTCAATGCACATATAGAGACAAGGTGGGTGAGGTAATACCTTTTTTTGGACCAATTTCTGTTGGTGAGAGAGACAATCTTTTGAGCCACATGGAGCTCTTTAGGTCTTGGAAAGGCATTCCCAACATCACAGCAAAATGCAAAGTGCATATGTAGCTAGCACATATTGTAAGGGACCATTCAAGGTAGAGTGGCCTGTTAACCCCTCTGCAGACATAGACAACAAGAGGGGGTTAGTGGGTTACAAATAGCTGTAATAAACCATAATAATAATAAACCATATCCAGTCCATGATTTTTGGTGTATAGCAGAGCTATGAATTTAAGCTCCCAGGCTCATCTTTTGAAAGTTTAGCTTGAAAGCTTTGTCTCTCACACCAACAGAAGATGTCCCAATAAAAGATATTACCTCACCCACCCCGTGTATCTAATATCCTGAGAACGACACACCTACAACTACGCTGTATAATGCACATGCACACCATTACTATTATGTGACCATTGAAGACGTATACCCCTCCGGCATACACTTAAGCACTGCATTCATGAGTAAATCCACTGAAGCCTTTGTAAGATTGGGGCCATAGTTTATGAGAAACTATGAACTGATAAATAATGGTTGTATTTAAAAGTAAAAACAATGCCTTTTCTTTTTTGGGGGGGCGAGGGTGGGGGAAGAGAGCAAGGCTGATACTACTGTAGAATCTTCCACATTAATTTTAATATATTATCTCTTGAATGCATACAATACTGCATATAATGCTTTATGGTGCTTATTTTTCAGGTTTGTTTGGTTCTAGAAAACTAAGAATTCTATTACAAAGAGCTAAACTTCATCTAGGTCCCTTGTCCTTACATTTTATTCTTATGTTAAATTTATAATCCACTCTTTCTAGAATTCTCAGGAAATGAATACATTTTATGGATTATTTTAAACTCAATTACCATATAACATTTTCTGTCAGAGGAACATTTAGTTAAAATAGTGTAAGACGGTACATAGCAATGGCTTTCACAAAAAGGTTTTGGACACCTTCCACGGTAGTTTTTCTGGATAACTAATCTATTCATATCTCACTCACTCACTCATGCCCGTCACGTACTAGATGAAAATTACAACTTTTATGCATTGGTAGATCCAGGATTCTATTGAAAAACATTTCTCAATTAAGTCTTTTTATTATTGGTCCCAAGCATCTCTTTCTGTCTCTACATTTAGTTTCCAAGTGTAGAAAATTGTTACGTAATATATGGAGAAAACTGCAAATTATTGACAGATAAAGAAAAATATTATAATTTTAGGATGTTAGATGATCAAGATGATGTAAAAAGGAAGGCACTAATGTTCAATTCTGCCATGCAAAGAACCAGTTATGCTTATAAAGGCAATGCAGTTGATTATACTCTTCCAGAGAAGTTATGAAGTTAGGATTGTAACCTTTAAATTTCATATATGGGCTCAAGAGTCATTTAGTCTAATGCTCTTTTTTTTTTCAATACAATTTGCTTTATAAACTTAGTGGAAACAACGAGTCTATAGTTTTTAAGTCCTTTCCAAGCCCATTGTAGGTGGTAAAAAATGTGTTTAGTTTCTAAAGATTAATTAAAAAAAAATATTTAATACACCTCCATTATAAGGTGTCATAAATATAAAAATGTCAAGTATATTTAAAGACACTTCCAGTTAAATTTACACATGGATGTCAGAGTCTCATTAAAGAAACTGCTACAACATTCACTGCCTATTAAAACGTCTCAAGAGATACACTCAACGGGCCAGATCCTCAGCTACATTAATCGGTCATAGCTCCACTGACTTCAGTAAAGTTACAGCGATTTACACAAGCTGATGATCTAGACCAAGGGATTTTCATCACCCAAAACAATGACCAAGATTTTCAAAAGTGATTGATAATTTTGGGTGCCCAACTTGAGACACTATATATAGTTTTGTAGAGGGTAGGTACTCTTTCTGCTATTCAATACAAAATTAATATTTATGGTGCAACTCTACTTACACAAGTGTTATTTCAGTTACGATAAGAATAATAACTAAAATATGTTGTTTAATATTATATTAATTCATTTTCTGAGTTTTTTATAAATTTATCAACTAAAACAAAGCATAATATAAAATTCAGTGGGCAAACCCAAGGTAGCCTCACAAACAGTACACCAGAACCAAATTATCCCCAGTGAGAACAAAGTAACATCATGGACTAAACAACTTTTTGTTCAGATGCTGTAGTGCTGGGCACCAGCATAAGAACCTATTTAGGTAGATGTGACTGGTCCAGAATAAAATAAGCTATTTCTAGGAATGCACAAAAAGAATGCAAATTTCCTGAGCAAGACAAACTTAATTCAGAAAATATGTGGATGATGGAAGTGTATGAATAAAAATAAGTGCATTCCAAGCAATGAGGGGTAGATGATTTCACTTACTTATGTAATTTACAGCATGTAAGAACCATCCTGCAGTCATTTCCATTCATTTTGGAAGTGTCTGAAAGCAGTTTGTTGATCACAGGGAAAGCATGTCAGTGTAATCTCACTGATAAATTCACACAGACAAAATCCACAGAACTTGAGAGCTGGGATCCACTCCTGCAGCTAGTGGGAGACTGGGGCTTGGTCTACACTAGGACCTGTCAGTATAACTATGTCACTCAGGAATGTGGAAAATCCATATCCCTGAGCAACGTAGTTATACTGACCTAACCCCTTGTGTAGACAGTGCTATGTCGTTGGGAGGGATTCTCCTGTCAACATAACTACCACCTCTCAGGGACGTGGAGTACCCCACGCCAATGGGAGACACTCTCCTGTCAGCATAGGTAGCATCTTCACTAAGTGCTATAGCGGTGCAGCTGTGCTGCTGCAGTGCTGTAAGTGTAGATGAGGCCTGGGTCCACAGAAGATTCCTTCCTCTCTCCTCACCACATTTTCTCTATAGAAGTAGCCATATAAGTTTGGGTGTACTCAAAAAAAATCTTCTCATTCATGTTCTTCAAAATGCTTAAGCAGCTCCCACATATAATGGTGTGATCACAGAAGCCAGGACTTTGTTGAGGACGATGAAAGTCTCAGGAAAGGAGAACTTCAAATTGGAGCAGAGGGAAATGATCTCATATTTGAGACCCTCCTTCCAGATAAGGTCATAGTATCCTTCCACACTGAGGATACTTCTCAAGGGAAGTGGACCTCTGTTATTAGGAAGAAACAGGTAACAGTACTGGGGGATTCAATCATTAGAAATATAGATAGCAGGGTTTTTGATGACCAAGAGAACTGCACAGTCAAATTCCTGCCAGGTGCACAGGTGGCAAACCTCTTTCGAGACATCAAGACAGATGTATGTGCAATGCTGGGTAGGAGCCGGTGATTGAGGTACAAGTAGTTACCAATCACACAGAGAATGGTAGGAGAGAGGTCCTGGCGGCCAAATTTAGGCTGCTAAGAGATTAAAGTCCAGGATTTCTATGGTAGCATTCTCTGAAATGCTGCCAGTTCCATGAGCAGGGTCAGTTAGACAAGCAGAACTGCAGGGTCTCAATGCATGGATGAGATGATGGTGTTCAGAGGAGGGATTTAGGTTTATTAGGAACTGGGGAGCCTTTAGGGAAAAGAGGAGCCTATACAGGAAGGATGGGCTCCACATAAACCAAAACGAGACACATCCCTTAGAGGAAGATTTGTTAAAGGGAATACCAAACAACTAAACTTTGACGAATTTTGTAAGTGCTTGCATTCAAATGCAAGACGTTTAAGCACTAAGAAGGGTGCACAGGATCTTGTCCAAGAGGTGAATATATCTGAACCGCTCAGTAATAGTGATCATAATGTAATTATCTTTAACATCCTTGTAGGGGAAAGTACCAAAGAAACCCACCACAGCATTATTTAATTTCATAAAAGGGAACTACACAAAAATGAGACAACTAGTTAGGTGGAAATTACAAGGAACAGTCACAAGAGTGAAATGCTTGCAAGCTGCATAGAAGCTTTTTAAAAACACCACGATAGTCTCCAAATATATGTATACCCCAAATTAAAAAAAAACATAAAAGGACCAAAAAATGCCACCATGGCTAAACAACATAGTAAAAGAGGTGGTCAGAGACAAAAAAAAAAAAAAAAAAAAAAAAAAAAATTAAAAAATTGGAAGTCAAATTCTACTGAGGAAAATAGAAAGGAACAAACTCTGGCAAGTCAAGTGGAAAAATATAAGAAGTCAGGCCAAAAGAATTTGAAGATCAACTAGCAAAAGGCATAAAAAACTGACAGCAAATTTTTTTAAGGACATCAGAAACAGGAAGCATGCCACACAATCAGTGGGGCCACTGGATGATCGAGATGCTAAAGGAGTACACTAGGAAGACAAGGCTGTTGCAGACAAGCTAAATGAATTCTTTGCATCAGTCTTCACTGCAGAGGATAGGACGGAGATTCCAACACCTGAGCCAGTCTTTTAATGTCAAATCTGAGGAACTGTCCCAGATTGAAGTATCAATAGAGCAGGTTTTGGGAACAAATTGATAAATTAAACAGTAACAAGAAGTCACCAGGACCAGATGATATTCACCCAAGGGTTCTGCAGGAACTCAAATATGAAATTGCAGAATCACTAACCGTAGTATTCAACCTACCACTTAAATCAGCCTCTGTACCACATGACTGGAGGATAGCTAATGTAACACCAATTTACAAAAAAGGCTCCAGAGGCTATTCTGGCAATTACAGGCTGCTGAAGACTAACCTCAGTACCAGGCAAACTGGTTTAAACTATAATAAGGAACAGAATTAACAGACACATAGGTGGACATAATATGTTGGGGAAGAGACAACACAGCTTCTGTAAAGGGAAATGATGTCTCACCAATTTATTAGAATTGAGAAGTCCAACAAACACGTGGACAAGGATGATTCAGTGGATATAGTGTACTTGGACCTTCAGAAAGCCTTTGACAAGGTCCCTCATCGAAGGCTCTTAAGCAAACTAAGCTGTTTTGGGACAAGAGAGAAGGTCCTCTCTTAACTGGTTAAAAGATAAGAAACAAAGGATAGGAATAAATAATCAGTTTTCACTGTGGAGAGAGGTAAATAGCAGGGTCCCCCAAGGATCTATACTGGGACCAGTGCTGTTCAACATATTCATAAGTGATATTGAAGAAGGGGTAAACGGTGAGGTGCCAAAGTTTGCAGACCAAAGTCCAAAGCTGACTGAACAGTTACAAAGGGATCTCATGAAGCTGGGTGACTGAGCGACAAAATGACAGATGAAATTCAAAGTTAATATATACTAAGTAGTGTACATTGGAAAATGTAATGCCAACTATAAATACAAAGTGATGAGCTCAAAATTAGCTGTTACCACTCAAGAAAGAGATTTTGGTATCATTGGGGACAGGTCTCTGAAAATATCTGCTCAGTGTGCAGCGGCAGTCAAAAATAAGCTCACTGAATGTTAGGGAACCATTAGAAAAGGGATAGATAAGAAGAAAGAAAATAACATAATGCTGCTATATAAATCCATGCTATGCCCACACCTTGAATACTGTGTGCAGTTTCAGTTGCCCCATCTCAAAAAAGATATATTAGAATTTGCCAAAAGTATAGAGAAGGGCAACAAAAATAGTTAGGGGTATGGAACAGCTTCCATACCAGATTCAAAAGACTGGGAGTGTTCAGCTTGGAAAAGAGACGACTAAAGGGGGATATGATAGAGGTCTAAAAAATCATGACTGGTGTGGAGAAAGTAAATAAGGAAGTGTTCCCCTTCATATAACACAAGAACCAGAACAATGAAATTAATAGGCAGATTTAAAAACTAACAAAAGGAAGTATTTCTTCGCATGACACAGTCTGCCTGTGAAACTCATTGCTAGGTGATGTTGTGAAGAAAGTCAAAAGTATAACCATGTTAAAAAAAGAATTAGTAAGTTCATGGAGGATAGATCCATCAATGGCGATTAGCTAAGATGGTCAGGAACGCAACCCCCTACTCTAGGTGTCCCTAAACTTCTGCCTGCCAGAAGACGGGACTGGACCAAAGGAGATATGGACCACTCGATAAATTGCCCAGTTCTGTACATTCCCTCTGAAACATCTGGCACTGGCCACTGTCGGAATACAGAATACTAGGCTAGATAGACCAGTGGTCTGACCATGGCCCTTTTTGTGTTCTTATGAAGAGAAATTTGAATTAGAAATGAGACACATTTTTAACAGTGATGGTGATTACCCGTTGGAACAAACTATGAAGGGAAGTAGTGGATTCTCCCTGTCTTGATGTCATGAAGCCAAGACCGGATGCTTTTCTAGAAGATATAGTTAGTCAAACATAAGTTAGTGAGCTCAATACAGGGGTAACTGGATGAAATTTCATTGCCTGTGATATACAGGAGATCAGACTACATGATCTAATGATTCCTTCTGGCCTTAAAATCTATGAAACACACAGAGCTCTGAACAGAATTATTATAATAGATGCCCATTTGTAACAAGTCACAAGTCTTTAAAGATATATGCATAGTACATGAAAAGTCCCAATACAGTTTTGGAGTCTCAAAACTACTTATGTCAAAAAACAGACTATAAATGGTGAATTTTTGAGCACTGAAAGTTCTTAAGAGTCTGAATATCTCCCTCACAAACTTGATAATTGACTTTCCTCTCACAAATGTTTATCATTTTTTTCTAATTTTAAAGCCCTATCAAAACTAAACCTGTATAGAATTACATTAAAAATCTCAACTGCTGTGTGTTTAAATACAATAGACAACTGTAAAACTACAAAAGGTCATAAACCATATAACGCATTTTCCAATGAAATTCTGGGTCAGAGTCAATTCAATTACACCAGAATTTTTTTTTTTTTTAAAGGAAGTCTCCTGAAGACAATGAAGTTACTCTCACAATTCATACTACTGTAAATGAGAACACAGGCTCTTTAAGTGTATTCTATTTCCTTCAAATTTTAAATAAAATGTAAATGTTTTATATCTAACCTAGAAGAATCAAATAGCATGGCCCAATAGAAAACATTATACTAGATTTTCCCAGAAGTTTTTTCTCCAAAGGCTGTATTTTCCATCTTTCAGAGTTCAAAGGCTTTTCAAAATTAAAACAGGTATAAAGTATGCACCATCTTCATTTAATGCACTACTGTATCTGTTCAGAGGTGTCACTCTACACAACTACCAGTTTTTACAGCATTCCCTGGTGTACTCCTGAACTTCTAATCAGGCCTTTAGCCACCAGTCTTCTCTTATAATCCCATTCTCTAGGCCGCAGGAGGCAAGAGTAGGGAGTTGACACCTTGAGTGTGCTCTAGTACAGACAGTAAACCTTGTAACAAAGCTCTAGCAATGCAACACTATCCAGTTTCTTTTAGAGAGGCTTGAATCCATATATATTACCTTCTTTATTAATTGCAAACAAGCCAGAACTCTAAATATCAAGCTGGCACATTCCACAGGAAAAAAACTTTGCCATCTATTGACCAGCTACAGTTTAAGAGAAAAATGCTTAAACTCTGCTTACAAAAACAGATCCCAATATGGGTCCATCATTCAGCAACACAACAGAAGTTACAGAAAATGTAAAATTAACATTACCAAGTAGGATTAGAAGCATCCATATTATCAACATATATATTCTTACTATAATATTTCACAGAAACATGACAAAACATATGAAAATCTGTTTTCTCTGATTTTGAATAATCACTTTTCCTTCAAAGGGAACCTTTCTATTGATTTCAGTGGGATTTGGATCAGGACCTTCAAGTTCCACTACTCCCAATTCTACCATTGACCAGCTGTGTGACCTTGTGCAATTTGCTAAAGCTCTGTGCCTGAATTTTCCCCTCTGTGAAACTCTGATAATACTTTTTATCACACAGCAATGTTAAGGCTTAATTATTATTTTAATTACTTTCAGCGCCTCAGATGAAACGTGCTACAGTATGTAATTGTGAAATACTACTGTACATTTCTTTTTCTGCCCTAATCTCTATTCTATAGCACTGAAAATGGCAAAAATGTGATTAACTGAATCATGTATCCAAGACATTACAGAAGGATTGCTGAGGATCATCCAGCTCTCTGATTACTACCCCATGCTGCTCACTGATGTGGACACTAATGGTACTGCAAGGTATGACCCTGAGCAGATCAGAAGTGACTACAGGGCTCTGGGAGTGAGGGTGAAGGAGTTGGGGGCGCAAGTGGTTGTTCTCATCGATCCCTCCAGTCAAGGGTCGGGGTCTGGGAAGAGCTAGACAAATCCTGGAGGTAAATACATGGCTGCACAGATGGTGTCACCAGGAGGGTTTCAGCTTCCTTGACCATGGGATCCTGTTCTGAGAAGAAGGGTTGCTGAGCAGAGATGAGGTCCACCTGTCAAAGAAGGGGAAGAGTATCTTTGGACACAGATTAGCTAACCTAGTGAAATGGACTTTAAACTAGGTTTGTTGGGGGGGAAGGAGACAAAAAACCACAGGTAAATCCAAAGTATGAAGACATGGGCAAAGGACTGGAATCTGGGGGGAACATAGGTGTGACACTGATCCAGAAATGGTTAAGCAACTTGCAGGCTTACCCAAATTCTACATTTAAAGACATATTAGGGCCATTCCTTGTAAATAGCTAATGAAGCCATGTTAGACAGACTAGAAAAATGTACACTTGTATTGTTAGAGAATTAGAAGAAGATAGGGATTGTAATTGCTAATAAGACTGGGACTTTTCAGCTTGGAAAAGAGACGACTAAGGGGGGATATGATTGAGGTCTATAAGATCATGACTGGTGTGGAGAAAGTAAATAAGGAAGTGCTATTTGCTCCTTCTCATAACACAAGAACTAGGGCTCACCAAATGAAATTAATAGGCAGCAGGTTTAAAACAAACAAAAGGAAATATTTCTTCACACAACGCAGAGTCAACCTGTGGAACTCTTTGCCAGAGGATGTTGTGAAGGCCAAGGCAATAACAGGGTTCAAAAAAGAACTAGATAAATTCATGGAGGATAGGTCCATCAATGGCTATTAGCCAGGATGGGCAGAGATGGTGTCCCTAGCCTCTGTTTGCCAGAAGCTGGGAATGAGTGACAGGGAATAGATCACTTGCTGATTACCTGTTCATTCCCTCTGGAGTACTTGGCATTGGCCACTGTCGGAAGACAGGATACTGGGCTAGATGGACCTTTGGTCTGACCCAGTATGGCCGTACTTATGTTCTTATGTTGCATTTATCTGTGGAACCTTTTGGGAAAGGAGGAGCCCGTACAGGAAGGATGGGATCCACCTAAACCAAAATGGAACCAGATTGCTTGCACTTAAAATCAAAAAGGTCATAGAGCAGTTTTTAAACTAAGGGCTGGGGGAAAGTCCATAGGTGTGGAGGAGCAGATGGTTCAGACAGCGACATCCCTTAAGGGAGGATCTATTAATGGAGATTCTCTGTGTCCTAGTAAGGAGGAGAGGAGATAAAAATTCAGGTAAGATCTGATGAGAAAAAGTCAAATGAAAAAAAGAGTCCCATTCAATTACATCACGTAATGGCAGACAGCTAAAAAGTTACAATTGTTTTAAGTGCTTATATACAAATCCTAGAAGTCTAAATAATAAGATGGGTGAAAAATAGTGCTTCATATTAAATGAGGATATTGATATAATAGGCATCACAGAAACATGGTGGAATGAGGATAATCAATGGGATACAGTAATACCAGGGTACAAAATATATCGGAAAGACAGAACAAGTCATGCTGGTGGGGGAGTGGCACTATATGTGAAAGAAACTGTAGAGTCAAATGAAGTAAAAATCTTAAATGAACCAAACTGTACCATAGAATCTCTATGGATAGTAATTCCATACTCGAATAATAAGAATATAGCAGTAGGGATATACTACCGACCACCTCACCAGGATGGTGATAATCACTGTGAAATACTTGGGGAAATTTGAGATATAAAATAAAAAACTCAATAATAATGGGGGATTTCACTTATCCTCATATTGACTGGGTACATGTCACTTCAGGACAGGATGCAGAGAGAAAGTTTTTTGACACCTTAAATGACTGCTTCTTGGAGCAGCTAGTCCTAGAACCCACAAGAGGAGAGGCAAAGGGGATGGCTCATGTAACATGTAACCAGAACGTTCCTGTCTATTACTATATTCTATTGATTCCGAGATCAAAAGGGAATACAGGTCTGTCGCATCTTAGGCGCATTTAACATGCACGATTTCAGCTTTACGTGGTCGGTAAAAACAAACAAAAAACAAAAAAAGAGAGAAAAATAATTTAAATACTGTTTCTGTAGTGCGGGCGATTCCCCCGCCATTACACTCAATGTAATTTTGACTATACGCAATTTTTGCTTTAGGCGCTGACTGCGGAACGTAACCCCAGTGTAAGATGAGACAGACCTGTATTAACATTTAGATGAAACTTGGGTGTAATAACATCATTGTCTATATTTCTTTTTGAAGTTTAGTAAACTCTATGAACTGATTAATGGATAGCACTTTATGCTGATGAATGCAACTAAGTACCTGTGTATACATAGGAAATATATTTTTACTTCAAAGCCACTATTCTTCACCCAAAGGATACCTGCTGTCAAGAGGTTATCGATAGCCCGCCGGAGATCTATAAAAGAACGCTAGGGCCCCAATCCCGTATCTCAGATCTGCTTAAGCTTGGTCAGAGGAAGCTTGAGTTGCAAGACTGATGTCTCCAGCTCCAGTCTGGACTACCCTGCTACTTCTCATGGAAGAATTAGAACAAACTCTACACATGGACTGCATATTTGGAATATAACCTCATGAACTGATTCTGGAAAGAACTTATGCAACTCAGCAGTTCACCGTCTCTACTATGAAACTGACCTAAGAGCTTTATTCATATCTGTATGTATAATGATCTTTTATCCACAATCCTCTCTCTTTTCTTTTTAAATAACTCTTAGTTTAATTAATAAGAATTGGCTGTAAATATGTATTTGGATAAGATCTGAAATACTCATTGACTTGGTGGGTAATGTGTCCGATCCCTTGGGATTGGTAGAACTTTATATATGATGAACAAGATTTTCAGTAATCCTAATCATACTTGACTTGGCTGTCTGGATGGGAGCCCAAGGCTGGGCTGCTTTAAGGGAGCTGTGTTTTTGGCTTTGGGGTAATCAGTAAGGAATTGTAGAAGCTGTTTTGTTGCTGGCTTGGTGAATCTAATTATTAGAATAACCACCAGTTTTGGGGATCATCTACCCCATTCTTTGTGGTGTGCCCTGATTGAGGCAACCACAGTCACAATGGGAAATTACGGGATGGACAAAGGAGAGAAAAGAGGGAATATAGAGAGGAAATCTAACAAACATCTTAGATATCTGTGTACTAATGCAAGAAATATGGGGAATAAACAGGAAGAACTAGAAATACTACTGAATAATCACAAATACGACAGCTGAGATCACAGAAACTTGGTGGGATAATTCACATGACTAGAATATTGGTACAGAAGGGTACAGCTTGTACAGGAAGGACAGACAGGGAAAAAAGGGAAGAAGAGTTGCCTTATATATCAAAGATGTACACACTTGCACAGAGGTTGAAATAGAAGTGGGAAACAGACCTGTTGAAAGTCTCTGGGTAAGGATAATAGGGGTAAAAAACAAGGGGAATGTCATGGTAGGGGTCTACCGAACCAGCTAGAAGAGGTAGATGAAACCTTTTTTTTTTTTTTTTTTTTTTAAAAACAACTAATAAAATCATCCAAAAACAGGACTTGATGATGATGGGGGACTTCAACTACCAAGACATCTGTTGAGAAAATAATAAAGCAGGACACACATTATCCAACAAATTCTTGGAATGCATTGGAGACATTTTTTTATTACAGAAGGTGGAGAAAGCGACTAGGGGAGAGGCTATTCTAGATTTGATTCTGTAAATAAGGAGGAACTAGTTGAGCATCTGAAGGGAGGGCAGCCTGTGTGAAAGTGATCATGAAATGATAGAGTTCATGATTCCAAGAATTGGTAGGTAAGATCCTGCGGCAAGCAAGTCTAAGGGGAAAAGGAATTCAGGAGAGTTGGCAGTTTTTTAGAGAGACGTTATTAAGGACACAAAAGCAAACTATCCCCATGTGTAGAAAAGATAGGAAGTATGATAAGAGGTAACTAAGTGCATAACCAAGAGATCTTCAATGACCTGAAACTCAAAACAGATTCCTACAAGTGCAAAAATACATGGGAAGCAAGGGACAGGGTAGGCCCACTAAATGAGGAGAGGAAGACAATAACAGAAAACACAGTAATGGCTAAAATGTTAAATGCCTTTTTTGTTCCAGTTTTCACCAAAAATGTAGCAGTGATTGGATGACTAACATCGAGAACATCAGTGTAAACGGGGTAGGATCTAAGAATAAAATACGAAAAGAACAAGTTAAGAATTACTTAGAAAAGTTAGATGTCTTCAAGTCATCAAGGCCTGGTGAAATACATTCTAGAATACTTAAGGAACTGGGTGAAAAGATCTCTGAGCCATTAGCAATTATCTTTGAGAACTCATGGAGGAGAGATACCTGAGTACTAGAAAAATGCAAATATAGTACCTATCTATAAAAAGGGAAATAAGGACAACTCAGGGAATTACAGACCAGTCATCTTAACTTCGGACCCAGAAAGATAACAGAGCAAATAATCAAACAATCAATTTGTAAGCACGTAGAAGAAAATTAGGTAATAAGTAATAGTCAACATGGTTTTATCAAGAACGAATCATGTCAAACCAACCAAATAGCCTTCTTTGACAGGGTAACAAGCCTTGTGGATGGGGGAAGCAGATGATGTGATATTTCTCAACTTTAGTAAGGCTTTTGATACTGGCTCACATAATTGTCTCATAAACAAACTAGAGAAATATAGCCTAGATGAACCTACTATAAGGTGGTGCACAACTGGCTGGAAAACCATACTCGGAAAGTAGTTTTCAATGGCTCGCAATCATATTAGAAGGGCATATTGAGTGGGTTCCCACAGGGATCCGCCCTGGGTCTGCTTCTATTCAATTTCTTCATAAATGATTTAGATAATGGCAAAGAGAATACACTTATAAGTTTGCGGATGATACTAAGCTGGGAGGGGTTTGCAAGTGCTTTGGAGAACAATACTAATATTCAAAATGATCTTGACAAACTGGAGAAACAATCTCAAGTAAATAGGATAAAATTCAGTAAGGACAAATGCAAAGTACTTCGCTTAGGAAGTAAAAATCAATTGCACAAATACAAAATGGGAAATGACTGCCTCAGAAGAAGTACTGCAGAAAAGGATCTGGGGGTTATAGTGGATCACAAACTAAATATAGATCAACAGTGTAATACTGTTGCAACAAAAGTGAACTGCATTCTGGGATGTATTAGCAGGAGTGTTGTAAGTAACATACAAGTAGTAATTCTTCCACTCTACTCAGCCTCAGTTGGAGTACTGTGTTCAGTACTGGACATCCCACTTCAGGAAAGATGTGGACAAATTGGAGAAATTCTGGAGGAGAGCAACAAAAATGATTAAAAGCTCTAGAAAACATGATCCATGAGGAAAGATTCAAAAAAACTGCATTTGTTTAGTCTGGAGAAGAAAAGACTGAGGGGGGACATGATAACAGTCTTCAAGTACGTAAAAGATTGTTATAAAGAGGGGGGTGATATATTGTTCTGTTTAGCCACGGAGCACAGGACAAAAAGTAATGAGTTTTAATTGCAGAAAGGGAGATTTAGGTTAGACATCAGGAAAATCTTCCTAGCTATCAGGATTAAGCACTGGAACAAATTACCTAGGGAGGCTGTGGAATCTCCTTGGAGATTTTTAAGAACAGTTTAGACAAACACCTGTAAGGGGTGATCTAGATCACTGGTTCTCAACCAGGGATCTGGGGCCCCCTGGGGGGCCGTGAGCAGGTTTCAGGGGATCTGCAAAGCAGGGCCAGTGTTAGACGCGCTGGGGCCCAGGGAAGAAAGCCAAAGTCCCACCACACGAGGCTGAACTCCGGGATCCTGAGTCCTGCCACCCAGGGCTGAAGCCGAACTTAGCTTCACGGGGGCCTCTGTGGCATCTGGCCCCAGGCAATTGCCATGTTTGCTATCCCCTAACATGGACCTGGCTTTTATATGCAGAAAAATAGTTATGGTGGCACAGGTGTTGAGAGGGCCTCAGAAAGAAAAAGGTTGAGAACCCCTGGTCTAGATAATATTTAGTCCTGCCTCAGTGTGGGGGACTGAACTAGATGACCTATCGATGTCCCTTTCAGTCCTCCATTTCTATGATTCGATGTGGGAATTAGAGTTCAGAAATGGTGAGGAGCTCCATTATACACAATTTCTGGAAATGTCCAAATTTAGGAAACTACTAGGGAAAGATGATAGAAGATTACAAGAAAAAATTTACAGCTACTGAGCTAGTACAATAATGGCAATAAATTCTCTTGGGCTGGAAGTGTAACAGCTAATCACAGCTGTCATAGAAGAGAAAAATATAAAGTTACAAAAAACTAAAGGTCACTAACATCAAAACATGGTATCAATTTATTATATGATGGCCAAGATCCCCTGAATTGTAATTTTCAGTGTCTAATTGGAGACACTCTGAAGGGGCCCATTTTCAGAGGATGGTGTGCTCAACATTTTCTGACATTCAGACCCCTTTATGATATTCTCAGTCTGGCACACAAAATCACTAGCCACTTTTGAAAAACTATTCCCATTCATTCATATATATATATTCACACAAATAGAACACACTGAAAAGGAATCCTGAATCCTGAATCAAAGAAATAAAGTATTTAGAAATTTGTACTAGATTTCAGTAACAACTATTACAGAACTGTTGAAGAATCTGAATAAAATAGAAAAATAATGCTCTCAAATCTCATTCAACCTTTGAACAAAAATTACAAATGCTTTTGAATCTCAAAAAAACACTTTTTAAAAAAGTAACATTACTTAAATTTCATTACTTTCTGCTTTTATACAACTTGAAATACACCACCAGTGTACACGGCTCAGGGTGAGTATACAGATACTCATAATCCTTAGAGGGAACAAAGTATTTCCTCTCCACGCCTCAGGCAGTAGGTGGGATAGAAGCTGGCCTCTGCCAGATTGTCTTGGCATTAGCCTGAATCATACGGATGATGGGCAACGCTACCCTGGATGGTGCATCCGCTGACAGGATGCTCACCACTGGATCCTCCAACTCCACTATCTCCTCTGCTTGGAGGTCCATGCTACATGCCACCCTACGTAGAAGGTCTTGGTGAGCCTGGAGGTCAATCGGGGGGGGACCCGAGGTAGTTGTCCCTGCCACCGCCTCATCTGGAGAAGATGAGGAAGAAGGTACGGGGGCTAATGGGTCCTGCGGTGGGTCCAATTGCTCTGGTTCAAGCTGCTCAGGATCAATCGGAGCAGGGTCTGGGGCCAGCATAGGCGTGGGTGCAGAAGCCTCTATGCCGCCCGGGGGGGACGGGGGGGACTGATGGTGGCCTCCGGTACTCAGGGCTCCGAGTGTGCTGAGCGGGAGGCTGTCTGCGGAACCCCTTGGGCTTGGTGGTACGCCCACGGGGTCCAGAAAGACCACTGTGCAGGATCCTGGTTAGGGTCCTCTGCCCCCTCCTGCCAGCGGCCGAAGTTGTCCGCTGCTTGGCCCGGTACGGGATAGGCTGATTGGGAGGCGCCGTCCGAGTGGGAGGAGCGCGAGGCCGATCGGGAGGGCCAGGGTGGTGCGGAACGCGCCTGAGCTGATGCCGCTGGGAACGGTGCCGAACGGTGCCGGCCGACAGGGATACCGTCTCTGCGCGGTGCCGGGGAGCGGTACAGGGATCGGGAACGGTACCGGTAGTCATGCCGGTACCGAGAGCCAGACCTGGATCTCGACGAAGACCGCCTTCGGAAGTGGTGCCGGGAGCGGCTTCTTGAGCGCGATCGGCGATCAGATCGATGCCGGGAGCGGCACCGGGAGCTGGAACTGTACCGGTGACCTGGGCACTGCCACGATGTGGAGCGGTACCGGGAGGAAGATCAGCGCTGCAAGTACGACCGGTGTCGTGATGGAGAACGGTGCCGGGACTGCGAGCGATGCCGAGACCTACTCCTAGACCAGGAGCGGTGCCGAGAGTCCACGCTCGGAGATGGTGGACGTACTAGGGTTGGCTTGCCCCTAGATTGCACCACACGGGCGAGATGTGGTGCCGTGGTCCGAGTCGGTGCCGGCTCTGTAAGGGCAATAAGGTTCCTCGCCGTCGCAAACATCTCAGGCGTTGACGGGAGACGAGGCTCAACCACAGAGCGGGTCGGGGAGCCAGTCCGCGCTGGACTCAACGGCCTTTCTGCCAGTGCCGGAGTCAACGGTGCCGATAGCGGCGCCTGCGTCCTCGGTTGCTCCGGTACCGGAGGCGACTCCGAGGTTGGCATGGTGGGTGCCGCTGCCTGCTGGTGGGAGGCCGCCCCGTCTGGTTTCCGTGGTCTCTTCTGACCCGGGGACAGGGACCGCCGGCGAGGCGCTTGGGGGCCCAGTTCCGGGGAAGGCCGGTGCCGTGGAGCCTTCTCCGCATCTGCGTGCGGTGCAGTACATGAGACCGCAGCCGGAGCGCTGCGCACCGAGACACTCGGTGCCGGAAGTTGGCGTGCCAAAAGTGGTTCCGGGCTGAGGGCCGCCTCCATAAGGAGCTGCTTAAGTCAAAAGTCCCGCTCCTTTTTGGTTCGAGACCAGAAAGCCCTACAGATTTTGCACTTTTCTGTCTGGTGAGACTCCCCGAGGCACTTTAAACAAGAGTCGTGGGGGTCTCCCGTTGGCATAGGCTTAGAACAAGCCGAGCACGGTTTGAAGCCCGGAGCCTTGGGCATGAGCCCCGGCAGCACACCGGAAGGAAGGGGGGAGAGGGACCCCTTCCAACCTGCTAACACCTATAAAACCAATCTATAACTAAATCTACTACTATGAACTACTACTATATACACTAAATCTACAACTATATGACTAACTAACTAATTAATTGAGAAATAAGCTAGGGAGAGTGGAGGACAGCTATGCCGCGCTCCACAGTTCCAACGACCGTCACAGGCGGTAAGAAGGAACTGAGGGGGCGCTGGGTCGGCTGGGGTATATATCCAGCGCCATGAAGGCGCCACTCCAGGGGGCTCCACAGCCGACCCACCGGGGTGTTGCTAGGGTAAAAATTCTCCACCGATCGTGCACGTGGCGCGCGCACACCTAATTGGAATCGATATGAGCAAGCACTCGAAGAAGAACAGCTGTTCTTATGAACTCTCCAGACTAGTTTTGCTGACAAGAGAGGCTTGGATAACTATCAAACTTTCGGGGTATTTATCCAAACTGAATTTCTAAAGCTTTCGAGGTTCACGCAACACTCTGTGTGTGTGTGTGTGTGTGTGTGTGTGTGTGTGTGTGTGTGTGTGTGCACGCGCATGCACAAATACAAGCCAAACACAAATTACTGTTATTGTAATTTACATACTTAACCTTTTCTATGGGATACATCTATCGTTTGGGCTACATTTTTAAAAATGGAGTTCAAAGTATAAAATACAAACATAAGCAATGATATGTACAATCTCACATGAAACACTAGGTAGCTGCATGTTGCAGATGCACATTTCCCATTTTTTACATGCAGCAAAATATTTTAGGCACACAGTTTAGAAAACATAGCCTGATGTTTTTGAAGTCATGCAAATAATTTATTTTATGCAGCTTGAATCTGGAATTTTTCCTTTGTTACTGAGCTGCAGCAAGTATATGCGAGAAGTTTTTTCAGCCATGTTAATGAAATATAAAACATGCACTGTCTGTTGCACAGTTTACTAAGACTTTATTGTAATTGCTGTATGAGGAACAAGAACACAGTATCATAAATCTTTAAATATGCAAACAAAACTTCAAATCAAGGGAATATTGGTAATTGCTGTATCAGAGAACAAGTCATACCAATTTGATTGCAATGTCATGATCACCTTCATGAGCAATTCAATATATACATGTTTTCTAGGAAAGATACTGTAAATAACCTTTTCTTAAAGGGACAGATGTCTTTCTGTTGAAAACCCAAAGTGTATCTTCCTGAAAAAGAAAATAAATCCTATGCTGAATCCTTAGAGGATGCAAAATGAAAAGCACAAGGCATTTTTTAAATTATAAAGAATATGGATACACTAGCTCTCCATCGTTTAGTTTCAAGCTAGGTTCCCATTATAAACTGAATGCTGACACCATCTTTCCTTTAGCATTGCCAGAATTACACTATCCATATTAATATTTCACATCAAGGAGCTCACACTAAGATAGAATTTTATTTTTCAAAGTCTGAGGGAAATCATGCATAGTGCTTGCGACAAAGAAAAAAGAGAGGGAAAATAACTCCCTTTAAAAAAATGAAAAACAAAATGTAAGGAAAAAAATACCACCTCAGAAAAGATAACCTCCTAAACCTAGGGCGAGGTGAGGTGAGCTGGATGGGTGGAGGTACGCCTTTGTAAGAATTATAAAGTAAATAATTTTCCCTTCCCTGCAGATAATCATTAGGATCTTCCCTTGTAGAGAGTAAAAAGCTTAAATGACATCCACCCCTACCCCCCGCCCCCCAAAAAAAAACAGGTTCACGGGAAATAAGGGATTTCCTCAAATAAATAAAAACATATTTGGGGAGGGAAAGGATGGGATAATTTGGTATCACCAACCTTGAAAACAGCTATAGACCACGGAGAGTCCCTATTCAAAAATAGCACCTCCATATAATATGTAGATATGGCTTCAGCTCTGGCTTCTCTTGCACCAAGGTCTCTGGTGCAGACAGTATCAGTGCTTCCTGGAAAACTTAGAACTTTCTATCCTTTCAGCTGGTGTTCCTGGAGAGACCAAGTTAACTGGGTGTGGAGCTGTTCTGTATGGGCTCTCTATCCCAGGAGTGCATAATTGTCGTCATCACTAAAATTTGGATGAAAGGTATTTTTGAAGTCCATTTCTAACTGCAGATTGTCCCTAGACTACCACCAGCCCAGAGAGACAGAAGATTGTCTGTTACATTGATATGATTCAAGAATCCCTTTAATATTTGCTTCCCATTGCTTCCCCTCTCCAGTCTGATTACAGAGAGCTGGGACTTCTTTCCTATCCAGTTGGAAGGTCTTGTGATCACACCTACAGTGTGGGACCAAAACAATCAGACATGAAAGAAAACCATATTGTGCTGTACCAGTCGATGATGGGCAGTGGCAAATGGCAGGCCAGTTAAAACTTTTGTAGGAGATTCAGATCCCTTATAGTCTTTTTGGAGGAAGATTATTGGGCAAAATGTAGGTGAAAAGTTCAAAGGACCATAATAAATAGTTTATTCTAAAGCTGAGAAATAGAGGCCTTTATGTATAAACAAACACAGATAGAACCTTGTCCAAAGATGCTTAAAGGCAAAGGGCATATTCAGGTATCAAAATGCAACTCCAGAAATTGTTTAAGTAAAAAACACTTCCCTGGGAGAAACCAGTAATCATCTGTATAGGTTTTGCTAGGCACTTGTGTCATGGAGGGCCATGAGTGTTGAGCGGGGCTGCCCCTGTTGGCCCAGTGTAGGACTGGTACACCCAATCACACAAGTGTTGGGTCTCCCTGTGAGATCAGACAATTGCAATAAAGAGGGCTCAGGACCCCCGGAAAGGCGAGCAAACAATCATTCCACAGCCCCTGGGCAGGGCAGGGCAGGGCAAAACAAACTGTCTGTTGCCCCTGAGCCTCCTGGCTGGGGCAGGCAATAGCAGTTGGAGTTCTGACCCCTGGGCAGGGCCGAACAAACAGTCTGTAGCCCCTGAGCGGGGCAGAGCAAGCAAACAGTAGCCACCTCTAGTGGTAAGTGGGAGGCGGGGTAGTAGGGGAACCCAGGCCCACCCTACTCCACTGGGTTCTGACCCAGGGCCCTATGAACAGGGCCGGCGCAACCCATTAGGCGACCGCCTAGGTCGCTAAGATTTGGGGGGCGCCGGCCGCCCCGGTTGTCAGCGCATTTCGGGGGCGGGACCTTCCACCGCCTCTGTCGGGGGCGGCATTTCGGGGGTGGGATCTTCCGCCGCCTAGGGCGGCGGAAAAGCTGGCAGCGCTCCTGCCTATGAAGCTGGGAAATTCCCAGTTAAGGGTTTAAGCATCAGCTTCTAATACATTCCCTGAGTCACTTCCTCCGCAAGGTGCATCTCGGGCATCTCCTCAGCTGGCAGCAGCTCGGCGTCCCAGTCAGTCTCCGTGGTCAGCTGGTCATCCACAGCATAGTCCAGGTCCAGAGTTCCTACTGCTTGGAAAGTCACAGGCGCATCTGCAGGAGCCTGCAGCGCATGTCCTCCTTCCTCCTCAGCCAGCCCAGACTGAGCTGGGCTGCTTTCTTTTATCTGTCCCTTCCACCTGGCGCATGAGTAGCAGAGGTGAGGGGGCGTGGTCTTCTGGGCCCACAGTGATTCATCAGGCACCATTGACCCAGTGTGGGGTTGGTACACCCCATCACAACTCAGACTAATATTTTGCAAACATGATATGAAGCCTGACAGATACTTCAAGGTAGAGCAAAAAAGATCTGCCAGAACTTTCATTGTAAATCAGTACACATTTTGGATGTGAACTGAAGTGTGATATTTAACAGACAGATAATGTCACTGCAGTATAATATCCGAAGCATGTACCCAGCTAACATGAAGGCAAACTGACTGCTAGCTGAGTACACTCAAGGAGCGAACATTTCATTAATCTATTGACTGCTCTGGTGCATAATCTGTAAACAGTCTACATAAAGATTACATATCTTCCTAAATCTGTAATTTAATCCTTTTTCTGATACATGTAGCCTATGATTCTGTCATTTAGCTAACATTGTTTTCACTCATGATAGGTGATGGATTAACAGAGCTCTAAACTGGAATCATTTATTCATCCACAGAAAAGGTACAGTCATGGATAGAGGCAGTGCAGAACTCCCACTTCGTCACATGCTAAGATTGCTAACAAGATTGTCAACTGTGGTTATGGTTCTGTGATTTCACTAATGTATATTAAACTAACATCAGCACATTTTACATTCCAACAATTTTCACATGACATGCACGTTTTGCATTACATTATGAGACCATCCTTCTTTGACTGTTATTTATTATTTGTATTCCAGCATAAGGCATTGTTCACAGACTAAAAAGGAACAGTTCTTGCAGGGATAGTTTAAAAATCTAAGAAGACAAGCAACATACAAATTTTGGAAGAGAGTGATAGAATCAACTTGTGTACAGTTTTTATTTACACCAGCCCCGCCTCTATTTAAAGTTGCCCTGCCCTTTCCATGTTGTTAGTTGCTTATAACTTAGGTAAACAAACTGTATAGATTGAAACTCTCCATGCCTGGGGTCTGCCTCAAGCTGTTCTTTTGTTTTGTTTTGATTTATTATTTATTTTTGAAAGTTTCAACAAAACAGTGAGCCATTTCCAAAAATGAAGCTAGGGAAAATTAGATGGTTTTGCCCATGTTAAAAATTTCTTACACTAATTTTGTTAAGAAGCTCTTGCACCTCCATATTTTGGTACAGAGCTTTGAAAGCTGGCGGGGGGAGGGGCACCCTAGTATCAGGGATGTGCCTTTTGTTGTCCCTTTCATGATCCACCCACATTTGGCCAAATTGTAAGCCTCTGGAAAATAAAACTCACTGTGCACATATTCAACAGAGGTTTATGAGAGGATGGCAGTTAAATTCTCTGGAGATTCCATCTGCACTGAGCACACTCCAGCCATTGCGTATGTGCAATCCCAGGACTGCAGGGGATGAGCAGGACTTTTCCTGCCATTGATCCTCCTGGCTGTCCAGGGCTGCTGTTTTGTCAGGCATCAGTAACTGAAAGCAGGGAGGAACTCTTTCCTGGGCTCTCAATGCTCCTCTTACTGGTGCCCAGGTACCGAGGAGGAGGAACCTGTTTTATTCAAATTCTAAGGGGTGAGGCATGGGTGGGGGCGGGGGGAAATAAAAAGCAGCCTCAGAGTATTAGGAGCAGAAAGGTGGGAGGTATTGGAGAAGAAGGGGACAGGAGCTAGGGAGGAGGAAATAGGAAGAGAATGGAAGGAGGGAGGAAAGGACAGGGACCTTGAGGTAAATGGCAATTGGGACAAATTACAACATGGTTTTATGAAAGGTAGATCGTGCCAAACCAACCTGATCTCCTTCTTTGAGAAAGTAACAGATTTTTTAGACAAAGGAAATGCGGTGGATCTAATATACCTCGATTTCAGTAATGCGTTTGATACGGTACCGCATGAGGAATTATTGGTTAAATTGGAAAAGATGGGGATTGATATGAAAATCCAGAGGTGGATAAATAAGTGGTTAAAGGGGAGACTGCAGCGGGTCATACTGAAAGGTGAACTGTCAGGTTGGGGGGAGGTTACCAGTGGAGTTTCTCAAGGTTCGGTTTTGGGTCCAATTTTATTTAATCTATTTATTACTGACCTCGGAACCAAGAGTAGGAGTGGGCTGATAAAGTTTGCGGATGACACAAAGTTGGGAGGTATTGCCAATTCAGAAAAGGATCGGGATATCCTGCAGGGAGATTTGGATGACCTTGTAAACTGGAGTAATAGTAATAGGATGAAATTTAATAGTGAGAAGTGTAAGGTTATGCATTTAGGGATGACTAACAAGAATTTTAGTTATAAGCTGGGGACGCATCAGTTGGAAGTAACGGAAGAGGAGAAGGACCTCGGAGTCCTGGTTGATCGCAGGATGACTATGAGTCGGCAATGTGACGTGGCCGTAAAAAAAGCTAATGCGGTCTTGGGATGCATTAGGCGAGGTATTTCTAGTAGAGATAAGGAGGTGCTAGTCCCGTTATACAAGGCATTGGTGAGACCTCATTTGGAGTACTGTGTGCAGTTCTGGTCTCCCATGTTTAAGAAGGATGAATTCAAACTGGAACGGGTACAAAGAAGGGCCACTAGGATGATCCGAGGAATGGAAAGCCTGTCGTATGAAAGGAGACTTGAGGAGCTCGGTTTGTTTACCTTAACCAAAAGAAGGCTGAGGGGAGATATGATTGCTCTCTTTAAATATATCAGAGGGATAAATACCAGGGAGGGAGAGGAATTATTTCAGCTCAGTACTAATGTGGACACGAGAACAAATGGATATAAATTGGCCGTCGGGAAGTTTAGGCTTGAAATTAGACGAAGGTTTCTAACCATCAGAGGAGTGAAGTTCTGGAACAGCCTTCCGAGGGAAACAGTGGGGGCGAAAGACCTCTCTGGCTTTAAGATTAAGCTTGATAAGTTTATGGAGGGGATGGTTTGATGGGATAACGTGATCTTAGTCAATAGGTCAATAACGTGCCATCACTGGTAATTAG
The DNA here is from genome assembly GCA_003942145.1 of Platysternon megacephalum. Lineage (NCBI taxonomy): Eukaryota > Metazoa > Chordata > Testudines > Platysternidae > Platysternon > Platysternon megacephalum. Next base: position 3,833,080 of record QXTE01000056.1, on the reverse strand, counting down.
TACCAATGGTCAATGATGGGATATTAAAAGTTACTACAGAGAACTTTTTCCTGAGTGTCTGGCTGGAGAGTCTTGCCCGCATGCTCGGGGTTCAGCTGATCGCCATATTTGGGGTCGGGAAGGAATTTTCCTCCAGGGTAGATTGGCAGAGGCCCTGGAGGTTTTTCGCCTTCCTCCACAGCATGGGGCAGGGGTCGCTTGCTGGAGGATTCTCTGCAACTTGAAGTCTTTAAATCATGATTTGGGGACTTCAACAGCTGAGTCAAGGGAGAGAATTATTCCAGGAGTGGGTGGGTCAGCTTTTGTGGCCTGCATCATGCGGGAGGTCAGACTAGATGATCATAATGGTCCCTTCTGACCTTAAAGTCTATGAGTCTATGGATAGACTGGGGCAGAGGGGTGACAGCAGTGTGGCCACTGATGCATCCCCAGAATACTGGACATTCTGGTACTTCCAGGAACAAAACTTCCAGCCCACCCTGCCTGTGTGACCCTGCCCTTATTGGTAAGACCTTGCATGCACAGTGTGTGCGAGGTTATGGCTTATAGAAGATGCTGTTTTGAAGAGTGCCCTGTCCCTGCTAGTATGATCTCACACACCCCGCTCTGCAGGGGCGGAGCAGCGTGCTCTTCAAAATGACATGCTCTGTACAGGATACCAGACAAAACCACGGCCAAAATTGTCTCAGTACCGGACAGGGGACAAACTGTAGAAAAACAGGACTGTCCAGCTTAAAACCAGAGCAATGGCCTGCTTAGGTGACAGGGCAGAAGCATCTATAACTATTAGAGCACAGTCAGCTCCAGAACTTGGAATTAAAACCAGAATTCCTGAGTATCAGCATTCCTTTGCTGTCAGCAAATAGCTGTGGCAAAATGTGTCTCTCTTCTGCAGTCAACCTTAATTATGGCATTTCCTAACTTTTGAGTGCTTTGATTTTCCAACTTTAATATACTTGTAATTTTTTAAATCTAATAACCCTATACATATTCTCAATGATTAAATAAAGATGCATCAACTATATCTGACTGCTGCTCAACCTATTCATTATTACCTGGGCAATTTCTTGTAGGCATCAAAGAAAAAGTAGGCTTTGGAAAGGAATTTGAATGAATAGCATAGAGACCATATGGATCAGTTCAGGAAGCATATTCTATGCATAGGGGACAGCATAGCAGAGGTACAGAGACAGTTGTCGGGGAAGCACTGCAAACAAGAATGACATGAACAAGAAACAAGCAAATATGCAGGGAGTGGAAATGCTTTGAAGGGTCTAGGAGGTAAGGAGAGTAATCTTAGACTTGATTAGGTGAAGAATGAAAAGCCAGTGGCAGGCATAAAAGAGGGCGTGTCATGGTCAGGATGACAGACAAAGAAGATAATCTTAACCTCTGCATTTTAAATTAAATGAAGTGGGGAGAGAGGGTGGAAGTGTGGGTGTTGTGCAGCATAGAAAGAAGTAAGGTAGGAAATGATAAGGGCATGGATAAGAATTTTTCCTTCTGTGGCTAGAAAGGAAATTAGAAAGGCAACCAGAGTATGACTGACTGTACAAGAGAGAATATTCGTAGAGCAGTTCAGATGCTTCAACTCAACCACCAAAGTTTTTATTCTTGGCTCTGCTTCATACTTGAACTATGTAGGTGAACCAGCAGTGGTTTGTGTGTGTCTGTGAATTGTCTGTATAAATATTTTGTGAACTATTTTACCACATCTGGTTTATAATATTTATAAATCTTTCCAGTGTTGAGAGTTATAAGCAAGCCTTTAGAGCTCAAGCCTGGTTTGTACTTTACAGGTCACATGGGGCTAATCACATGGTATTTCTCATTTCCCTGATGGTCTGCACCTACTTCACATGATCAGAAAGATCATTCCACTTTGGGATATCCTCAGTGAACCTATTATCGCAGGTAGCAGCTGTGGCCCTTAGGGGCTTTTATAATCTAGAACAGGGGTCAGCAACCTTTCAGAAGTGGTGTGCTGAGTCTTCATTTATTCACTCTAATTTAAGGTTTCGTGTGCCAGTAATACATTTTAAAGCTTTTAGAAGGTCTCTTTCTATAAGTCTATAATATATAACGAAACTATTGTTGTATGTAAAGTAAATAAGGTTTTTAAAATGTTTAAGCATCTTATTTAAAATTAAATTAAAATGCAGAGCCCCCTGGACCAGTGGCCAAGACCAGAGCAATGTGAGTGCCACTGAAAATCAGCTCACGTGCCGCCTTCGGCACACGTGCCATAGGTTGCCTACCCCTGATCTAGAACTTGCCTGGAGGGCATGACCATTCCCCGCTAATTTGGACCTTGGTTGGTCATGCATGCCTCTGTCTCCTCCAGTGTAGGATATTATACTTTACGCACCTTTACAGCTACCACTTTAAAGTTCATTTACTACTACTACTACTAGAGGGTCGCACACATTGCTTCTATAGGCCAAGATGTACACACAGTGAGAGAGAGGCATATTAAGCTGCTGCCTGCGATACTGTGATATATGTAGGCAGCAATAGGGAATTCCAGAGATTTCTCTGCCTGCAGCACCAGATGGACACTCTGTGGCCTGATTTTCCCCTCTCGTCTGTTGAAATCAGGCTTTTGCAGTTTTTTAATTTTTACCAAAGTTTATAGGGCTCTACCCATTGATGCCTAGAATATTCCCTGAAATTTTGGAATGTATTGGATGCAGAGAAATGCCTTTGAGTTGAATGTAGGACCTCGCTTCACACAGCCAATTATTTATTATTATTTTAATTGAAGTTCCTTGTTATGGAGAATGTGCTGTAACAGATAAAGCGATAAATATACATGAACAGCATCCTGACAATATCTTTTCTTCTCTGTCTCGCATGCATTCACACACAGAGAAGACAAAGCAGAAAATGCTATCTGTATTTCTGGCTCACACTGGTGGCAAGTAGCTCCTTGAAATCTGGATAGCCAAAATAGTTAGCTGTTAAGTAAAAATATTGATAATAACTAGGAAACTAGCATACCACCAAGAGGAAGTGAAGAAAATATTTTGAGAAGGAGATAGTGGGTATCACAACAAAAGAACTTACTGTACTTTTTGCCACTATAATCTACTATAAATGCTTTGTTGCAATTTTGTGGAAATATATTAGTACTCTATAAGCACTCAAGCAATCCATGACTGAATGCGTAAGAATACAGAACTCTCCACTGTGAGGTTGCTGCAATGGATTAGTAGTAAATAGGCAACAGATAGTTTGCACATTTTGTACAAACTAAAAGCAAATATTATATGGACCATTTATTTTGCAGCTGCTGTAGAAAAATAGATCCTGATATAATCCTGGCAACAGGCTATTTATGACCAAGGAGAAATGTCAGATATAGTTGATGTTTATTGCTAAGAAGCCAATTGAAATAATGGCTGATGTGAAGTTATAAAATGTACTATGTGGAACATGACTTACATCACTAAAAGATATTGCTGAATCACCAGTTGCAACCTTTAGGATCGACTTAGACACTCTGGAGTACATACTGTGTCATGTGGCTGTATCTTGCTTATCCAAAATACAGAAGCATTTTTTGATAGTGTACTTTCAACTGGTAAGTGATTTTCAACTGCTGTTTCAAAAGGAAGAAGGAAATAAAGGAAGAAAAACCCTGAAGTTTTTCATAACTAAAAGTGAAATATACAATACAAACAGCAATCAAATTTTACATTAGCGGTTCTGCACTGGTGTTAGTATATTACAATAAACTCAATCACACCGGAGCAATGCAAAGAACTTTTTATCACAGCACAAGAAATCTGCCAACATTCCATGCCAATGCTAGCTGCTCATCTAACCACACTGGTCCCCGATTTTGAAGTGAGACATTGCTTTCCCGTTTAAAGAGACTCTGTGAACTTAAAAAAAAAATATCAAAACTTCTGGCTGAAAATATTTACCTAATGTTACAAATAACACCTAAGTGTAGGATAACTAAGAGATTAGAAAAGTATATTATTCTCTCAGTTTATTTACTTTGCATATTTGGCAATCCTGTGTGTATAGTAAGTTTCAGTGTTTTCCTAAAATAATTGGTCAATTTGAATGCATCTTTCTGTTGTTTGAATGAGTCTTTCACATGGCAACAGGGAAGAAAAAAATATAAAACAGAAAAGCGTGATTGCAAAGCCATACCACTTGCAAGAGATTCAGAAGCAGGTGTAGACCCAAAAACTGAGTAAGTTTTACTGACAAGATTTCATGCTGACTTACCCCATTTAATGCGGTCATTTTTAGAATTTGAGTTTCAAGAAATGTTCATATTGACTGAATAGAATACAATTTAGAAAAACTACTGGTTATTTTTACCTACGTCTAGCCAGATGTATATTACTGTGACAAACTGTGAAATATCTGTATTANGGGGGGGGGGGGGGGGGGGGGGGGGGGGGGGGGGGGAGGGTGTTATTGCTGTGCATACCTATATGTGTTTATAATGGCTTACTTGCTAGGTGTGAGATCAAAGAGGTGCTGTTAGAGGAACCAAGCAGGAATGAGAAAAATTTTACCTGATCATTTTCTGGTAGCAGCTTCAGACCCAATTCATTATTAATGGGCCTTTACCTGTGGAATTCAGAGGCAATTCAGTGTTTTTGTTGGAGGCTCCAGGACTAAGGTCCATCCTTAAGCTCAGGCGACCAAAACAGTTCTTCCACAGCCATAGAAACACTCCAGCAACCAATTATTAGCATTAAGACACCTGATATAACGTATTCAATTAACCTGAAGACAATATATTAGGCCTCCCTTTAGAGAAAAATTTCAATTTATATTCTGGTCATTTACCAGACCATCAAGATGCGTTCAATTGGGAGAGAAGGTGCTAACAGACAGAAAATTATCAGGAAAGAAATTTTTCATTCTGTTGCACAGCTTCTCTTCTCAATGCATTACTCATGGGAAGTAGCAAGCAGTGTATCCCAGCAGTAAGGAGAAAAGATGAACAGAGTTTAATTATTATAGAAGAATAATAGGCAGGAATGGAAGTTTCTCCCATAGAAAGCAAGAGCTGTCTAAACTAAGGAGTTATGTGGGAACCAACTCAGTAGCACTTTCCTACCAAAGGATGTTTCTGAAAAGGAATGGAAACATACTTTGAAACCCTTCCCCAAATGAGGTTCACACTTTTCCGCCGTATCTCTAGAGGCTTCTGTGAATAGTTTCTCAGATGCCTAGCAGGCTGCCATTTGCAGGACTTTTACATCTTGCCTGCAGCAACTTTGAGGCCCTAAGGCCTTGGCATTTAGGATACAATGAGATGAACAGGGTACAAATGGCATATGTACTTTGTGATGGGTTGGACCCTGCTTTTGGGATGCCACCTGATGTACTGGGATTTCACTGAGCCTCTCCTGCTCAACCAACCTGGTTCCCTCTCCTTGCTTTGCTGAATTAGGCTCTCCGGCCTCTTGTAGCACGCACACACAGGTAGGGCCACACCCCACTCCAGACACAGACTGAAGTCAGCTCTGTGTGAGAGGACTCCTCCAGCACTCATGTGCACACCCCTTTTGGGAGATAAACCCAAAATAATACTGTCTTGCATTGTATAAAAAAATCTGCACAGCGCAAGCTCATAAAAATCTGCCCTCTTCCTCAATGTGAAGAGAGATGTGCACAACTTCTTCCCCCCCTCCCAGTTAGAAATTACATAAACTGGGTTATACTATAAACAAGAAATAAGTTTATTAACTACAAAAGGTGAATTTTAAGTGGTTAAAGGGATAGCAAACAGAACAAAGCGGATTACTAAGCAAATAAAACCAAACATGCAAACTAAGCTTGATTCACTAAAGAAATTGGTTACAATAGTAATTTTTCACCCTAGATATCCTTGCAGGCAGATTACAGAAAGTCTTGAAAAGTCAGCTGCACTGGTCTCCAGCTTGAGACCTCAGGTATTATTACTCACAAACTAGATGCCCTTCTAGCTTGGGCTCAACCCTTCTCCCCCCAGTTCAGTTCTTGCTTCCAGGTGTGTTTCAGTGTCTCTTTGGGTGGGGAGGCAGAGGAGAGAACCCTGATGATGTCACTCCCCTGCCTTATATAGCTCTTGTGTATGGCGGGAACCCTTTGTCTCCCAGTGGAAGAACACTGGCATTCCAAGGGGTGTGTCCAGTATCAGGTGACTCAGAGCCATGTCTCTGCAGGGCTGTGGCAGCCATTGCTCATAGGCTGTCTGGAGCATTCACTGGAAGACTACACTCTTTCACAGTCCATTGTCTCTGCTAATGGCCCATTAGCCCTGTCTGGCTTTTCCATTGTTGTACCTGAAGGGCTGGTTCGGGGTGAAATACAGACACATAGTTAATATTCCTAACTTCAGATACAGACATGATACAGGCATACAAACTGGATAATCACATTCAGTAAATCATAACCTTTCCAATGATATCTCACATGAGCCATCTTGCATAAAGTATATCTCAGTTATGTCAGATCCATATTATAGGCATAGTTTCATAAAGAATATGGAGTGAAACGTCACATACTCCATGTGCTTGAGATATATCTTTAGAGCTCAAGGAATGCCCATTTACGTCACAACCCTCCAAGGGTTACAATTAAATGATGAGAGAACTATTTTGCAGGACCTGTGGAAAGAGGAACTTCCCTTGAACAGAAAGTTTTCTGGAGCTATAAGCATAACCTTTCCTCAAAAGGCAGTTGGTCCTTGTATGGATATGGAAACTAATTCCAAAAGTCAATTTTTGGAGGTAATGGCAACTAAAAGGCTAGCCACAGGCTTCTCTAATTTGTCATTGTGGTTAAACTTGGCCCCTGGAACTCAAATGGAGGATCCAATGTGCTTGACTACAAAATGTTGCTATGGCTGGTACCCATGTTTCTATGGTGCTTGATTGTAGGTCTCCATCCAAACCTCCTGGAGTAGCTGTGTAGATGAATCTCCGAGATGACCAGAACTTTGGGATTATAACAATATTTGTATCACAGCAGCATCTGTAGAAGTCAGGGCCCCATTGTCTTGGGCACTGCAGAAACAAAGAGGGAACCTCTGCCACAAAGAGCTTTCTTCTTCCCTTTGCACCAGAAACATAAATTTGATAAGATCAGTGAATGAAATACCCTGGTTGAGTTCTGTTTCTATACCAAACTGTATCAGAGGATAATGGAGAATCCATGCTGAAGCACACTTCTCTTCCAATGCCCAGGCTGTTAACTGTAGTTGTTGCTGGTCTGAATGAAGGAGTCCCTGATTCAAGATGTCTGGTGTCTTCTGCTGGTACAATATAGGATCCTTGTCTTTCTAGCAAGTCCCAAGTGCCCCCTGGGCCAGTGAAGCACTAGGAGGAAAAATCACAACTCTCCCTTTTCCTCTTTTCTGTATCCGTTATGTGAACTGTCTTGAAAGGTAGCAGATTCTTCTTTACCTAGGGGACATTATTTCCATTGCCACAGAGAAGTTTTGACCTCTTATTAGTCCCTGGTTTTGGAAGAGAAATACTCAGGTCTCAATCATAAGCCAATCTTTAGTGGGAGTTAGGAGGAGACTTCCTCTGTGAGTACCAAAATTGTCCCTGTGCGGTTTCTTGCACTTTCTACTGATACAGCTAGTACTGGTCACTGTCATAGTTGGGATGCACAAGGTATTGGTTAACAATGAGCACAGGCTATTCATGGGTGTAACATGGCTTCCTTGTAGCCACCAAGTTAGAATCCATTGCTTGCCACAAATCACATCAAGAGTTTGACCAAGACAGAACCCAAGACATCTCACTCCAAGCAAAGATAATACCTGTAGATGATGGGCCACTTGTTTGCCATATCGCAACCTTTCCTTTCTAAATATATGAAAAACCTCTGGTCTGAATGGCTATAGCTCAGACTCTGAAATTGCTGCACAGTGTCTCATCACTGTTAGGGTCTTGGGGGTCTTTTGGATGGAATCCCCGTTTTGAAAGTGTGACTATGCCTTTCACTTGTGGAGTTAGGTTCCCAAAGTTTATTAAATCTATTTGTTTATATATAAACATATATATTTAGTTTAACATTTGGTCTAATCAGACATCCTCAGTTAGATCTAATGATGCCCTCAAAGAAAACATTGACAGGAAAACATACATCTAATAATGCTTGAAAGGGAAGTTATGTTTATTAATATTTATGAGTTTCTTGCAGGCCACTGACAAAACATCTTGTCCTGGAAAGGTCCTGTAAGCTTGTTAAGGGAGGGGTTAAAGTTTTTTTTTTTAATTATTCTTTTATTTATGCATGTGAGGTACTTCTTTCTCTGGCTGTTTACAGCAGGGAGCTAGCACAATATGAATCCTGTCCTGGGGATCACACAATAGAGGATGGATACTGGCGCACACAGTTTAATTGTGGAAGTAGCTTGCTAGACGTCCCCGGGAGCCTGAAAGGCTGCCTGACTGCTCCTCCAGACTGTCTAGCTCCCAAATAACTACTGTACCAGTCTGGGCTATACTCAGTAAATCAGGATCATTTTGAACATGGGAAGGTATCTCTCACTTACCCTCCTGTAATCTTAGGAAGGTGCAATTTTCTGGGGAGTGGAAATCTCATGGGCCTCTGCTTTGGGCACAGGCTACCTAATGCTCCTAAGACTTTAATATGGAGTCAGCCTGTGGAACAAGAGACGGGTAGAAGGGGAAAGAGATGGGTAGAAGGGGAAAGAGACAGAGATCCTTTCCCACCTTTCAGAATCTGAGGCCTGTTCCCTGGCAGATCAAGGGCTATGGCTGATGATCAGAAGGCACAATTCCCATTGCACTGCTGCCTGAAATCTGAGCTCCTTTCCCTGGTAGAGTGAAGGTCCTTGGGCTGAAAGCCAGATAGACTCAATTTCCATTAGGGTGCAGCCTGAGGCTGGGCTGCACACATTGCTGGCTCCAACTTTTTTGCTGCCCCAAGCGGCGGGGAAAAAAAAAAAAAAGAAGAAGAACCCGATCGAGCTGCTGCCGAAGTGCCAACGAGGAGCAAGACAGCGAGTGAAGGACCCGCCGCCGAACTGCCGCCGATCAGGAGAGGGCCGATTGAGCTGCCTCCGAAGTGCCGCCGCCGCTGATCCGGACATGCCGCCCCGACAACGTACGGCGTGCCGCCCCTTTCCATTGGCCGCCCCAGGCACCTGCTTCCTTTGCTGGTGCCTGGAGCCGTCCCTGGCTGCACAGGAGGCACAGGCTTTTCTGTATGCCCAGATTGCTACAGAGTGGGTATGGGGCAGCAAACACAGTATAGACTAGCGCACAGTGAGAGAGACTCTGTGAAGGAGATAAACCCAGCAGCAAACACTCCTTCAGAGGGAGAAAGGAAAGGAGAAGTTTTTTCTACCCCTGATTTTCACTCTACTTGCTCATTAACAATACTAATTGCTGCCTTGCAAAGGACACACTTGCTTTTGCCTTTTTGGGACCCCGAGTCCCTGGGGTTTGCAGAACTTGTCCTTGACTATCATGAGAATCCCCCAATTCAGAGCAGGAAGAAAGGGAGCTGTGTAGGAGCCTTGCTTCCTNTAAACGCAAAAAAGAAGCTTACAAGAAGTGGAAGATTGGACAAATGACCAGGGAGGAGTATAAAAATATTGCTCAGGCATGCAGGAGTGAAATCAGGAAGGCCAAATCACACTTGGAGTTGCAGCTAGCAAGAGATGTTAAGAGTAACAAGAAGGGTTTCTTCAGGTATGTTAGCAACAAGAAGAAAGTCAAGGAAAGTGTGGGCCCCTTACTGAATGAGGGAGGCAACCTAGTGACAGAGGATGTGGAAAAAGCTAATGTACTCAATGATTTTTTTGCCTCTGCCTTCACAAACAAGGTCAGCTCCCAGACTGCTGCACTGGGCAGCACAGTATGGGGAGAAGGTGACCAGCCCTCTGTGGAGAAAGAAGTGGTTCGGGACTATTTAGAAAAACTGGACGAGCACAAGTCCATGGGGCCGGATGCGCTGCATCCAAGGGTGCTAAAGGAGTTGGCGGATGTGAATGCAGAGCCATTATCTTTGAAAACTCATGGTGATCGGGGGAGGTCCCAGATGACTGGAAAAAGGTTAATGTAGTGCCCATCTTTAAAAAAAGGGAAGAAGGAGGATCCGGGGAACTACAGGCCAGTCAGCCTCACCTCAGTCCCTGGAAAAATCATGGAGCAGGTCCTCAAGGAATCAATTCTGAAGCACTTAGAGGAGAGGAAAGTGATCAGGAACAGTCAGCATGGATTCACCAAGGGCAAGTCATGCCTGACTAACCTAATTGCCTTCTATGAGGAGATAACTGGGTCTGTGGATGAGGGGAAAGCAGTGGATGTGTTATTCCTTGACTTTAGCAAAGCTTTTGATACGGTCTCCCACAGTATTCTTGCCGGCAAGTTAAAGAAGTATGGGCTGGATGAATGGACTATAAGGTGGATAGAAAGCTGGCTAGATCGTCGGGCTCAACGGGTAGTGATCAACGGCTCCATGTCTAGTTGGCAGCCGGTTTCAAG